>KV751367.1:1119503-1150211 GCA_001698575.1 Mola mola | reverse complement strand
TACACAGACTTTTTGTGCCCAGCCACAGCCAGCCCAGAAGACAAGCAACATGTACTTATCCCTTATTGCCAGGGAAACCAAAACGTTTTACAAAAGCAACAGACACCTGGCTGATGTTTTGATGGTAATGAGGGCAAGGGAAAGAAGGGAAGCTGGAAAGGAAGTAAAGAGGGAAGGAGCTGCTCAGAGACAAATAAATTTGCCACACAATTTTGTATTTTGTTTTTGGCAGCATATCAAGATGTATTAAACTTTGAGGCAGCCAGAATCTAGATTTAGTTTCTATATTATCTAATTCCAACTTTCTGACCTGACTCAGCATGCTTTGTCAGCCTGCATCATTCAAAGGACAAACAAAATACGTACATAATAATTCACAAGGGAAGTTAAGGAATACTGGACATTTTGCACAATTCAAGTATAAATATTACATCTTGGGCAGGCAAATATCCAATAATAAAAAGAAGAAGCAATTATCGCATATTGTGAGTGCTCTACATGCTCTATATTCAGCAGCACATTCTTATATCATGCTGTATTACTTTTCCACCATCTAATTAAACAGGAATTTTATAAAATTACGACCCCCCCCCCTTCATGCACAGTGCATTCTTGCATTACATACCACAGCTAACATTACTGTAATATCTGAATCCAAGGACCACCATGAACAAATTCCCAACTTTATAATATCATTTAGTCCACACAGACATACCTGTTTGAATCCCGTGGTGATACTTAAAATTATGTGGATTTTTGATTCATTATACATGTTTTCTAAAACACTTGAGACTGTATTTTTTATGAAAGGAATGCACTGAAGTAGAACATTAATAGTAGGGCTGAGATGATGTGCCTTTGCCCTGATCCGATTGTGTCACCATACTTGGGAACCAATTCGATATGTAATACGATTCGATTCGATAGTATTGATTATTGCGTTTTCTTTTTCCTTCTTAAAGCAAAAGAAAAACTTTAGTCGTACACTTCTAGAAACAACACATTATGAGCCAAATTTCCCAATTTGGTGCACATGGAAGGTATCACATTCAGTTGGCAGACTTGTGTTATATTCTTATATTATGTCATGTCATTGTGAGTGTGCATAATATGCATGTGTGAATGTGTATTTATGTATTTTCTGCTGTTAAAAATTGAAAATATCAATGGGGACCCCATGACGCATAGCTGCTGTTACTATACAGTAGCTAATGGGAATTGAAATGAACAGACAAGCAAACAGACTTTCCATTGTAGGGAATTAATGATTTATGGTAACTAGCGGCACCCCGCAAAACCACGCCCGTCCAGGTGAAACTACAAGATTTGAGTAAGTTCCTGGTAGTTTTCATGTTGAATGTAGCTTTTTTTAAGCAGGCTAACTGAGGAGTTCCTATTAATCCATTTCTATTTATTCTTGTTAAATGTCAGCTCATTAAATTAAAGTTCAACTCAATTAAATGTATGACTTAAAAAAAAAATCACTACAGCCAAACAGCAAATGTAAGGCTGTTTTTAATCAACGTCTGCCTCAGGATTTGGCTGAAATTTCCCCAGGTGTAGCTCTACAAGGTTACCATGAGGTCAGCCTGCTCTCTTCCCTGCCGACCTGCCCCCTATGGATGAACCTTAGCCAGGTTCCTCTAGTCCCATAAGAGGAGAGACAAACAGGGAAAACCCTGCAGGATGAGCTCACACAGGGACACAGTGCGTGACACTGTCTGTGGGTCATGCTGCGAGTGTGTGCGTGCGTGCCTGTATGTCTGAGCAAAGCTCTCCATCCGTGTGACTCGTTTAGCATTGAAAGGGTGGTAATCTGCAAATCTCCTTTGCCTTGGGCAGGTGGTGAGAAATTTGGCAAGCTAGGAAGACAGAGTGAGAGGGAGGGGAAGAGAAAGACATACAGACAGAGAGAGACAGCGCGTGAATGACAGGGACGTGTGTATAAGAGAGGGGGAAGAGTGAGTGCGAGAGTGGTTTACATTACATAACGGGCTGTTCTAACACCCTGTAAACAAGATGACACACGTACGTGCACGTGCACGTGACTGCGTTTAGAGTTAGACTTACATCTTGTGTGTCGAAGGATGGTTTTCCTTTCCTTTTGTTAATTCATCTCATGAAAAGATAGACCAACAATGAAATTATATTATTCAAAATCTCATGCAACTTATTACCAAAGACCTTCCCTATAAAACCGCAAACTAATACATAAACTATAAAAAATGTCTGATATGTTGCTTAAATATGATGAAAACAGATGCATTTTGTAGCGCAGAAAATGTGTAGGAAATCTAATGTGAAAGCAGATTATTCATTCATCTTTGAAATACATTTGCAAAAAAAAAAAATCTCACGATTACAAAAATGACTCTAGTTTAAAAATATAAGTGAACATTAATGGCCCACTTTTACTTATGTCTCCAGTCTCAACAGAGAGGGTAGAGCAGTGGAAAAGTATCAGGAGCAAGACTGATCCATTATTGGCTCAGGTTTTAGCTCAAATATTTAAAAAGGTGACCTTATCTGATAGCCAACGCAAATAAAGTGCAGCACTAAGAGTCAACACGTCTCTGTGACTGCTGCTGAGTTTGTGTCTCCTGCCCAACCAGAGCTCCTGACGTGACCCTGGCAAACAAACAGCCAGACCTGGTCGAGACTACGGCCGGGACAGAGAGAGAGAGAGAGAGAGAGAAAGAGAGAGAGACACAACTAAGGCGGGCAGAAAAAAACGCGACCGACTGAGACGATGCACGGAGGGGGCAGCGGGAGCAGGAAAGAGGCAGCAAGCAGACAGTAGAGTGAGAGTAAGGGAGGGAGGGAGGGAGAACATGAGGGTCCACGTGACACTGGCTCAGCCACTGCAGGCTGTTACGTAAGCGCACCCCCTGCCCTGTCTTCTCATAGACTGAGCAGACTCTGCGTCTCTCCAATCCCTCACCCTACAGCCGCGGCCCACCTTTTTTTCCCCTTCCACTCACATGGCTCCTCACATGGCTGCCTCCCTCCCTCCCTCCCCTTCTCTCGCTCTCCTCCACCCACTTGCATCCCAGGGGAGCCACCAACCTCTGCTGCCTGCGCTGTCACTCTCTCTCTCTCTCTCTCTCTCTCTTTTGTCTCTGCCTCCATCTGTTTTGTCTGTCTGCCTGCCTCTCTCATTATTTTCATCAATCAGTTCTCTCTCTCCCTCTCTGCTGTGCCGTGGGGCTACAGCTCCACGCTCAGGACTATTGGGGATATGGCAGAGGGAGAGTGGTCATGAATACATACCAACGCAAACTGACATTCACATATCGTTATCACCACCGTCTGGCTTCTGAAGTGTGCCAAGCTTTTTTTTTTTTTCTGTTTAAGATAGACTGTTTTTGCACTTTGAATTACTCAACTGTTGAATAAATTGTGTTAAAAAAAGAAAAGAGAAAGAATGGAAAAAAACAACAAAAACAAGCCCGGCTGCCTGAAAGAGAAAAGGATCCTCCAAGCAGCTGTAAGTGACACTTCCTGGGTGGCACGTGCCATATTGAGATATTGAGATATATTTCTATTTTAATAAGAGAATATAGGCGTTAGTAGGACAAGGCGCGTTGGCAGCATGTTCGCACGCTTGCTGAAAGCTTGAGTGGGGCAGCAGGTTCAATGTCGTGTCAATTACAGAGTGTGAGCTGATCAGTCTCCTAAACCTTTCAAAAGGTGATTAAAAATGTGAACTTTTTTGGCCTTTTACGCCCTTAAAACACACACACACACACACACTTAATCTTCGTCTAATGACCCTGGTTATCCACTTTTCAGCCTCTGGCTGGGAGTGTGTGCAGCAGAAGACAGACTCCAGCAGAAGGCACCCCCCCACACACACAGTTGCTGCAGTATTGATTTGTTTGTTCACAGACTGCCCCCCTTCCCGCTCCTCCTTCCCTTACTTCCTCCAACCTATTCTCCTTCTCAGTGCGAGTGTGTCCTCAAGTGCCTTCCAGCCTTATATAACACAGAAAGGCCCAGCGCATACTGATGAAGAGTCTAGGCTCTGGGCCGACAGACCAGGGAGGGAACAAGGACTGCACAGCACTACAGCAGGCACTGAAATCCATGGAAAACTTTCGGATAATGTTGCTTAATAAACGTGTTTTTGCAATTGTGGGAGATTGTAGATGTGTTCTTGTTGAAACCAAGCACTTTTCAAAGTGAAATTTAACTGAATGGAGACCAGGTTTCAGGGTAAAAGTACTCACAGCATCCTGAAAGCACTCTTTCTTGTCAAGCATCTCCCGGAGCGTCTGCAGGATTTTGATGCACAGCTTCTCCTCTTTATCCATGAGCTTCTTGGTGTGTTTAATCAGTCTGACATGGTGACAAGAGAAATGTTCAGTCATTTACAATGGTGTACTGCTAATGCAGTCACTGGTGCAGAAATTAAAAACAATGCACACTTTGTTGATCACCACCCGCAGAGTCGGCAGCAGAGTAACAGCACCCCTAGAGGCTGGATGAGGTACTGCTCAAAGGCATTATTAGCTTTTGTACGTTTTAAGGCCAATTTATGTTTTCTGCAATTGTGTTTCTTCACACTGAACTCTTTTCTAAAGTCTCATCAGCTACAGAAGAAATAAAAATACAAATAATAATAAGTAGTTAATTAATTACAATATTTTACATTGTAATTATTTAAGCAGGTTTTTTTTTTATATATGACAAACTTAAATTTGGCACATATTGCCTATCTGCAAAAACTGTAAAAACATACCCTCTGTCCCCCAAATCTCCCCAAATCTCTACTGTCAGCAATGATGGGCTTGGGCCTCCAAGTGTTCCCAATGTGTGTGCTCTCCCACACAGATTATAAATGGGGGCTTACTTGGACATGAACGCTCCACTCTCGCAGCGTAAGCGAGCAGCCTCTGGAAACAGCAGCTCCGGGCTGTGAAGAACGTCCACCAGCACAGAGAATTCTGCCTGAACCTTTGGATTAAACTGCTCCTCCAGCAGGGACACAACGCCCTGTAGGTCACACACAGACAAATCAAACGTTGATATCAATGAAGGACGTACATAAAGACACTCAAAGTTCTCAACTTGACCTCTTCAGTTCATGTCATATGTTGGCCACGCTAACCTTGGTCCAGCCTCAAATATCTCAACTAACACCCAGACTTGTTAAAAAGTTTGCACCTGCAGCTTCTCAATTATGTTTTTGTAGTCGGGGCCCCCCAGGGGCTCCTTGCGGGGTCGTGAGCGGGCTGAGATCCTCCAGTCTTTGGCTGCCCGCTGCACCATGGTGCTGTGGACCTTGAGTGACAGAGTGTTGACCTGACTGTCCAGATCCACGGGGATGGCTATAGCCCGAGCCTTAGCTGCAGAAGAACACAAAGGTAAGATGCTGGTGTGGCTTTATTGCTCCTGCTTATACAGCTGACACGGCAAAACCTAAACTTACATGTACACTTATATGTACATGAAAAGCCAAGCATATCTGAGTAATACAATATTAAAGGGAATAATGCATACTTAAGGATGGGTCTTACATACATATTATTATCCTTATATGAGGATAAATAACATCTGAGATTTTGGACGTGGTCGTTATCTCGTGATACGGCGTGAATGTTGTCTTTTGCCGGTTGGCTGAATTACAGTGAAGGATGTGTTTTTCTGAACTTGAATTGTTTTGCCTGATTTAATATGTGACTGTTGTGTGCTCAGGAAAATATTCTGGTATACATTGTGAATCATAATACATTCTGAAAAAATATTTTCATGTCTGTCCGCATCATTGTATGAAGTCAAATGCTCACCAACGTCAGCAAGCGTTTTGATACAGCTCTCGATATTAGCCTTCTGAGGTGAGCTGATCCAGGTGCAGTTGTAGATCCTGAAGGAAGACTGGAGCAGCTTGATGAATACAGACTGGTTTGTCTGTGACGGGAGAGAGAGAGAGAGAGAGAGAGAGGGCATTTTCAGGGCATACATGTGTAGAGTCACATAATCCTGATGGAAACACTAACATCGCCTTTGGTAAACTTCTGCATAAAGCACCTCAAGCCGCTGCTTTATGTGCAAATATCTGCAATGAAAAGAGAAGTTTTCCAGGTGAAGACAGAGTGGAAGAAGAAGTCAGCCGTCAATTCGTTTTTACTGTAAAGCAGCTAAAAGTTGGCAGGGCATGTGGATGTGCAGCGAGTGTGCGTCTCTCTGTAGGAACATTTGTGAAGAACAGTACCTGCAGGTTGGCATGGTTGACAGAGAAAGGCGAACTGAAAAAACCCTTGACAATGGCCATCACTGTCTCTGTCACATACTTCTCCAGGGCCGGATCGGCATGATTACGATCAGTGGTGGTGTTGCACACCTGAAATACCAAAACAAAAAGGAAGGATTAAAGAAAAAATGTCCTCACGTCACATCTCGATCATTTTCTGTGCACGCTGCAAGTGAGTAAACTGAGCATATAATCGCCAAATGTGCTGTAACTTGACATGCACGGTGCCTCACTATGAAAGTACCAGGCAAACATTTGTGACTTTTAAATCTGACAGAGCCTTACACTGGACATGTCCACCAAGAAGTTGTCGAAGAGCTTCCAGATATGGTTGGAGGTGTAGATCTCCTTCATTTCAACCTCTGTGTCCACATAGCAGTGATTCACAAAGTTTACATAAGCAGTTTTTACCTGGGGAATAAAGAAATAAGATCCAGACCAGAGAAATAACTGCTGTCTGCAACATTTCGCCAAAATAATAATTTTCTCTACCATAAAACTCAGGATATATTAATATTTTCTGAACTTATGACCGAGCCGGTACCTCTGGGATACAGTGCACGTCTGTAACAACTTTGACAATGTCGTCAAGGGGCAGCAGAGAGTTGCATTTCAGCTCCGTGTAGACGTTCTTGCCCTCGGTGCAAGCAGCCAGAAGTTCCACGAGCATGTTGTGGTAAGCCAGAGCGCCGTCGACATCCGTCCGCTCTCTTTCAGAGCCCATCATCTGCAGCAGCACCGGGAAGGAGGAGCGGTCGTTGTAGAACACCAGCACGTCCTCGCCCCCATTCACCAGCTGAACTCCAAGAAAAGAGGTACATGAAGTTAAATGCAGGGCGTCCAGCCTCCAGAACACATTAAATATACAGAGTTAACAAGGGCATATGTGCTTTCCTTTGCTATTATTATTTGATGGAACCGAAATGCAATTTCCCAAGCATTGTTCTGTTTCTCACTTATTTTCAGACGCCTGACTAAAATGTCAGTTAATATAACAAACTGTTCCTGGGTACTTGGCTTAAATTTTTTATATTATCAGTGGATGGATGCAATTGAGGCTCCACCCACACCCCTTTTTATTTGTTTTGAGAGCACAGTTACACCATTTACACCTAGCATTCACACTACTTTGGCCATTTAGGGCCACTTAAAATGATGACAATTGTTTTAGTCTGAAAATGCCCCTGTTGGGTTTTAGCCTCGATGGCAGACAGAGAGAAATTTGGAGACATGATACTGAGAACCATGTTGTCTTTCTGACTGGCTATCATCAGTCATGATGTCTCCTCCTCGGATTCTGCATCAGGAACAGCTCAACCTCGTTATCATTCCATGGAAAGAAGTCCCTGCTCTTGCTTTGAGCCATTGCAGTTTTTCCTCTGTAGTATTTTCTCCAAATAAAGCAACGAACGCGCCGCTTTCTGTTTACAGCAGTACGCACACGGCCAGTTTATGTGAATGAATGAATGTTACACGGTCATTCGAACATGATTATGCAGACAGAGTATAAATTTGATACCAGACGTAAACGCTCATCTGGATGGAGATTGACTGACACTAAAATTGAAACTCAGTAGAGGAGGTGTAATCTGTAGACCAAAGAGGAGATTCATGGATGTGGTGAGAGAGGCTGTGCAGATAGTTGTTGTGAGAGAAGAAGATGGAGAGGACAGGGAGAGATGGAGGAGGATGATTCACTGTGGCGACTCCGAGAAAAAGCTCGGTAAAGCCGAAAGTGGAAGAAGACGACTTGGTCGTGGCCTGAGTCAGAGGCATGGAAAACAATGTTTACTCTCACCTCCGTCATGACTTTGTCCTGACATTTCTTCACATACTTCCCATCGGCTTTCACAATGGTTTCCAGGAACTTGAGGTACTGAACGTGTCTCCCGTGCGTCTCAATGCAGTGGACAAAATGATGGACCACGCGGTCGCTGATCTCATTGCACAGCTGATAGTTGTTCATAAAGATGTAATGCATTGTCTCGGCTTCCAGCAACTAACCATGGTTCAGAAGATTGGCATCAGAAAAGCATTCATACGGATTCATTTATGTGACAAGTAAAAAAAAAAAAACAAACGATGTATTTGTCATCATAGGCTAAATCTGCTGGCGTGTCACTGTACCCCTGGAGTGAGGAAGAGGTTGAGGTGTTTATGTAGCAGAACTTGGTTTTGAGGGTTCCCTCTGCAGAAGTTCTGAAGAAACGTATGTGCCAGGGTCATGATTTCATTCATCTTCTCATCACTCTGTGCAAAGGCAGAACCAAACAAACCATATGAAGGACTGTTACAGAGAGAGTAAAACAGCAGGACAAAGAGCTGGCTGTTTCGGCTGTTACAGACCTTCTCGTAGGGGATCTGCAGCAGGTCCAGCACCACGGTGTGAGCCCCCATGTTCTTCAGGAGCCTCTGCTGCTGCACGCGGCTCTTCTTACTGGGATAACACAGCTTACTGAGCCGAAGGAGGATCTAAACATCAGATGCATACGTCTGTTATTCACATACTACGAATATAACAGGAATACTGTAGAAATAACTTCACAAGGATTTCACCTCTTTGACGATGTTATAGTTGTTTGCTTTGTTGCTGTCAATTTGAGGTTTATTATCTCCATCTTGTACTGGGCTCAGAACACCCTCCTGACAAGAGAAATTAATAAAAAAGAGCCTTCAATTGTTACATTCAATTATCAGTTGTGATAAATTTCAAAGTGTGCTAAATACTTTAATTAGGGATGTAGCGACTCACTGAGATTTGAATAAAATTCCAGAAATTTAATTAATTCATCGATTCGATCCAGATGTTAAATTAATCAGTTGACAGTTTAACCAGCAGAGGGGGATGGGGCTATACATTGTGGTATCGCTATATAGGCGCATAGCAGCAAGCAAAGGTCACAGCTAGTGAAAGTTTACAAGTTGAAAAATGTCGCTTTTTCATTCAACTTGGAGGCCTAGCAGCATTTAGGCTTACCTAAGACTGGAAATGAAAGAGGTAAAATGATTACCAACGAGACCAACCGGTGTACAAATATTACAGAAGGCAGTGGCCTCCGTGAATAGCAGCATGAGCACAATGCAGCATGTTGAACAGCACTACAATGAAAAGCTTTGAAAGATATTTCAGTGTCACAAAGAAATGTGCAGCATTCCTTTCCTTAGTATTTTTGATGTGTAGTTTTGTCTGGTGACAGCCGGGGACATACAGTGGTGAATGTCTGATAACGTCTTTCAGACAAGAGGATATTTTTATTTTCTCATTTACAATAAAAGCAAAGTCCACGTATAAATTTAATAAGCAATAGATAAAAGAAATGACAGTGTCCTGTGCTTGTTGTCTGAATAATAATACACATAAGACACTTTTTCATTGATCATTTGTCTTATTGTCTCATTTTGCAGGAAAAAAAATGATTAAAATAGTGATCGAAAGTTTAGTGAATTATTCCATCTATAATTGACTTTATCCAAAGCTTAACAATTCTTACATGTTGACTCCAAAAGGTTTATCTTTGACATGCATCCTCTACGTTAAGCAGCACTTTTTACAGTGTTCTGGAAAACATCCCTACACTGAACCTTATCATCCTTATCACTTCATTACTGTAACAGTGATGATAAAAACCGATTCACAGCCACTTCCTTTTCTAGCAGATATCCAACCAGCTTGATGAACAAAAGTGACGAACAAAGAAGCCATTAATGGTGCAGCTGACTGACTGACTGAATGTTTAATATAAAAATGTAGTGGATTCCTGAGAAGTTAATGTCACACTAAACTCTTAAGTGTGAGATTTAGTTTTAGAGGTTGGCTTCCATGAACTAATGATACGGCACCTCGATGTTTTGCTCTTTGCCCTGCCGGACCCCCAGGTCTTCACCGCTGTAGCCTCCACTCTTCTCCACCCACAGCTCTGATTTCTCAACAGTCAGACGCAGCTGATCCAGATCCGCCTTGATCTGCTTGTAATTCTCCACATCCTGCTCCGACACTAGCAGCTGGACCTGAATATACACACACACACAGGATGAGAACGTAACGAGACATGAAGATATTAAAGTAATACATCTCAGTGTATAATAAGTCTGGTTTCATCATTTTGTAAAGTCAGCTAGCTGTTAAAATAGGAGCTTGTGCTGCACTAGATTCCAGAAGAAGCTCAGTGAGACTGTTTACAGCAGCTGCTGCATGGCCCTTTGGAGAACTCTTCTGCTCCAAACTGATTACATCAACCATGACAGGAATCAGCTAAGCAAGGAAGTGCCTAATGCCGCACTCTCTTTGTTGGCTACCTGTTTGAAGGCCTGCAGCACCTCAGCTCTCTGACTGAAGTGTTTGAAGATGAGCTGCAGTGAGCCGGACACCAGCGGCGGGTAATCTTGCATGATGAGATGAATCAGAACCCTCAAAAATGTCCGGCCACCCTCATCATCCAGTTCCACTGCACTTAACTCTGAGCTAGAATCATACATATGCATGCAGTCAATTAACACTGACACACAGTTAATCTTAGACGACAGCTTTTCAGCAGATGGAATCATTTTCCACAGACACAAAAAAGGGCCACGCCATTCAAAAACAATCAAATGAAATCTTTTAAATGAGTCTCTTTAAATGTTTGTATTTCAAGCCTTACTTACCTCCCTGCAAACATGGTCTCTGCTTTGGTTGTAATCTCATCTATGTCTGGTTCAGAAGCTGGAAACAAAATGAGGAGGACCATCGGTCAGCGAGGAAAGCAGGCTGCAGTGGTAGTAAAATTTAAAGTAGAACACATAAAGAACACTTAAGTATTTGCATTATGACAGAAAAAATCCTCACGTGACATTGGGGGCATCTCTGCCACAGAGGTGGAGTTTTCAGTCAGACTCCTCTCTCCAAACTCTTTCTTGTAGATGGACAATAAGTATGTGATCCTGTAATCCAACCTCACACTCAGAATGAACTAACAGGGAAAAAAGACGTACAAAAGACTCAAACATAGGAATCAGACCATGGAGCAACGCCAAAGTGCTTCACTTAACATTTGTCCAGCAGGTGGCGCTCACCTGCAGGATCTCAATGATCTTCAGCTTGGTGTCCATCACCATCACGTCCTCGCTGTCAGGCAAGAAGTGTCCCTTCCCATAGCGCAGGGAGGGAGGGGTGTCAGGAAGGCTGTTCAGCACACCTCGACTCATAACCATCTGAGTCATCATTTCCCCAACTCCATGGATCGTACGCAGGACGTTGTTGCCTAAAGGAAACATTTATCGTCACGCTTTTTGCATCACGAAGGTGCAAAGCTGAAATAGTTCAGCTCATGCATGTTGAGTTTTGACTTTGTGTATGATAAAAGCCAAAACGAATGCACAGCGAAGATCAAATGGATGATCAAGCAAAACGTTTTTTTATCCATCTGCAATCTGTTGTGAATAATATCCAAGTTTATGACCTGCCTTAATTTGTATGATCTGCTGGAAATCATTGCAAATATTGAATCTTCTGTGACTTTTGAAAAAAAAAAAAAAAAAAAAAAAAAATGGATTTAACCTTTATTTTACTATGCAAGACATTAAGAAGAAACTTTTATTTACAATGACAGCCTGGCAATAGCAAAAACTTAGAAATCTGCTTCCAGACACCAAGACCTGAAAATGATGATTAAAATTAGCTTTATGTTACTTTCACGGTTGAATTTGAAACTATTATATACTTTTACACATTGTCTTCCTCACGTTTGCGTTTATTAGTGCTGCAACCATATGGCTAAATGGCTAAAAAAAAATGACCAGAGTTTTAAAATGAATTCTACGTTTTTATTTTAAACCGCGTCCTCCCCTCATCAATTACGTTCTTTTAAATAGGAACAACATATTTGCTTAAAATTTTCCGCCATTTAAAGCGATACATAGAAAAGGTCAACTTAATCTGAGCAATGCAGTGAAATGATGTGCGTGTGTGGGGCACTGACCAGCCTCTGGACTCTTGTTCAGTTTGTTCATGAAGGTGAGAGGGTGCTGGACAATATCCAGGATGGCCAGCAGGGTGCGCGTGAGGCGCAAAAGCTCACTAAAACTATAGAAACCAAAGTAAACCAGGTTACGGGCCAGATTCACCACCTGCAAGAGAGAAATAAAACAAGCGCACCTGTGAAGTACTGTATGTGACAGAACACGTATCTAAATGACACTGAGTCCATATTACCTCTAGCGTGAGTTCGTTCTTGTCTTTATCCCCAAACGGAAACGGCTGGCTGACCACGTCTTTGAGGTATTCTTCGACAAACTCCATGGTGGGAGCAAACTTCCTCTTCATCTCCTCTCTTGAGGTGTCAGTGGACTCGTACTCAAACCTGCGGTGCAGAACGATCACAATCACAGACGGAACGTAACACACATCGCCGCACACACAGACAGACACCTACTCGTGCACGGTGATCTTGGAGGGGATCTCGGTCCAGAGGCGGGCGTAGCGTACAGGCACCACTGCCTCCTGTGGGTCACGGTCCACGTGCATGTGCAGCATGAGGCGGCAGAAGGACGCTCTGAGGTTGTAGGGCAGGCAGTCATCGAACATGCAGCGCAGGATCAGATCCACCGGCAGCTGGCAGGAAATCTGGTTGATAGCTAGGTACTGACGGTCAAGACACATTTTGGCGAACAGGTTGAGCTGGTACCTACAGGGGAAGTGAGGGTCACAGGGTGAGGGAAAACAGATGGATTATTTTTATATGACAATGGAAGATATAGAAGTGGTCTTGCTTGCTTCTTTCAACAATTTTTTTTGTTACTGTAGCACATTTGGCAACTAAAAACACGAGATCCACCATCACCTGTAATAAGTGATGATGTCTACATCCATCTTGTGGTTGCCTTTAGCATCCTGAGCCAGGTGGCGGATGGATTTGCCATGAGGCTCCTTGTGGCTGTCGATCCAGTAGAGCCAAACCTCCTCCTCATCCACCTCGTCTTGCAGCAGAGACGACTCCAGGGTGGTCTCTGTGTTAGGGATTAGCCTGTGTGTGTGTGTGTGTGCGTAAAGCAGTTACAAGAGAAATCAGGGTACTGCTGCAGCTGAAAATATCTGTTTCACATAAGGCCCAGTGGAGAAAACATGCTGTGGAGAGCACTGCATATGCGTGCCTATACATGTTTAAAAATGAATGACTGAAATATGATAGGATCAACTCCAGTGTTTTAAATATAGATGCAACAGGGTGTGACTCACTTGGTCTGGATGAGAATGTCTGCGTTGGTGGGGTTCAGCATAAATTTACAGATAAGCTCCTGTGTGACGGGAATGGCCGTCTTGTTGGACACGCAGAGATCAGAGAGATAATCCAGGAATCTGCAAGAGAATGCCAGACGTGAGTAACCATATGAAACAAATGTTTTATACACACACACACACACACACACACACACACACACACACACACACACACACACACACACACACACACACACAAAGATGCAGCAGATGAACAGAGGTCTTTTGCAAAATATGTTTTTAAGTCTGTTGCTTTGATTGGCCAGGATTTTGAATCTCAATCAGAATAAACCTGTTATATCAAAACCCAAAACCCATGAATTGATGAGTTACCTTGAGTGCTTTACAAATATATCTGACATGTACAACAGGGGAGAAAAAATGACAGCAACACCTCACAATGCACCTTCAATTAAACCTCACAAATATGACAACAAATTTTAGATTTCACAAAAGCAGCTTACTAAAGGGAACATTAACAAACTGTCCTTTTCCTCCTATTTGGTCAGTGACTACATTACTCCTTTTTGTCACCTCGTCTTTCAGGAGTGTTCGTCTCTCACCTGGGCTCTCTGTTGCGTCTCAGCAGGCTGACAAAGGTCTCAATCTCTCTGGCTGTGATGTGTTTCTCCAGCAGTTTGCGATTGTTGTGCAGCAGGGCGGTGATGGTGTCCTCAGCCAGGATCTCATAACCAATCTGAGACTGCATTATCGAGAACTTTTCATCGAATCGTCTGGTGTCTTCATCTAACCACAATATTCCGAGGAAATTTTTATGACTAAATGACCTGATTCACATTTCTGAAGCTCCACAAAAGAGCTGTCACCTTCACACGTTGCTAACCCGCACTGGGCATCGACTATATGATTTACCAATATTTAGCTTAAAAGTACACTTACAGGGTTTTGCAATTATTTTTCTGATGAGCACGACCCCCCCAATTACAAATCTTTGTGTATTAGCGTTATTACTGATGTCTTTGTTTGTTTCCTGCGTGGAACTAAAAGTCTAGGTTGAGTCATCAGTCCAACCTGTAACTTTTCAGAAACCTACTTCTGTTATTTTTTTGCCTAAAACCTAAACAAACTATAACTGAAAACGTTGTTTTCAATGCCCAAAAAAAATACTACATTTGTTTCCCTACTGTAAGTCTGAAAAACAACAAAGTCAGCACATTTGACTTCACAGGAAACCTGATCCTACATTATATACCGGCCAAAGAGTCTTATAAAAATATTATTTTCCAATGACTTAAACGTGAGAACAACAATGTGCATTCAGAGCACATGCCGAGATGGTCACCAAAGCGTGCAACCAAGCCAATCCAGGTGCAATACCAAGTTGTCAGGGAGCTAATGATGATGCTCAACTCAAGTGTCCCTGCGAGCGAAGACAGTGTGATCATTAATTCTGTCATTTGCGCCTGTACTTCCCCGAGTGACATTTTGAAACCTCTTCTCTAATCACACGGCCTGAAATCTGATAGCTAACAGCTAGCATTCACTAATGGTCGTACATGACCGGGGCTGTTAAAGAAATGAATATTCTTAACTAAAAATTGGCAGCTCACTTTAATTATTGAACTCCTCATGAATTATTTCTCATGAGCCACCAGTTGATTTCAAAAACACACAGTGGCATCGAGTCGCTGTGAGATACATGACGGGCCGAAGATGAGCCGCACTGAGGGATTTTATATCACGTAGAAGTTACAGCCCCCGGTTGTCACAGAAACTGAAACTAAACGACCTTTATCACCATAGCAGAAATACGACAAGGGTAAATACTGATGTGGTTTTCCACTGCTAGAGACAAATCTTGGCAAGCAAAAAACTGCCGTTTGAAGCTAAGATTCTTCTAGAATTTTTATGCAAGTAATGAGAGAAAACTGTAACATATAGCAAAAAATATTTAAAATGGCACCTATATACCTACTAAACACCTATTAAACTCCATCACACCCCCTGTGCGAATGGGGTCATGAGCCAGATGACAACTCAGTGAACAATGTAGAGGCGGGACACATGCCTGGTTCTTGCGATAGTCCTGTTGGGAGTGGCGCAGCACCCTGTAACAGAGTCTCAGCATGTACTTGAAGTTAGCATAGCGCTGGTCTCCCAAGTCCTCCAACTTCAGCATCGGACCATCACCCTGATCTGTGAATGGAGCCTTCAGGATGCCAAAGATCTGGACGGACAGAAACCAGCATACAATGTTAAAGAAGAATCTAAGCTGATAAATATACTTTTTATTTTGTGGCTATTGTTATCGCACTACTGGCATCACTGTCAGTCCTGACCCCTCGTGTTAAACCTCACAACAATTTGCATTCTGCTCATACATAAAGGACAGACAGGAGAGTGTCTGTGTGTGTGTGTTATCCTGCTGACCTGGGCGAGGATGTTCTGTTCCCTCATGAGTTTCTGCCTCTCTCGGTTGGGCGTAGAAGTGACCACAGACAGAACATCCTGGCCGTTGTTTGGCACCACGCACACAAAGAAAGCTAGATCCTCCAGCAGCTTGGTCACAAACCTGACATATACGTGAAGGCAACAAAATAAGATATTAAATCATAAACTATGCCGACTGCCCTGCGTAACCTTGGTTGTCAAGCGTTTGTACCTCCGTTCATTCTGAGCGATGTTGCCGTACTGAAGCTTCCTCACAGTGGACTCCAAGACTTTGCTGGCATCGTTAGCAAAATCTAAGTCCCGGACCTCAGACAGGGGGACAGACACAATGGCAAAGGCCTCTTTGTCCTCCTTAGTGGGGCAGGTGCCAATCTATCGTGACAGGAAAGACAAAAAAAAAAAGTTAGTTTCCAAATCCATGTATGCTTTCCTTGTGTGTCCATGCGCGTGCGGGTGGATGTGTGTGCGGAGACCTTGAGCATAACCGGACGCTCCTCCTCTGCGTCGATGGGGACGTTGGTGCTTGTAACCCAGGTGTTGGTGCAAAGGTGTCTGAGTCTCACATAGGAGTTTCTGAGGAAGGAGAGGGCAATCAATACATTTACACTTCATACTTTTTTTTTTAGTTGATTGTAACTATTTTGGTAGGTCAGTTATATTCAATTTTAAGCTATTTCTGCTTTTTGGTGTAAGTGCAAGTGGCTTGACCGATGGCAGCCCGTTGTTTGGGCCATGATTTTTTGGTTCACACTGAACCATCTAAGAAACTAACCAACAGCGATCATACCTACTAACTCTTCCTCTCTATCATTTCTGATCTTGAATCTTCACAGCTACTCCAAATTTGGGCACTCGTGTCCTCATCCGGACGAAGACAAGTCATTTTAGTGATTTTTGATTTGATGTTTTAAAATTGTCCTAAACTTTAGCTGACGATCAGATTGTGTGCAGGATAAGTACTAACATGCTAACACGCTAAACTAATACAAATATGGGAAACATTATGCCTGCAAAACATCAGCATATTATCACGGTCACGTAGACATGATACCATGCTGATATAAGACTAACTGAGACACTTTTTGTGGAGCTGCGCGATATTCTTCAACTACCTTGTGAGCGACTGACCTGGGAACGAGGCAGTCGGCCCGCTGCAGCGTGGTGGCATCCAGCTCAAACAGAGACGCAATATCATTCCCATGGGGAACAGAAACCAGGGTGAAAGCAATCTTCTCTGCTGCTTGATGCTTCTTCTTGGAGAATATAATATCTGTCTCATTCTGCAGCCCACACACACACACACACACACACACACACACACACACACACACACACACAGAGGGAGCAGAAGTTAGAGTCAGCTTTCCCAAAACTTATATAGTACAGAAGTTATTTATCAATTCACACAGTGGATTTTATACACTCTGTAACGCCGTAGGTTCCTTTGTATGTTTAGTCCATATTGACGTCTATAAAAGAGAGACGCAATCAGAGCTGGGTCACATGACTGCATTTCTACTTTTGCCAGTGCACTTAAATCATTAGCTGCAGTCCAATCTTGCTACTTTGGTTACCGATTGTTCTTTCAACTTTCTGAATTGATAGTTGTTACTCTATTAAATACCAAAAAACTACTGTAAAATGTTGTTTATTTTACTGAGCGACCATCAAAAACATGTAACTATTGGTTCAAATGCTCAATTAGTGGCTGCAGAACAAATTAACCTACAACAACTTTTAATAATTAATGATTAATTAAAATGGTTTTCTTCTGTTGGACATAAAGACATAATGAGAGATAAACAGGATCAGTCACGTCACGGACTATTTGGCATTGATTATTTTGCCGTTACAGTTTTTGACAACTAATAAACAGTTTTGGGCGAAACACATTTCCAATCTGGAAACATAGTTTACATTTCACAATTTGTATAAACATCCTTCAATGTTTTTTTTACTTAAAACTCAGCCTCATTGAAGTGGGCAGCAGTTTGCATGTGTGAACAAATAGTGATAAATGACCCTCCCTGTTGACAGAAATCTAGAATTGATGGCAGGTGCGTGCAAGTCAAACTATGCAGTCAGAGCTTCTTACACTAACGAGGGATCACATTACACAGAAAGGTAGCCGGAGAGCCAGGACACTTCTGTGTGCCATGTCGGACACTGCAGCACATAGGCTGGTTCGGTCTATGCTCTGCAGATGCAGCACATAATGGCGAGGGTTAATTTCTCCCACTGTTCTCTGCATGTCAATGCGAAGCTCCCCAGAGCTGCCTTCCACACCTCAGCTTCTCCATCCTCCCACACCCTCCACTGGTGACTCACCCCACCGGCTTAGCACAGGCGAGCGGAGCAGAGCAGACAGCACGTCTGCCTCCCCTCCACCCCCTCGCAGTGCACCCCCACACCCAGACGTTATGTAAGGAGCCCCCTGTGTGTCTGAAAATCAGCATGTGCATGAAAATGTATGTTAGGCGGAGAGGGCTTGCTTGTGCGTGTGTGTGTGTTTCTGCGCATTGCAAGAATATAAATGTGCAAGGTAGCTAAGAGCTGAACAAACTGCCTTGATATAAATTTGGAGTTTGTGTGTGCGTGTGTGCGTACGAGTGCTTTGTGAATGTGAGAACACTGGTGGGGTTGCATAAGCAAAAGCTGAGAGGAGACAGAGAGGGGACCGAAGTTGGACAGAAAATGAATAACTGCTGAGATGACCATTATTTCCTCTAAAACACTCATAAGTACATAAGTATCACTCACACACTGAGTGCAATCTCAGATATTTATAGTGTAAAATTGCTACCTATTTGCATTGCTTTGCACACGTCCTGCATTGTAACAGCCTGAGGTTCGATCATTGTGATGTTGCATTTAAATGCACTTGCT
Source organism: Mola mola (assembly GCA_001698575.1). NCBI lineage: Eukaryota > Metazoa > Chordata > Actinopteri > Tetraodontiformes > Molidae > Mola > Mola mola. The sequence continues at coordinate 1,131,405 of KV751367.1, read as the reverse complement.
TGACAGACTCACCTCTCCTTTAGGCTCCACTGTGTTGTCCTTGAATTCAGGGTTCACCTGCGGAGAAACCAAGCAGTCAGTGACCTGAGATATAGAAAGCTGTGGTGATAATCCTGCCCCTATCATTCCCCATCACTATAATCCAAAACTATTCAAGAGCAAAGATGGGCGATAGAGGCCATATCAATGGGAATACTGCCACCTACAGCCCACCGAAGAAAATCTCCAACACCTGTGCCTCTATAGATACTATCTAAATGAAAATAGGTGGCAAAATTATCAGTGCGAGCTACTTTCTCAAAGCGCTGCCGTGGACATACAAAAAAAACGGAAGTATTAAAAAGGTTGAAGAGCGAATCTCACCTCAGCAGCGAGGTAATTCCCAGTCGCCAGATGTTTGAAGCGGAAGAGACTGTTCCATTGGCCGGCTCCACCTCTGCAGGGGTCATAGTGCACCACCTGACCGAACAACACAGAACGAGGAGCATAACAAACCGAGAAACATCCGATTTTGCCCAACCTTTATTCATTTATTTTTTTCTCCGCAAGGTTTAGTGTCAGCCTCTGCTTGCTTCCAAATAATGACACAAACAGGGACGACAGGAACTTCAATTTAGTTAAAGATGAATATTCATAGAATAAAACTACAAGGACCTAAAGGTCAGAGTTGCACACAGGCAGATATTACAGCTTGTGTTTGTGACAAGCTGTCCTTAATTGTGACAAAACTATCATTTTAAGTGCTTAAAAAGTCAAACAGTTGTTGATTTATGTGTATTTACACTACATTTGAAAAAGGTCTTTCGTGAAGTTAGAGAGTACCAAAGAGCTTGTGATGGACCTCATCACATCATCCGTTGTACCAATTAGTGAATGAATTCTTGAGTTTTTGCTAAAATCACATTTTGCAAGGTCACATTGACCTTCAACTTTGACTTTTGAGAGCCCAAATTATTTGATAAAAAAATCCCCTCAAGTTGTTTTTTTTACGTTCAGGAGAATGGGATGTACGGAGAGGCGTCCTGCATACATAATCTCTCTCGCCGTGGCGATCCTTGCTGCAGAGGCAAGGAGAGAACTTATTGGCATCTGTACGTGTCTCACCTCGACCTCCCAGAGAGCCTTGGAGCTGGTGGCGGAGGTGGCAGACTGCCGCAGCGTGGTCCTGAGGAAGACGTGCTGCTGCTTCTTGTACTCGTCACCGGTTAGAAACTTCTCCTGTTCGGCATGAAACAGCCTCACCACGTCTCCCTGCCAGAGGACAGGTACAAATTGTCAGCCTGCAGGCAATTTGTGCTGAAGATTACACGCACTTCTGCAAAAAAAAAACTGCATGGTGGAAACAAATGGAAAGGCAAAATAACACACCCCTTTCAGAACATCCTCCCTGTAGTCACTAAACTTCATGAACAAGGTAACCTTCCAGCTGGTGTTGCAGTTAACAGCATTGACCTGCAGCGTAGCGGAGAGAGCAAGAGGCAAACTCAACATGAAAAATCAAACACAAGTCACAGAATTAGATATATTTGTCTGTGTATGTATCGTTACAATAAAACTATTCGAGTAACTAAAGCTGGAGGCTGTGTGTTTCTGCACCGATAGTCACGGCACGAGATGAACTAATCCCACCTCTTTGCAGCCGGGATTGTCCAGCAGCTCGATGTTACTGGCGTGAAGAGGCTGCCCCGCGTTCACAGGCATCAGCACCACTTTATCTCCAACCACCACCTTCAACCCAAGTACAGACAGTCATAACCGAGTCTCTGACACAGGTTTGTACGCATCAATCATTGTTCAGAGAGACTAAAGAGGAAGTGTGACCATGCATGGGGTTTGTCTAAGGTCTGCAAACATCCTCTGTATTTGAAAAGAAAGGTACTATGTGCAACAGCAACAGGCTTACCACATAGCAAACAAGTTAATTCGTACCATTTGTGAGTGGACGTGAAGGCAGCACACAGAGATATGGTGACTGAAAAGTACCCTAACTGTTATGATTATATCATTGTTTGCACAATTCATGCTCTTTTACCTCTGTAAATCTAAGTTAAAATAAACTTTACTCAGCACAAGCAAACACTGGCTTCAGGAACTGGTGACTCATCGCATACATTCCAGTGCTACGTGGGAATATTCATAGTTTAAATGTGACAAAGCAGTGGCACACAGTGGATAGAAATAAAAACTGACTGGATGCTTTCAAAGCTCGACCTAAAAGCCTACATGCAACGGGGAGAGCCAAGTCCATCCATGCTTTTTACATGATATTCGGTGTCTGACACAATAATGCACTAACACCATGCACAATCAAGAGCAATACCTTTAACCATAGGATGCTAAAGCCAAAAGGGAAGGACAAAACCAGAAATGTTACTGGAACAGGAACGAACGTTGAGCTGACATTGTACAGAATGAAAAAGTCAGCTCTAACAACAAACAACATGTGAGAACAGAGAGGAATCCTGAGGTGTAGTTCTTCCTCTCCATAGAAGCATGTGTGGAGGGGGACCTACGTTATCTCCCTCACTGCGGAGCTTCCAGAAGGGCTGGATATAGAACCAGGAACCCTCGTTCCCGGCCGGGTCCAAAGAAACCCTCATGGCGTTCTTCTCCAGCAGAGCCGGGAGACGCTTGTTCACCGTCAGGAACTTATTACTCTTAATGTGCAGGAGCTGAGACAGAAGAACCAGGGGGTTTAGATGAATAAAGAATGGATATGAATGCAGTCAATAATTATCTAAATGAATCATTCATTTTCTTCATTCTTTGCCTGTTTGTAGAAATTAGTCTTAAATCTTACTGTTCACACTGCTACAGTGGTTTACCAGATTCAGATTATTTATGCAAAATGTAAACACTTTTAATAATATTTCTACTACTCTAAACCATTTTTATTTGAAACTATTAATTCTGTGGATAATCAGACAAAACAACTAATGAATTGAAACATGCAGACTATTAGACTTGACAGCTGACAAAACATATTTTTTTAAAACTCCTCATTTGTTTTAAAAACATGTTAAGCGTGAAGCGTTTGACCAGCTGAGAGTAGGCTGAGGACGACAGGCTCACGAAAGCCGGAGTGGCAGCGAGCCCATTATTCAAAACAGTACAAGCAGACAAACCAGACAGAAAACCAACAACATAGAATACAATACAAATAGCATTAACGTGATCTGTCACATGTAGTTTCTTCTTCTACTTTTCTTTTAACCTGTCCTGTTCAGCACCTGGGGCATGCAGTGTGAATATTCTGGATGCCTTGTTGTGCTACAACAGATTTGCTCCTCCAAGGAGGAGTCTGATATACTCCTCCTGTTGAGATCTGTGTTTAACTTTATTGGCATGGCTACTGGATTGCATGAGAAAAGAGACAGGTTAGGGAAGACAGAGGGGTTGGGGAACACGAAGAGCACGACAACAATAACTACAACAACAAGTACAGCAACAATGATGGCCATTATAACTATAATAGCGTACTGCAACAACAGCACTAACTGTATGGTTTACGGTGCAAATTTACCACAGTATTTACCGCGGTAGCAAAGAGAGTGCCCAAAATACATACAATTACAATTGTAACAAAAATTGCTAGAGGACAAACTCAGTAGTGTTCATGAGGCAATTGCTATCTATCTATCCATTGTGTAGTATGTAGTGTGTGTGTGTGTGTGTGTGTGTGTGTGTGTGTGTGTGTGTGTGTGCGTGTGCATGTGCGTGTAAGTTTATCATTGGATGTTGTAGGTAGTTGGCGAGGGAAGCTGAACACCACCACCCCAGCCCCAAGCAGCCGGAAGGTCATGACCCAGGCCACCCGAGCACCCGACAACCCCCGAGAACAGGAGGGGCCCCGGGACGCCGAGCCCAGAGAGAGCCGCGGGCCCGACCCAAGCGAGAACCAGCAGGAGAACGCAGAAGCAGCATTCCCCAGCTGGGGTAGGCCCGCTTACAGCAGCAATGCAACAGAGGAGGCCGTCTTATATGCACTTTGCAACTGCATTTTTCAGTGAGACCGATACGATCACAGTGGCTTTGAAAACATTGCCTGAGGTTTCTGGGACGGGACGACGGCAACAAATCTTGGGTAAACAAGCAAACAAAAAGAAGGCTCTGGACTCGAGACAATCCAGCGTCAGTGGTTTTGCTGAAGAAAGGGGCTGTACCTGGATGACGTTACTGTATTTGACGACTTCTCCGAGGAGCTTCTTGTTCTCCGACTCGTTCTGCTTCTGCTCCAGTTCTGCTGCATGCTGAACGAGAGGGAAACTTGCTAGAGCGTCTGGGATACAAATGCAAGTGAAGCTCAACGGCGGATTCAGGCAGTGATGACCAGTTTACCTGTAACTTCTTAAACAGGTCTCCCTGCGTGTTGCTGTTTCCTTGCTTTCCCTGTTTTGCCTTCCAGAACTGCTTCTGGGCCGAGTACCGGTTCATGGGGCACACCTTGAAGAGGCAATCTGGAGAGGAGGGGAAATATTCAGGCACATGGGAAGCTAGAGCCACCCGAGGGTCGTAATGTGTTGAAACTGCATTTTTGAGGTTGATGTGTATTTATTTACCAGAGACCTGAGGCGCTTCAACAAATAAAGGCTGCCTTGAAACCACAATTGTTGTTTTACACAACACTGAGCTGAAAGGATCTGGTCAACCTTCACAGTTTCTAAAAACAAGTGTGTGCGTGTGTTTGTGTGAGCATTTTTCTGCGTGCGTCTAACCCTGAACCAGCAGAGCCACCACGTATCTACGCACCTCTGAACTTTTTGGGAGGGTTGGCCAGGTCCCCAGCGTCCGGCTGGACCACGCACCTGTCATCGACAAGCCTGCAGAGAACGACGCACAGTGGTTAAAACCAAGAGTCACTGCAATTCCCTCGGTATAACATTCCCATGTAGTGATTTGTGGCATCACACTCAAATGCAAAACACACAAAGTGGCGTCTCGGGCCAGCTATCAGACCTGATCATTTGAATACACAACACAAAACCACACTTGCACTACACCTGAGTGGCCACCCGATGGATGAAAAGCCGTGCTGGCAACACGAGAGAGAATGTCGGCTCTGTGGTCACCACCGGGCCTCAGAGCTCTCACAGTACCTGCTCTGATGCCCTGAACGCTTCTGGATAGAGAGATTTAAATCAATGCGTCTTTTATCTCAGCCGGGAGGGTAAAAGCTCCTCCAAATGGAGCTTTGAGACAGAATTAATCATTGAAGACTGAAGCGTTCTTGTAGCGCAGTAGAACAAGCAGCAGGCTGCTGCCACCAGAGGAAGCCCTGGGGTTTCTGTGCAGGGTTGATTAGAGGACACTGGGAGGGTGTCATCCAGTTAATAACGGGCTCATTTACCCACATCGAAGCCTTTTATCTGGCGCTTATTGTCAATTTAACACACTACAGACTTTTCATGTCTTTCAGCGAACGAACTTCCTGCACATCCAACTGACAATTCAGTTCAACTATGAAGCTGATGACAGAAAGAATAAAGTTTTGTTTCACAAAACTTAACAAGAATTAACGTTGCAGAAGAGCATTGCGTAAAACACGAGTCGAGTTTGTACATGTGTGTTATTCATTCATAAAGCCATGTTTATCTCATTCATGGAAGTGGATTTTTTTCACGCCCTTGTTTGGCTGCTTATTGTTTTTCACACACTAAATAATCAGGTTATCCGAAAGTTACGCCTCTTCAAGGCAATTTGACATGTAAGACTGTGTTTAGTGCTGGAGTAACTCTATTCTTCCTTCAGAGAATCAGTGAAGGCACGCTGAACAGGCCATGTCTAAAAGAGGAAATGTGAGTTAATCCGGCATAAAAGCAGAATTCATTCATGAACTAGGTTTAATTCATGTATGTAAGACCAATTCTGGGGCCACGATCCCTGGAGTTTTCATGCATGTTAATAAGAACATAATATTTGTAGGTCGTTTCCACTTTTACAATGACAGACGGCTGCGTGCGCCACCGAAAAGTTGCAAATTCAACCTGCTGAAATCTGTTCTATATCTCCAGCTATGGATTTCTATATGAAAAAAATCCTTTTCATCCCATTCCTTTAATCCAATTTGCTCCAAAGGCCGAGGTGCACAAGCACATCTACTCATCCCATCCTCTGAGGAGAAACATAGGGTCATGTAATTCCTCCAATTCACACAAAGCCAGAAGCCCTGGCCTGAAGTGAGCTGAGCCATTTCCTACTACACTTGATCAGTATCAAGCCACTGCTTCCGTTTTATTTCCTACCGCTCGGTATCAGAATTACATCTCAGTTAGAAACAATAAGAACCCCACAGCAAGAAGGATCAAGAGTTAAATGGCTAAAATGGGAAGGTTCTCTGGGAGAAGTCCTTCGAGTTCGTAAATAAGTAACCTTAGAGAGCCGGTGCTTCAGTTCAGAGAGGGAGGCTTTGACTCTGCAACCGAGTTAAACATGAACCAAGGATAGAATCTACCAGATGTGACACATACAGGCTAATTTTAGCTCCACGGTTCGTGTCGAGTGGACAGAGACAACAACACAGGAACAAATGCAGCATTTTCTGTCTGGACCATTTTACAACTCAATCTGTCGGTGCACATTAGGGCCAATAAAGCAGCCCAGTGATCTAAATGTGTCATGCACATTCTCATTAATGTGTCCTTTTATTTTTTTCGCAGCTTACGGAACATAAAGACAAATAAAAAGACCTAAATGATGGACACTGAATTATTAAATCTGTGTAATTTTTTTAGGCTGTGCACTACAGGAACGCAGTAAAGCGAACTGCTTGTTTACCACAAAGCACAAAATATCAAATATATATGCCAAAATCACCTATTCTGATAATTAAGGAAGTGGAATGGCCCGAGACTTGACTGATCAAGGTCAATAGCGGATGTGAAGGAACCGAACAGACTCGCAAGAAACTCAAAGGTCTTATGGCTTTCGAGTGTTTGCAATGTGAGGTGTTTGAGGAACATGCAGATTTATGCTGAGCAAACACAGGCGTGAGTAACCTTGTGTAGCCAAGGTTACATTTCGCTCCCACGGGTTCCTACAGGGTGTTGTTCTGCTTCGAATACTGCTCCTATCTGAGCATGGGTGGCCACAGTCTGCAACTCCGATCAAATATGACTCATTGAATGGCCGATAAGTGTTTTGTTACTTTAACTCACAATACCAGGAGCAGTGAACAATCCCCACTCTGCTCTTGGGCACTTGGAACTGCAGTGCAGCTGCTCCTGCTGCTTGCATTCACACTGGCACGGGCCTTTACACTGTTTTCTTAGCTCTTTAGCAAAAAAAAAAAAAAAAAAGAAAGAAAGAAAGAAAGAAAGGAAACAGGCTAGATGTGTGCAGTCCTGCAGATACTGACACGGTCTGCCTTGATCCTCCACCACACAGAATTAAGGAAGAAGCTCCCACTGGCTAACTGTGGCGAAGTCATCGTGTGGGGAGTTTTTGGAAGGAAAAGAAGTAGAGGTGGGTGGAGCAGACTCATTCCTCAGGGCCAGTTGGCCTCTCCACACTTGTTCTGCAGGCTCATAGGCAGAAGTGCAGAGACGTTTCACTTTGCACTGACTCCTGAAAGTGAAATTCTGCTCGTGGTGTTTTTCTTTTTCTGCACCGTCGTGCGGAGAATGACACAATGAGGAGAAATTTCCATCCCGCCTACACACTACCTCACAACCGTGTGGCTTGCACGGGCAATTGTGAGAAACTTACTCTAAAGTAATCGTTACCAAACTCTGTCAGGTTGTGACGACTAAAAACAAGTCAAGCCAAACATGTCTGTGTCCTTGCGTTTGATGAACAACTATGAGCGACTGGAGAGGGTTTCCAAGACACACTAGATATGTAAAAACTACATAAATATTGATGTCAATCCTTCACCCATGTGCAATTCCTCGTATTATGATCTCTCACACCCTGCTTGGAACATGGCCCAGTTACTGAATCTGACAGGAAATTTGGGATTCTGAGCTGAAAACTGCACCTCTTCCCTTCAAAAACACCAACAATGGAGGAGTGGAAGGATGCCTCAAACAGTGGGAGCTCATGCTGCAGGTGAAGAGGAGTGATCGACCACAACTTAATTGAAATGACTCAAAACTCTGACACTGTATTTGTTTGTGATCTCCGTGTGCCTGGTGTGCATATGTTTTGCATTCCTGTTTCATTTGCGTAGAGTTTCCTGAGACGCGGCGCTCTGCGCGCCGACGGGCCTCGTGGCTGCAGGGAGCTCGATTCAGAACCGAACCGCTTATAAAGGACGCGTAGGAATGGAAATAAGGGGGGGGGGGGGGGGTTACGAGCCGCAAAGTGAACGTAAAAAGACGTGACGTCTAGTCTATATGGGCTGCACGGCGGGAAGAGAGCGAGAAGACGGCGACGTACCCCAAAGTGCTGATGAAGCCATTCACCGAGCCTTCCGCGTAAAGGGACACGATGTCTCCGATGTGGAGAAAACTGGATCTGTGCTCGGACATTTTCACCGGGTTGTACGCTGGTCCGGGTTTCCCATCTAGACGCGAGCAGCCCACTTGTCTTCGAGAGATCCACACGTCGCAGCGCCTCCGGTTCAGCCGCAGACCCACCGTCGCTCCTCCGAATCTACATTTCAGCGAGGCGGCAGCCGAAAAGCGCAAAAAGTGGCCACACTTTGCGTGCTTGTTTTTGATTAAAGCGCCGTGTGCTTCAGACTTGGTGAACTTCTTCCTGTATGTCAGGCGGCGGAGGGAGCTCCTCTTCTCGATCACAGGAGGGGGAGGAGACTGCTGCTGTCAGGCCTGTCAGCGGATTCCGCTTTCTGACATGTTTTTGTTTTTATTCAGACCAGACACACACTTCACACATATCACACCTGGTACCTGACACGTCCAACATCAGCACCGCTGCAAATTCTAACCCACTTCCGGAATATGGAGTTAAACTCTGTGTTGTTTAAAAAAAAAAAAAAAAAAAGTACCCCATACTCATTCCTGAGTAAATGTAGACACATCATATCGAAAAATCAACTTTGGCTAGAGTGAAAGTCACTTTTTAGGCTGTACTTGTACTTCAGTATCAACAGTACAAGTCAAAGCAACATATACAGTATATTTTCACATGTATGTGTGTGTATACTGTATACTATAGATCCAATGCTGATCATCCTCATTAATTGTCAGATCCAATATTCAATATTTTCTGATTATCATAACTACATTTCTTTTTTTTAATATGTCAATAATATCTGCAAAATATCCAGGGACCAAAGTTTTAACAGTCTTGTTAAAAGTGCTTGAAAAGCGTAGAGTTTCCTGAGACGCGGCGCGTTGAAAAGCACTTCTGAGTAAAAGTTTAAGTCATCCTTAAGAAAATGAGCCGAGTCAAAGTTTTAAGTGTCTCAGATATGTTGCCCATGCTAACGTATCAAAAGTATCTGGTGTTAGAATGTACTTTAATCCAAAAAAACTTAAGTAATATACGCGCTTACGCACCATAAACGGAATTAATGCTCATAGTGTCAGTGTAACTGTAGTCTACTGACAACTAGTGTACAGTATATTTTGATTTTATATTGTCACCGGTAACAAGAAGTAGAGGCGTAAAAGTAGAAGTTGCAAAAAAAAAAAACTCAAGTAAAGTATAAAGTTTCCTTTAAAAAGTACTTCATTGCTGTAGACCACTGGTTATTGAATAAATGTATTGGAATAAAAGTACAATGTAACAAAGTGGAAATGGAAGAAAATAGAAAGGACTTGAGTAAAATACAAGTGCCTCCAAAAGTACTTTGGTAAATGCACTTAATTGTATTCCATCACAGAAAAAAATTATAGACTTTAGGACTGTTATTCAGATAATTATTTACATTTATGCTTATGGTCCTCCATAGATCTTAATTCATAACAAAAATGTACAAACTTTCTTATCTTTCTTTCTTTTTTTACTGCTCTACATTTATTTTACGGCCATATTTACCAGTTTCCTTCCAGATTATTATTTTTTTCTTATGCAACACGCAATGAGCTTTTAAGATAAAATGTATTATTAAAGCTCTCGCATCTGAGTTATTAGTTCCATCTGAACAAGGTTTTTTTCCCCTAAAAAGTGGGTCATTTACTGTTCAGGGCTAAATGAGCACAAAGTTGTTCAACAGTTTTGCAGAAATATTACAGAATCCCATTCAGCCCAGTGGCCTCATAACTCGCCCAAAATTATCCTGATACATCGGAGATTTAGTGATTATAAGTCAGAAGGGACATCTTTCTACAGTACTTTTACTACAGTGCGTTTTGTATAGTTCTGTATTGGCACTTCTGAATATTTCTTCCAGTACTGGCTATGGATATAATGGTGAGGACGATGATGATAGTGGTAAGAGTGATGTTTCTGCTGAAACTCTAATAGAACCACAAAACACACATTCATTTGCCAAACGTGTGATAACCAAGGCACGGGAAAAGCCTGACATGAAGTCACCGAGTCATTGTTTTTGGGAGTTGGAAACTAAATGACGGGTCAGGATTCAGTGTGAAAATACAAAAAGGGGCCGCTAGGGGGCAAACTCAGCCGCTTCACTGCGCAAGCGATCCATTTATGTGCCTTATATCGCCATCTAGTGTTCCACTCACGCAACCAACAGCTCATTCTGCTGCACCTCTGAAAATACGAAAAGGGATCCGAAAAGGGCTTTCTCAGCTGGTGCAAAGCTGCTGGTTCCTCCCAAATGGTGAGAAATTAAACCCGTTAGATTAAAGTGGGTATATCAGCATCAGATTACTGCCAAAGCTGTAGTGTAATTTAAGTATGTTGTAATGTTCAGGATGCGAGTAAAAACCAAATGGTTTTCACATTGTAGGCTACAATATATTTAAAAATATGAAGATATAAGTGCCCTCCTGGATGTTCCTACAGTGGATATAACGTAATTGGTAAAGCGCCCCCTGGAGTCCAGCTCCAGTAAAGACAACTAAATGAATTGCCCCCGAGCTGACCTTCCAGGGGCCAAAACTGACTGCAGACTGCAGTGTACTGAAGGAGAAACATGATGAAGTGGCCTCTGCATTACAGGCTGTCCTGTCTGCTATAAAAATGAGTTGGTCTCTGAATGACTTGATTTGGTTAATAATTCACAGTGCAGTAGTTTGAATCTAAATCACATAATAAAACATTTTAAATCTTGATTTGTTAAAACTCCACCATAAACATCACAATTTTTTGAAGCTTCTGTTGCATTTTGTTGCACATACAACAACTTTTCGCGCAATGTTTTCTTTCTTTTAATTAGTCTAAGTAAGTAGTCCAAGTGATTTACTTCCTCCACTATGACCTACAAGCACACACCCATATTATAGACCATTTAAAAGGAACGAAATTAAACCGAAGCTTTGAATAAATAACAGTTTTGAAAGGCTTTTATACAGCTACTTTTGTACAACCAACAGTCCAAATAAGAGCCCCAGTTTATATAACAGACATAGTTTATGGACAACACACACTGCTAGTCTACCCAGCTCCATCTATTATTAGGCTTTTAATCATTATACTTTAAAGGCTGGCTATCCCCCAGTTTTTCCATTCACATAATAAAATATTGACATAAAAGCTCAAGCCTATTTTAGAAAAAATACGTGGCTGCCATCTTTGGGGTCTCCACCACAGTGGCACCAGTTCAACTGTCTGATATATCTATGCACTGTCTATTCTAGTGCATCTCAGACATATGAACATGGTGCTTTCATTATACTTTAAAGGCTGGCTATCCCCCAGTTTTTCCATTCACATAATAAAATATTGACATAAAAGCTCAAGCCTATTTTAGAAAAAATACGTGGCTGCCATCTTTGGGGTCTCCACCACAGTGGCACCAGTTCAACTGTCTGATATATCTATGCACTGTCTATTCTAGTGCATCTCAGACATATGAACATGGTGCTTT
>KV751367.1:1083991-1102017 GCA_001698575.1 Mola mola | reverse complement strand
GAAGGTATAGTTTGTCTCCCAGTTGTCAGCCTGAACTTCACCAGCAGAAGGTCAGATGTGCGTATGTGCGGTTTCATCATAGATTCTTTGATTGGTCTTCTTGCGTAGAGGGCCATCGGCCCAGAGCAAAATGCCCTGAGGCTGCAGCAGAACCTGGAGTTGGATCAGTTGCTGAAGGAGGGATGCATCTTCACGATTGTTGATCAGCCTGTGTCTCTGGACCGACTCCAGCTCAAGAACATTGATCAGCTTAATGCCTCAAGTAATAATACCAATTTACAATTTCACTCGAGCCCAGTACAATTACAGTTAGATTTAAAGCTAATTTACTGTCTTGTGCAGTCACAAAGAAAAATGAATATTGGATTATTTATGTAGAAGTGGGTGGACTCTAAATACCGTTGATTCTGACAGCCAGTGTCATGTTACAAATGATAATGGAAGAATTTAAATTTTTTGCTTTCATTGCAGCATCGGGGCTTCCTCATTCTTTTATAATCATGCACCAGAACCGTTACCAGCAGTGTATCGGTGCGTTCATCCTGCAAGCTGCGTCAGAGTTTGCCAAGGTAGATTCACTTCAAGCATGACATTTTTTTTTTTTAAACCTGGCAGATCACTTTATATGCTTTGTGGCGGCACAGTGGTACAGTGGTTAGCACTGTCGCCTCACAGTAAGAAGGTCCTGGGTTCAATTCCCGGGTCGGGGCATTTGTGTGTGGAGTTTGCATGTTCTCCCTGTGTTTGCATGGGTTCTCTCCGGGTACTCCGGCTTCCTCCTACAGTCCAAAAACATGCAAACTGGGGGTTAGGTTAATTGGTCACTCTAAATTGCCCATAGGTGTGAATGTGAGTGTGTATGGTTGTTTGTCTCTATATGTCAGCCCTGCGATGAACTGGCGACTTGTCCAGGGTGACCCCGCCTTCGCCTCAAGATGCTGAGATAGGCTCCAGCCCCCCCGTGACCCCCAACAGGATAAGCGGTAGAAAATGGATGGATGGATGTGTATTTACAGATTACAATACAAATGTGCAACAATAGATTTGGTTTTAGTGTAGCATCAATACAAGATGGGGACAGTAAAATTAACAGAAAAAGCACAGGAATAATCTTTCTAAATGTATGTTTTTTCTAAAAGTTCTAAATCATTTTATGTGGCCTGTGAGAACTTGGAAAAAAAAAAAAAAGATTTAATAGGAAACCAAATACATGTTTGTGCTTGAAGGAGACAAAAGTGGTACCTAACTCATTTTTTTTAATCAATTGTACAATAGTTGTAATCTTGAATAGACTAGATTTCACCTGTCAAAGCTAGTTGATCATTGATTTGTTACTGGAAGCAATAACAATCAAATACGGAGGCAATTACGTTAATAACATGACAAGATACCTTTTTATAGTCTTAAAGTTACAGCCGGCCCTTTGAGGGCAACCACAATACTGATGTAACCCAGGATGAAAATGAGTTTTGAGGATTTTCAAAACAAACATACTCATCACTTACACACTAAAGTACCTCATGTTTGTAGTTAATTGATTGCTGATATTCATTGGCCTAAAAATGTCAAATATGCAAGTTCTTGTAACGGATTTTGTTCTTTCTATAGGAGGAAAACTGTTTTGTGAGCTCTAGGACAGAATTAATGATGGCTCCAATCATCCCACTTTAAGAATACAGAGCTATAGAAAAAAAGAGGGAAGATCAGTGTCATCTAAACAAATTTAAATGACCTGCTTCTGTTTTTATTTCCAGAAAGTGTGGATGTCAAAGATTGAGGACGCTGTGACAACACTGCTGAAGCTGGATTCGGAGAGGCCACGAATCAAGAGCTCCTCACTGTGGCTGGAGTCCTCACAGATATGAGACATCGCACAACACATGAAGCCGTCTGAAACGTCCCTGCTGTCTACATGCACTTCCCTGTCCCCTCAGTGTCTTGCAAAAGACCCTTTTAGCGCTAGGATCATTTTGTAAGATAATTGTTTGCCTTCGAAGGCTTCTGCTGCAGTAGTGTAAATAAATACCTCGTAGTAAAAGTTGACCTTGAGTATTTTTTCTTTGAACGCTACATTTGAAAACCTTCAATTTCCTTCTCTACACAGATTTTAAGTACTGCATCATCCAAGAACATAAATGCACTTCAAGTTCCATTTAGCTTTTGATCTTTATCAGATGGAGTTTGCTCAGTTGTAGTCCTCCATGACAACTGGCCAAACCATCTGTTGGATAAGATCACGAAAATGTCAAATTAAAGGTCTGGCTTAATGGCAAAAAATTGTAAATTACAACATATTTACTCTACTGAGGCAGAATTTTTAGCATTTCCTTAACTCAGAGATCAGAAAAACAACACAACAAAATAGAAACTTCTTGTAGGTTTTATTTAGGTTTGTCATGACAAAGAATTAGAAAACCAACTGTTGCATGTGACAAATGATTTCTCTCATCACTTCAGGTGAGCTAAAGTCACCCCAACTGCAGTAAATAGGTGGTGTGTCGCCACGAGCAGTGGCGTGCAAGTTGGCCTAAGGCACACCTTCACGACCGTCAAGTACGATGACTTGAAACATGGAGAAACCGTGCGCGCCATGGACCAGTAAAACCATCATGCATGACAACTGACAACAACACAAAGCAAGCCACATTTCAGTTTGCACAGGTCTGTGGTGCCAGTTCATGAAAATAAGACACACATTTTCACTGTTGTCATATTTTTACATCCACAAGTTAAATATATATAATCTCTCCTCTTTTCTCCTTCATTACAAACATTTAGAAAGATAATTATGACAGCCTTAGTATTAATGAGCAGTTCAGTACATCGGTGCTAGAAATGCTGAAGCCTGTATAAGGATTGTGGTCCTACGTTTGTTGCTGGGTGCTCAAACAGACGAGCCCAGGATAAAATAAGGTGCAAATTGTCATTCTAGGTTTTATGGGGCTGTACAGCTCAACAGATAAATTGCAAACCCCCAATCAAATGCAAAGACACAATTCTTGTTATCTTTGAAGGTTTAGTACTTTTTCTGTGCCAATCTGAGGTAGACATAAAACCAATGCAACACAAAAGGAGGCAGGTGTTCTTAGGAGCTTGTAACTGAGATGGACATTTTTTCTAAAAGTATTTTAATGAGCCAACAAGCATAAAGAACAAATTTGATAAGCCAAAGTCTGCAAACAAAGTTCTTGTTTAAAAAAAAAAAAGCCAGAACAAACTGCTTTGCTGCCTAGCTTACAGTGTTTGTGCTCCAAAAAGATGAGTCCTTGGCAGCAGACAGGCGGGACAGAAAACTGACAGTAGCCGCTGCACCTGAAAGCAGCACCGACATCCCTGAACAACATGACAAAGAGGCTCTGACCAGTCAACATTCATACATCGGATCTCGGCACACAAACGCAGCAGGCCTTAACAGTAAAACACACAGTGACAGCCACAGTTATTGCTCCGAAGCACACACACAAACACACATAGTTCATGCAGTAGTCAGTGCAGTTGAGTGAGAGATGAGCAGCAGAGAAAATAAAAAAAGGAAAATCAACATGAAGTCACCTTCAATGACTGTATTCTGCAGAAAGCAACACCATTTGCCGGAATTAACAAAGAAAAGTGTGGCACAACAACTCTGTACATGGCTGTACATAAAAGCCTGTCAGTTCACCACAAAATGTCAGACCCTGTTATTTAAAAGTTAAGAGACATTTGAAAATGAAACATGTTTGTGTCAGTCGCTTTCTTGCTGCAGACATTCTTTGGTCATGAAATCAATAATGTCGAGAAAAACAAAAACAATTCGTTGTCACACAAAGGAAACCTGCAGTAACCACACAACGTCACAGTTGATCTCAAGTCCTTTAAATAAAATCGCTGGTATGTAAATTGGCGGAGGACGATTTCTTCTTACAGCTGCAGGTCTAGAACACTGTGGGTATTTCACTCTTACTGTGTGTTATACTGTCCAACACAACGTTAACAAAAAGGATCTTTTCTGGTGTGGAGTTACAAAATGTAATTTTTACATTTAAAATCTATACATTTTAAAGAAATTCTGTCCAATAAAACTTAACCTTATTAACTATTGTCGGTCACTTTGTTTTATGGACAAATAATTCATACATCGGATCTAAGCACAAAAACGCAGCGGGCCTGTCGACATCATGTGGTTGTGTTTATGCACGATTAGTGCTTTCCTAAAGGCCCATTTCCAAACAAATTTGTCAGAATTTGCCATTTCAACACACTTTCATGTTCATGTATCAAACATGCATTACACATATTAAAGACAATGGAAGTTTCAGTGAAGCAACATTCAAAAAATCTTTGATATTACTGATTTACTTTCTTGCTGTGAAAATGATCATTTAAATTTCTTATTTAGTGATCAAATTAATTTAGTTAAACTTTGAAAAAATATTTACCTGCATTTATCTTTGAAGGGCAGCAATAATTTTTTAAAATTAATAATTTTACAAAAATTCCTTTCACAGTCACTCTTGCAGTGTCTTGCCAACCTACCACCTCCTGATGCCAAATATATTGCATGCATATTTTTACAGTTGCAAAATAATGCCAAACAATGATGTGAATATGAACTTAAAAGAGATGGATGGTGTTCAGTTCTCATGGTCTCCACTTTCTGCCAGTCAACAGGAGCAGCAAAGGCACAAAAACAGATAGACAATCCCAAACAATCCTACTAAATTACCATCATGGGGTTCTGGTGTCTCTTCATTCTCACCGCTACCTCAGACCCAGGAGTCACACGCAGGTGGGAGCCTTTGCGCTGGGTCTGTCCTCTTTAGTGCACATTAAAACATGACAAAGACACACCTTCTTCTGCCTGCTGAAGCAGGAAGTGGGGAAAGCTGTAAGAGTGGGGGTGGTTTGGGGAAGGTTAAGGAATGACTGCAGGGTAAATCAGCCTTGGAGCTCCTCATAGCACGTCTCACAGACCCGTACTGGCTTTTTAGAGTATGGCGTGAGGGCATTCTTTGATGAACATTCGGCGCAGAAAATGTTTCCACAATGTCTGCAGTGGTGCTGGATATTTACAGAGGAGGAGGAGGAGGTTAGACGGTTAAATGTGCCCCCCCGCTGCCTACAAGCGTCAACATAGAAGATCCATCCTTACCTTCCTCAAGGTGACAGAGAAGCCTTTCCCACAGGCCATGCAGTTCTGAACTTCGTGATCCTCGGCCCATTTCCTGGTCAGAGACTGTGACAGCTTGATCTAAAAGCACCAACAGCAGGACTTAACGTCAACGCCAACCGTTTTGTATTACAATGTATCTAAACAGTTGTTGCTTTGTATTTTTGTTCTCTTCAACTTGTTAAGGGCTCCCTGTCTGACCTGGAGTGACTGGTTCTCTCTGCCGAGCTCCTGCATGGCTGCCGTAGTGTCGTCCAGCTTCCTTCTCAGTTCCACCACCTTGGTCTGCATTTTCTCTATCTCGCCTTCACCCTTTACACACCTAAAGCACAACCACAGGACACTTGTATCTACTTGTCCATTAATTAGTCATTTCAATTTCAACTCAGCCCTTAAAGATAATAAAATTTGTCTTCTCTGTCACATGAAGCCTCATACAGAGCATACACAGCATGTTATTCTATTAATTAAAATCCGTTTTAAAGGAGGAATGGTACGGCTTTAGAAACTTTCCATGGAGGTGTACAAACTAGAATTGAAGTGTAATTATTACATGTTTTTCTTCCCAAAGCAAAAAACTGTTTTTCTTTTCTATTTCAAAGCAAATCAACTTTCAAACATTCATTAAGGTTTTGATATCTGCTTGTAAAAAAACATCACTTAGCAGTGTCCATGTCTTCCCACAAGAGAAGAACAAACAGATGTTTAAGCCTATTGCAGTGGCGCAGCCTATAATAGACCTAACAGATAATACATTTCACATGATACTTTTAATTATCATTTGTTATGCAAAAGGAAATTAAGTTACTTAAAAAAAAAAAAAAAAGAAAAAAAATAGAATGTAAATGAGTGAATTAAAAGTTTTAGGAGAAATGTGGGCAAAATGAACCCTGAGGCAACACTCTGAAGCCCAGGGGGACTGACGAGAGAAGTAAGTCTTATAATAGAAGAGATTTTAATCAATGATTAAAAATGTTTTAATAATCTAATAATGTGCCCCTATGCAACAAAAGTATGATTACAGATAATCAACTTATCTTTTCACTGAACTGTCACACAGCTGATTGAAGTAATGAGTGATTAAATTTATTTCAACAACTCTTGCTACTGCATTAACGCAAAAACTCAGAGGCGTTTAATGAAATTATCACTTGCAGGCAGACATGTTCTTGATAAAATACAGAACAAAAAAATATAAGGAATGACTAACACACCTTTCTAGAAGTGCCCGTCTCTCATCCTGGTTGTTTTGGACGGTGGCCTCCAGCACAGCAATCTCTCCTCTCAGTTCATCTGTCTGCTTCTCTAGTTCACCTACTCTACGCTGGCTTCCCTGCCATTCCCTCTTCAGTGTGGCCACATTTTCATTCAGAGCTGCCACCTGCACGCTCATCTTAGCTTCAGCCTCCTCTGCAATCTTCACCTGCTCTTCTCTGGCTCTTTCCTCAGCCAACTGTGGAAGGGGGCATTTGATCGTGTCATGATCATGTGAGAAGAGGCAAGCGAAATCTGATGCATTCATTTTAAATTATTCTGTAGGAATAAGGCTTTTTACCAACTTATCTTGGACCTCCTTGTTTTGGGTAAGGAGCTGCTCCTCCCTCTGTAGCCTACTGTCCCTGGTGGCTTTGTGTTCTCTCTGCTCCTGCTCTAGGGCGCCCTGTGTTGCCTCCACCTGACCCTGCAGCTCCAGCTTCTGTTGGATCAACAGTTGTTTGGCTTCCTGGAACTCACCCAGCTCCTGGAAAGAAATAACAAATAAAAAACCAAATGAAAAATATTTTGCAATTTGGCACTTGAAGTGTCTCTGAGTAAATAGGCACATTTGTGAAAATGGCTTGAGCATGAAACCTTGGAAGGCCAGAAAAAATCTGGGGTCACAACAACTTGTCGACTCCAGCATGCTTTGAGTTTTACTTTGAAGAATGTGCCCCTGATAACTTGCAATATGTTCACATAAGACTTTAAACATGGGATAAAGGTCATATCAGCCAGTATAGGTCATAAAACAGTGGTTATTAGCCCCAGCTCTAACTCTTGTACTATTTAAATCAAAAAAGAAAAAAAAAAATTCTTGGTTGTTTGGTTTAAGAATATGACTGACCTTCTCCCTCTTCTCTCTTAGTGCTGTTAATTCAGAGGTAAGGCTGGTGCTGTTCTTTTCCATGTCATTCTTGGTTTTGTTCAGCTCCTCCACTTTACTCTTCTCCTTCTCCAGTTCCTCCTTTACTTGACCCTAGTCGAGTGAGCACAACCGACTATATATAAACTTTAATCACATCGAGATACCGTGTTTATGTATGGGTTTGTTACTCTGTTCATCTGACCTGTTTCTTCTGTAGTTCTGTTAGAGTTTGCTCTTGCTGTTCAAGTTTCTGGTTTTGCTTGGACAGCTCCCTCTCCAGCGAGCCCCGACCCGTCTGCAGTTCCCGGATCTGAGCCTCTAAACCTGTCTGATGGGTTCGGTTTGCAGCCAGCTCCTCCTGAGCCAGGTTCAGCTTCTCCTCTGTTGCCTGACAGACATTCAAGGAGGATGATCAAGAAAAAAACCCAAAAAAACAACAATAGCAGTAGTTGTTCATTTTATTCATTCGTATGCAAGTCCAAGTTTGTTAACGTCTTTCCCAATCTCTGACCTTACTCTAAATATGGATTAAAAGCGATGCAGTATCATATGTTTTCTGGAAATTCAACCTTTTTAAATGAAACTATTAACAGCCTCTGTTTCTACAGTTCCTCTTACATAAACCCACCTTCAGGTCTTGATGCAGGGCAGAGACTTCAGACTCCTTTCCGTAAAAGTCAGACTGAAGCTGAGTGTGACTTTCCTGTTTTCGCTCCAAGGCCATCTGCAGCTCTGTTGTCCGACTCTTCTCAGAGGCCAACTTATGGTCGAGCCCTGACACCTGTGCCCTCAGCTTACTCTCCTCTTCCGCCTAGAGAGAAGAGTGAAATGCACAGACCAAGAAAAAACACTTAATAATAATTTAATTACTTTAATTACTAATAATTTTATTACTTACTTTACAACATCTCCCTTGGAAGAAACACATCAATCCCCTAAAATTTCCGGCAATGCTGCTGCATGATCAAGAGGGATGATGGTTGGTAACATAATGCATGTTTGTATTTTCATTTAAAATTCTACTTGCCTTATCATCATTAACTTTCTGCAACTCTGCCATTTTGCCCTTCAGTTTCTTCATCTCCTCCTCAAACGACCCTTCGGCTGTCTTAAGTTGCGCCCGAAGCTTCTCCAACTGATTCTCCTTTTCCTTCAGCAATTCCTGGGTTTTTGAGTGCTGCTGCTCCAATGTGGACAACTGGACTTTCAACTTTTTCCCTGCCTGCAATTTGTAGACAAACAGATAATGAGGTAGTAGCATTAAGATCAATATGCATTGTATTTTTCACGCGGATACCTCTTTCATTTGCTCCAGTTGCTCTTTAGAGTTGTTCATTGCATTGGTAATGGCCTCATTGTTCTTAAGAAGCTCCTGTCTGGCCTTTTCATTGGAGTTTTCCTGAGATTTAAGACAAATTAATAAGTTATTTGATAGTGTAATTAAGTAGCTTCTGTTACTCTGTATGGCAAGACAAAAATGGAAAAATATTGGAGCTTCCTGAACACACCTTCTCCTCCAAGGCTGTCTTATGGTTCTTCCTCTCTGTGTCCAGTAGACTCTCACTCTCTTTCAATGCCTTATTAGCCTTTCCTAAGCTCTCCTGCATAGAGAGCAGCTGCTTCCTTTGAGCCTCTTTCTCCTGTTGGGCCTTCTGTAAGTCTGCTTCCACGGTCTGAGCTTTTTTGTCCAGCTTTGCATGCTCCTGGTTCACCTTGTCTAGGTTCACCATCACAGCAGCTCTGTCCTGCTCAGTGTGCTCGAGCTGCTTCTGTATGTCACTCAAAGCAGATGACTTTGTCTTTAATTCCTCTTTTAGCGTCGCAGCCCTGAAGTGGAAAACCCATTTATATTGTTTTAAGCAGAGCATATGGTTGTATCATCAGTAAATACAGTAACAGAGAGTTATTATAGTTGCTTTTAGATGTAGTTATTAGAGATGGGTACAGCTACTCGGGTACTTGTTTTCATTATTCGAGTAACGTTTCATTACTCGCATACTCGTGCAATGTGCACGTGTTATTGTAGCCATAATACTTCAACTCAGTTGGCGTTACACGCACCATGGCAACTGCAAGCAGGAAAAGTGAGGTATGGAAATATGATAACAGCTTGCAATGAAGATATATGGCAAACACAGACATACTAAGCCCATTTTTATCCACATGCGCTTAAAGCACAAGGAGAAAGCCAGTGGTGACAGACAACAGGCAATCTAACATTACATTATTTGCAGGTTTTTTTAGCACACACTGCTGTGATCATACCAAAGTGATGAAGATTAGCCTGCTAATAATGAAAATGGTGACCAGAGATATGTTCCCATTATGTTTTGTGGAGTTTTGTGGCTTCTGTGAGCATATGGCATTTTCAGAGTTAAAGTATAGGCCACCACCACAATGAACACCAGCTGGTTCCAATTGTTGGCCATATATTTACATACATGTGAAAATATTATACAGTAGTGTTCTCTGACAGCCATATAGCTTGCTACTTAGTAAGAAGCTTCACTACTATTCAGTAAATAGTAGTGCAACTGACTGGAAAAACCAGCAGAACCAACATTAGTTCCACATTGAACTTCTGTTTTGATTAAACAGTAAATATAAGGCAATGCAAGTACTCGAACATTGAAATTAATGTAAAAGCCCATCCCTAGTAGTAATTACAAATTTTGACTCATGTTTTAACGAAACTAATACACCAATATATTTTATCCCACCCTGCTCTCTCTGTCTCCAGTGAGTGCTGTAGTTCCTTGGCTTTCCGGTTAACCTCGGATCCTTCCTTCTGCAGCTTCTGCACCTCTTGCTGCACCTGATCACGTGTGACCTGCAACTCCCCAACCTGCGACTCCAATTTCTGTTAGAATAAATCAACATATCTGATTAATTCATAAAAAAAAAAGAAGATATATGCATATTGAAAAATGGACACAGGAAAAATTCAGACCTAAAACATTGACCATTGATTGTCCATCAAAAACAAACCTTATTGAGGCTCTCTAGCTGCTCTATGCGCTGTTCTGAGGCCATTAGTTTGTCTTTGCATTCCTTGAGGCTGGTTTCCAGCTGTGTGCACTGCTCTCGTTTCTCCTTGAGGGTTTGGGCCTGCTCCTCCACCTTCTTCTGAACTTTATTGAGCTCCTATAAAATTTGGTTAGAGAATGTGCAGGATATGAGGGGGTGAAATGAGTAGATTAGAACAAATGGCAGCTATTTTCTAAGGAATTACATGAAGTGCATTACAATGGACACAACCTGCTGCTTGTCCTGCAGTGCATGCTGAGCAGTCTCCAGATTATTCTCCAGGCTGGCTCTTTGCGCAGCCTTGGCAGCCTCTGCAGAAAGCAACATCTCTGTCTTTGCCTTCAGCTGAAACAAATTTTTACATATATTAAAGCCAAGCGGAAAATTATATCTACCTTCCCACTTTATGTTTTAAACACATATTATACAATGACACACCTGCGCATCCAGCTGAGATACTTTATCTTTGCTGTCTGTGAGTTGAGCGGTGAGCTCACTGACTGAAGTCTCCAGGGTGTGAGCTCGATCCTGGGCTGAACGCAGTAGGGTCTTCTGCTCCTGGACTTGCTCATGGAGGTTATCCTGGGCTTGCTTGTTGCTCTCTGACTGGTTCTTCAGCTTGTCTGTCAGCTGTGTGACCTTTAAGTATGCGATCACCAAAGTTTGGTTCAATATTGTTGTGAACTGACCTTTCACTTTTGCACTACAGAGAAGCAACTGTAACAGAGTGAGTGTATTTGATGTACTTACCTGTCCCTGTAGTGCGTTGTTTTTCTCTTTAAGCTGGTTGAGCAAAGCCGTCTCTCCCTCCCCAGCTTGGATCTTGGCACATAAGTCCTCTCTCTCAACCTCCAGCTGGCTGACAATCTCCTTACTCTTCTGCAGCAGAGCCTCCAGATTCTGTATTTTCTGGTCTTTATCTCCAATCTGACGCAGTACCTGCTCCAGGTCATTCTACAGCAGAACATCAGTAAGGAAGGGTACAATGTGTGATTTAGAGTTTTATGCTTCCTTTCATATATGCTAAGGAGATCAAACCAGTTTTTACATAGGCACGCCATCAGATTTTTGTTTTGTTTGTAAAGAATGGTCATTGAGAAAATGTGCCATAAGCTTATACTGCTTCTACACACAGGAACTTCTGAAATTTTCCTTCTCACAGTGCTGTAAAAAGGAACACTGTCATGTAGTAAATGTATTTCATTACTGTAAAAAAAACATTTATGAGAGGGAATAAGTTCTGTTGAGCTTTTTGTAGTATTGTGGCTCAAAATTAAAATTACTTTTTAAATTTCCAGCTTAAGACAAAAATCAAAAGATCAATCTGTCATCACAGTATTATGACCTGATACTGTGGTTGTGATTCTCCTCTCTGATCATTTGATGACATGTTATTACACTTAGCAACTCTCTGTGATCTTAAAACATATTGTACCATTTATATCATTACCAGAGGCTTTTATTTGTGGACAGTACCTGTGCCTCACGGAGTTTGCCGTTGGTGTTTTGCTGCAGTGCCTGGAGTTCCTGGTGTTGCTGTTTGGCTTTCTCTAGTTGGTGCTGCAGGTCTGTATTCTTACTGGCACCCTCCTTCAGCTAAAGAAGCAAAACACAGAAGTATTGTTATCCCCTTTAACTCAGTTATTATTTTTTACCATAAACCTAATGTAAATCAATTTTTAATCTCATTTTACTGTTTATGTATTAATCATTTAAAAGTGTTGTGCGTTTTTATCTTTATTTGTTGTTTTCAGCAGACTTTTACTATTTCATGCTTTTTAGAATTTCATCCGCAAGGATCATTAATTTTTTTGTATTTTAATCACTCTCCCTTTAAAACTAAAACATAAACCTTAAACTACACTGCAGTTACTCATCAGTCACATCTAGAGTTTCTTTTACCTGTTCTTCTGCACGGGACAGTTTGAGCTGGAGGTCAGCCGCTTGCTGCTCGCGGTCTTTCAGTTTCTCCCCAGACACTTGCCTCTGTTCTTTAAGACGACCTTGGACCTCACCCAGCTGCCTCTCTGCCTCCAGCAGTTTGGCGTGCAGCTAGGAAGTGCATAGAGACAGGAGCGATGATTAAGATAGAAAAGAAATGATGATAAGGTTAATAAAAGCAAGAAAGACTGTAAATACTTGGATGAGAAAATTTTGGGAAACCCAGAATGATGATGTCCTGTGAATTTGGGAAATGATCTACTATACTACAAAATTGGAAATCTTATAACTCATATCAAACATGAGAATCAGGACTTAATGGCACCCCGTGTGACTGAATGGAAATAATAATAAGATATGCAACTATGTGACTCTCCTACTCTCTCTGCCCACAACGGTATCCAATTAAACGTCAATGGAGGATAAAATAATAAATTCACTGCTTTTTGTCAGAGTGACTATTAACAAAGATTTTTTAACTATAAGGTGAATCAGAAAGTAAAACATAAAACATAGGAGCTATACACTTCAATTCAATCTGTTATGTCTTGAAGCCAGTATGAAACTTCAGAGATGTTGTAACATATCATTCTGCTCTGATGCAGTGTCCATGAATGATGTGTTAAAAGTGCCAATTAAAGATTTCTGTAATGACTATCGCAGACTTTATGATAGGGATGCAAGATGGTGGACCAGAATGACATCTGGATTCTAATCTGGAAATACACCCACTGTTCACAAAATTATGAAAATCAATTATAATCAATCCATCACGTTTAATTACTGTCCTTGATAATCATCTCATATCATTAGAAAATATTAAGATGATTCAAATATTCAAATTATGTGATATACTACCAAACACCCAACCTCCAAAGGAGGTTTGTGCTTTGAAATATACAGAGCAGACCCTCAAATTCTATGTTGTTTTCTTCTTTTTTTCAGCCATCTGTAAATTAATTGTATGTCACATTGCCCGCAGTACTGTCAGTTGGACCTTTGTTGGACTTTTGTGGAAATTACCTGACTGATCTCAGTCTGCTGATGAGCACCATGGCTCTCTTTCTCTTCTTTTTGCTGCTCCAACTGCTTCCTCTCAACCTTCAGCTCTGCATGCTTCAATTCCAGCTCTGTGATTTCAGCGTTTAACTTTGCCAGCTCCTCAGATCTCTCTCGGAGTTCTGCCTGGGCCTTCTGCAAGGAGGCCTCAGCCACTGTCGCCCGAGTCTGAAGCTCTTGAACTTCCAGCTCCTTCTCCCTCAGACTCTTTTGAACTTCCTTTTTAGTGGCTTTTTTTGAGGAAAGAGCAACACAAGGCAGGTTAGGGCTGGTTGGTCGGAAGTTTGAAAGTCAAGGGAAGGGGAAGTCCCAGAGTGGGATTGGAAACCAGGAAGTAAATAAGGGAAAAAGTAAATAATAAACCCTAACTTCCACAAAGTCTACATAAGAGTACCTTCTGCAGTGAAAAGGCTAAACAGATCTAGGGTTTAATGTTTTTAAATTATGGTTGGTATACTTGCCAAAGATACTACCAAAAGCACTTTCATGGAACCAAAGTGTTATATTCTTTTTTATAATCTTTTTTTTTTTCTTGACGATGCAGGGTCACCAAAAAAGAATACAAATTGACAATGTTTGAGCAGTTAATCAAGAATTATTTGAATCATTAATTAAGCCACACTGAAACGTGAACCATGTTTCCTCAAAAATAGAAACAGATGCCCTGACATGATGTGAAAAGAAAAGTTAGATCTCAGGAGAGTCAAGACTAAAGTGAGGTATGGAATTTCTTAGGAGAATATTTACAAAACAGGACTTGGAACACAGTGCCTAGTGTACATTACTTCCTGTATTTGGTAGTAAACTTGGCTACAAGGTAATAAAGAAGAAAATGTTGTTAATAGTGGAGCCCGCTGTTACTAGGGAGTGTGACAGTGCACCTGGACTTCAGAGCCATTAAATAAACCTCTGCAGTCTACCACAACACGTGAGAAACAGTCCTCTTTCTTCCAGCCCTATTCATTCTCATGGCCTTGTTATCATCCTTCTCTCACGTCACTGTTATAACATACTGTTGCATTATAACTTGATAATGCTTGAAGTTACAGGCGAAAGAAATTCCTGTTGTTGTGCACCTTTCCATTCAGACCCTCTGTGTCTTACTGTAGGTTCCATCCCTTTTGTCACTATTCTCATAAAAGGAGCATCTTTGAAATTAATGTGTGGTCTTAGGGTATCCTGTTACAAACAGAAGCAAGTGGTGGGTGTCACTGGAGATCCAGCTCTGCAATCCTCCTCTTACCCAGAAAAACTACTTGGCTGGGAGAGCACTGACTTGCCTGATGTTGACTGGTAGGAACCCTGCGCCTCCATTCTCGAGCTCCCATTGCACCAGTGCAGCTACCCACTACTGCATTTCAGTCCAAGTGACAGAATTGGCAAGACGGAACCCCCCACTTGCTTGTTTAGTTATCGGTCTGTGCGTGATTTCGTTATCAAAATGTCCGGGTTGCCAACGAAGGCTGGTTTCAGCAGGGCATTGAAACAAGGTCTGATGCTGAGCAACAGAGAAAAGTTTAATGGGATGACATACTTTGCAATTATGGGCATCTGACAATGTTTATTTGCATTACTTAAGTACAAGTAAATCACACCCAATCTTACATAATGCAAGTGTGTTGGTGCCATAGCCTGCAGTAATCTGCTCAGAAAATAGACATATAATTATAACAAGAACAATAGTCCACTTTTTTATATGAAAATCTGAAATCCCAACCACTCCATCTTAATAATTACAAAAAACTTAAAATTTTGTCAAAATCAGGCAATGTGGCACCTTTCTACAGAGTTGTGCAGAGGTGTGAGTGTGCTTTTTAGACTTGCAACCACAATCAGAAAAATAATTATTTCTATGATTCACAGCTTTGTTGTTGCCTGGTTAAACACCACTGCTGTCTCTAAACAGGGATGAGAGGCCAACCCAAAATTGAGACACAAACTCATTCTCCAAAAGTGAAAAATTATTTGTGGGTCTTCCCTGTCATTTGAATCAGTTCCAGCATTTAAAGGGTTCTTCCATGGCCCGTGCTGCACTCTAAGTTTGATGAAAAGCTACCCTATAGTCTTAGCTAAAATGTTGCTGACTAACCCCCAAATAAACCAAAAATATCACTTCCTTGTTGGAGGTATTAACTGCACTTTTTTGGCCATTGTAGTGGTGTTTGCCCATGTCACCTGTCTTTGCTGCTGCAGATTGGTTAGATTGCTCTTCAGCTCGTGGATCCGTTGTGTATAGACGGCTGCTTCCTGTGGACCCTTCTCCAACTCAGCCTTTAGTTGTGATATGGTCATCTGCAGCAGAGTAGATACACATTTTGTTAACCATATGTTTGCAAGCTGTTTCGTTTACTTTCAAAGAACTGAATAACATTTATGGACTGATATACAGTGGAAAAAAACACAAATCAAAACATGCAATAGTAACAACCGGGCATCAGTTATACAAAAATGCAACAAATACATAAAGAGGAAAGAAAGTGTTAAAAAATGAAGAACCTTTCAACTTCTCAAACTTAGAGAAACTCAAGGAGATGAAACCAATCTGGGGGCCAACTTGAAATATAATTTACCTCCAGTTTACGAATCTTGAAGAAAGAGTGAATGAAGGAGCAGGAAGGAGAGACACAGACAAAAAGTAAGTCATGATACAACAGCAAAAGACCAATCTGCAACACAGGCAAAATGCTGCTGTGATGAGAGAATAAATAATCCAATTTGTCGCAAGTTTGACTAACTTGAATGGGATCTTGCTATGGCAGCATTAAGCAGAATAATTTATGTACAAGAAGTTATGGGCTGCTTTTGTCATGTACCGTTGCAGGGGTAGACAATGCATTGACATGAATATAATGTTAATTGTCACCTTTTATTTTCAGAGACGATGTTGACGTTGCAATAATGACCCGGAGACTGTTGGCTGACCTCCGACATGTTCTTACTGCAGGAACCTCAGTGAATTACACCTACTGGTTCTGGCTGCTTGCAAACTTTTAACAAAGCCACTTATAAGCTTAAGAGTTATTAAATAACTAAAAACTAAAATCAAATATATTGAAATGTGGTTCCTGAATGTGTATAAAATGTGCTACATTTGAGTGTAATGTGCACAAGGACATGTTCAGACTGACAGAGCGCTTGGTAAAAAAACATAAAGAAACTTAGGTTGAATTATCCACAAAGTATTAATTAGAGAGAATGAAGCACAATGCCATCTGGTGTAACATAACTACATTAACATCCGAACGATTTCATGAGTTATTTTAGAGTTAGTTTTGATTAAAAATCAAATTAGCTTTTTCCTCCACATTAGGCTGTGTGTGGTCTGAACAAATAAGGACTAAAATTGAAAGGGAGTAAAATAAAACAAACTACATTCCACTGTTGGGATCAGTGTGCACATATTTATGCTTGCAGCAACTACAATTTGGAAGAAGGGCAGCTTATGTTGCAACACATCAAAGAAAAGAGAGCATCAACAAAATGACATTAGACTTTTAAGATTTCGGGTGTTTCAGCCCCTCACCTCTGAAGTTGTGTAATTGGCTTGCAGCTGTTCATAGTGGATTTTGAGTTGTTCAGATTCCTCTTCCCTCTCTCGTGTCATATTGTCCATCAGCGTCTGGACCTGCACCAGCTCTTTCTGCAGCACTTCAACATCCTCCACTCCCGGTCGTTGCAACTAGGGGGCAGAGTAGAGTCACACAGCAGAGTCAACATACAATCTCATTAAATCCAGGACTAGTTAATCAAATTGCAGTAGAGAAGACAACAGAAGCTGCTGCTTGAAGCACTAGGAACAAACCCTATATTTGTTTGAAGCCTCTTTAAGCACTATGAAGGTTACAACATTTTAGATCAGAGAACGTACCGTTTTTCTTACTTTTAAAGTAAATGTAAAAAAAGAAAAAAACAATACAACTGTAATTAAAACTATGCTTTATCTTTCAAACATTCGTTTTCTGGATGGCAATCTGTTTACAGGGATTGTCTGGCGGTGATGATCTGTTTTGTTTCTTTCAGAGCTAAACTGATTTTTTGGTATCAATTCAAAGTTATTCATTTGATCTTCAAAGCACATTTATGAAAGAAAGGGTAATACAAAGTGCAAGGTATGTCTCGAGCCCAGTGAGAAAAGTGCAAATGCCAACAGAAACTCATTGTGTGCTGTACCAGCTCTGTTTGGAGTCTTTCCTTCTCCTGCCTGTCTTCCTGCAGCTGTTGGTTGAATCTGGAGAGTTTTTGGTCAGCAGCCTCCCTAAGGCTCTTCTCCTCATCATAGCGAGACTTTAAATCTGTCAGAAATAACATTAAAAACAAAACAACAGAAATACCCGGTGGGAAAAAAATAAAAAATAAACATTAAAGTAAAATGGGAAAGCTCTCTGAGTTTAGTCCAAAAGGTGTTGAAGAACCACAATTAACATTAAATAAAACAAAATGGTTGGATTTACATTAACAGCACTGTAATATAAGAGCCCTTCAGTGTTGTTAGCAGACCCACAGACAGGGGAACCTTCCAGTTGCCTGATCCCACACTAACCTACTATCTCTGTGGCCAGCTGGGCTGCCCTCTGCTCAAACAGGTCTTTCATTTGCTGGATTTGGAACTTCTCTGTCTCTGATTCATTCAACTTCCTTTCAAGGACTGAGAAAAAGGGCCATATATTAGTGACGGATGTTTGATTTTTCACAAAGATAATAAAATATAACGTACCCTACCTGAAT
>KV751367.1:1022752-1066344 GCA_001698575.1 Mola mola | reverse complement strand
TCTGTTATACCTGATGAAGGTAATTTAGACCAAACTGTTTTCATGGTGCATGTTCCGACATGCAGGAATCAGTGTCATTGGAAGATCACATAGTTAACTCGCAAACAAAACCTGTTTATGTCTTTACATGCTTGGGACCATAATAAAATGGATGAAATTCATGTGGGTGTGACAAAAACATTTTTCTGTCTCTGTCCATGGCTCTACTCTCTGGAGTCTTTATGACTTACTCTGAACACATGCAAAACCGTCAATATTTGCACATGGATTACAGGTAAAGTTAGAAGGTAGAAGCGTTTGACCTTTAGTTTACTGCTTCACTCATCCTGCTCTTTAAAATAGGGAAAACATAAACTTAAGTGCATGGCTTACATTATGATCCAAACTTTAGATTTTGGAATTCCTATAAAACGAGCTAAACTAATTACAAACATACAGGCAATGTAGTCATTTGTTTCATATCCGACGGGAACGTTTACACCACATCGATGAATGATAACGCACAGCAGACACATGCATGCACAATTTTTCACAAGAGCCATGCAAAACACGCAGGCGCTCAGAAACCACTGGATCAGCAGTTGCCTTTCTGCATGAAAACAAAACGGGCTTAGCAGATGGAGGTTAACGACCCTGACGGGCTCAACGCGCACCTCAGCGGGAGGGTCAGCGTGAGGAAGAGCTTTACACACATCCACCTCAGCTTTACAGAGATCATAAACACACGATCACAATCCAACTGAAGTACTGCTGACGGATATTAATTATAGTATACACTCCTAAAATACTTGGACAGTGAGTCCGTTTTTAGTTGTATTTGCACTGATACACCACACTAGGGGATTTGTAAAAAAGGCAATCATTACCAATGTTTACAATCAAAAGATGCCTTCATGAATGTAAATGTAGACAATTTAAAACAAAGTGTAATTCAAGAACAGGAAGACCAGATGAAACCAAGATGGACTTGTATCATAATGATGGGAAGAGAAAAGTGTGGAGGAGGAACAGCTCATGAGCTGCAGTGTACTACACTATCAGTCAAACGTGGTGGAGGCAGTGGCATAGCATGGGCATGTATGGCTGCCAGAGGAACTAAGTCACTGGTCTGTATTGATAACGTTACTGCTTATGGAAGTACCAGGATGAATTCTGGGGTGTAAAGGGCTATATTTTCTGCTAACATTCGACCAAATGCTGCAAAACTGACATGACAGCACTTCATGGTGCAGATGATAATGACCTCAAAACATAATGCGAAACCAACCCAAGACCCATGTCTCAGGGCACAGAAATGGAATATTTTCCTGTTGCCAAGTCATCACCTGATCTCAACTTAATAGAGCAGCTTTTCAGTTAATGATGACAAAACTGAGGGAAGAAAGACCCACAAACAAGCAGTGACTGAAGGAAGCTGCTGTAACGGCCTGGCAAAACAGCTCAAGGGTGGAAACTCGGCATTTGGTGATATTCATGTGTTCCAGACTTCAGGCAGTCATTCTGAAAAGAATTTGTGCCAGCTTGGCACTACTGACACTGAAAATGTGATGATATTAGGACACTGTGTTCCCATTTTATATTGTCCATATGCATTATTCTGCACTTAATACACTTAAATCATTTTGTCTGAATTATTATGTAATATTTCAAGAACTGATATCAACTATACACCCTATGAAAATAATTATGTAATCTATGTTTTTGCACTAGAACAGATGCACATTGTAACACTTATTTCTTTTTTTTTTTACTAGATTAGCATTAAAAGCATTTTATATGCCAGCTGCATAAAGAACAGAGTAGAAATAGCCAGCAGTGCTAGCAATAGTGTTTCCCCACGGTTTTCAGACTATAATCAACATGATGTCATCCCAGCACTGTGGTTCCTGTCCTGCTGCTCTCCAGCTGACCGGACAGACAGGAAGTGACTAAAGCAGGCACGCAGACTGGATGGATACTGTACCGTTTAAAGTGTGACTGGTGCAATAAAATCAAAGACGGTGAGAATGACAGGCAAGATCTGTGTGACATATGAGATCACTGCATCCCAATGCAGCGCGATCAACCCCAATCGAAGCGACTTTTTTGCACGTTAGCACTCTGTCACAGACGAACAGGGGGAGTGAAGCATGAGCAGCACCAAGGCAAATCTGTCAGGGGGACAGCAAGTGTCTCCTGCACCTAGTTTCTATAAATTGCAGCTCATAGGTCACTCGGTGTTTAGCACGCGGTGTAACACTCACCTCACACACACACACACACACACACACACACACACACACACACACACACACACACACACACACACACACACACACACTAACCCACACACCTCCCAACTGGGCCCCTGCGACTCCACTCCCCGTATCACATGTGGTGCTGAGATGGGCTGCCGTCACTGGGCAGACACATTGTGATCCAGGACAGCTCCCCTGGCACAACTTCATCTATATTAACTAATCCAGACTAAAATCCTCTTAATTAAAGCAGCATTAAAGGAACATGACATGTGCCTATACTCTTTAAATTCCTATTCAAATCATGTTGAATGTAGAGACATACTAAAGTCTGGCATGCTGTGTTTTCTACTAAGAGGTGAACTGTCACAATTGATGGCAAACTATATAGAAATCACTTAAAAAAACAAATATTATTTCTAGCTGAGCGGGTGTGTGCAAACTCTGTGTGGGCGACAAGTCCTGCCAATGCGTTATATGTGTAAATTAGTCTAATTATTATTGTTATGTACTCTACTCAAGTTCATAATTAGCAAAATACAGGATTCTATACGAGATACTTTAAAAATGCGGCAGTGACGAGAGGAAGAATTGCACTGTGGCAGAGGAAAAAAGGCCCAGCACTGGCAGTGGGGATAAACTCACATACCTGGATTACTCTGTCATGTAATAATATTAATCAAGTGACGCCAGTGTAAGTTGCAAAAGCAAACCCCATGCTTGAATGTCTGTCAAGATTTCAGAATGACAGGTGGCATTAATAGGCTGAGGGACATTATGGTGGTGCCTCAGTTTAATGAGGCCTCATCAAATAACATACTTGAGTGTGCAGGAGCGTTAATGATAATTCCCCTGCCAGCAGTGCAGTGAGGAAGCCTCATCTGAATGGATTATAAATTAGCAGTTTCCTGCTGGAAGGTCTCCTGCTTGCTGGACACAGTGATTTGCAGACTGCAAGAGCCTGGGGGCTGTTAAAAAGGTAAAATATGCGAAGGGGCCAGGAGAATGACAGGTCTGCTCCGGCAAAAGCTGGCTAACCTACAGTCAGCCTGAGCTCACGAGTTGTCAGAAAATGAAGTTATTAAGTGTGAGCAGGCGGACACGACTCACCTCGTCCTCCTTCTCGTTTCGGAAGCACAGACACGCCGCTCTCCGCTTGAATCCCTCGCCGTCGTACGTCCTGGTCTGGTTCGGTTTGAACTTCATCATTTATGGTAGCGAGCGTCGACGAAATCTATCTATTTTTTTTTAAATGAATAACTGACAACAATTATTATTATTATTTATTTTTTTTTAAAAAGAGGCGGCGGTCCGAGGACGGTTCTTCCCTGCTTCCTCACACGGTCCATTCATCGCCGAGCCGCTCGCATCCGTGCTGGGAGCCCGACAGCTGTCTGTCATCTCATTTCACCCTCACCAGGAACAAGAGCGTTCAGACGGCAGCCAGGCAACGTGATCAGGCCGTCAGCCACCCGGAGGTGTGAGCGAGCCGGGGTTCTACTCCAGCAATGATTCTGAACAGAAAAGAGTACGTCTTTAAATCAGCCAGTTAGCCACAAACACGCCAGCAGGCCGCGCACCATCCCACATTTTAACAGCACATAACATCAGCATTCCTCCCCTTTCGCGACCTGCTGCCTAAGCCGTTTTATTTTGAAAGGTGCAGTGGTGCGGGGACAATCTCCAACTTGACGTCAACAGAAACCAGCCAACAGACTGAAATTACAAAGTTGCATCGTATTTATATTTTCGGAGTTGCTGGCTTTGCACATACCTTTGCTTGGCAATCGACGTACATGTGAGAAAGAAATAATGACCAGTTTGGATTCTCGCGATTACTCACAGTGGTGGACTCAGGATGTCTGAGGGGCAGGGGCAAAAATAATAAAAGGGGCACCAGTAGGGGAACTTGCATTTTGAGTGCTGGCAGGGCACTTTAAAGGGTACTTCATCTTGCTTTATCGACTACAGGGGCATCCAACATGGCAGCATTTTGTCAAACATCATGACACCCCCGAGGACAACAGTCATTACCCAGCTAACCACCAAACACCAGGGGCATAAATATAAAGAGTGCAGCTGCAGCGGGCACCCTGAGGTGAGGGGCCATTAAGAGACAGAGATGGCAAAAATAACGGATGAAAAATCATGAGATTTTAATTAATGGGAGAGGCACTGCTAAACTTCACTTGAGTGCAGCAGACTTTTAAATCTGTTACTTTTTCATGTACTGTTGAGTGTGTAAGTTTCATAGCTCAATGCTTCCACCTAGTGGACATGGACTGTCTTTAAACCACAGGATGTGTTCAAAGGTGAATGTTTGTAGCCGCTCCGCTATGATTATGTATTCTTTATTAAGGACTGTTTTAATATTCGGGACATAAGGATAGCTTGGGAAGTGTTTTATGGGTATAAAGGTGACAAAATTCTTGATTTTTATCCCGAGACTGTTCCTGACGTACCTTCAAACCAGCAATATGGCTCCAATGAGGATTATTTTTTTTGTAATAAAAATTAAAAACCAGAGTCTGTTCTGCAAAGATAAAATCAGGGGCAGTGGGACAACCCTGACACTGTATTCTAACGTTTACTTTATCTGACACAACTACATCCATCAATTTGTTTCAATGTGTATTTGGTAACAAAATTAACAACTTTAATGTCATCTAAATTAAAGGCAAATGTTCCAGTAGAAAAAATTACAATCAGGCATGGTTATTTAAAAAAACAACTTAATTTAAATCAGAATTCACAGAAGAAGCACAAGTTATTCTGAATAGCTTTCAAATTTGTTACCTCCACCACTGAAGTTCAGCTGTGTTTATTTTTGGTTGGTTGGTTATTGTTTGAGAAGATTACACAAAAACGACTTGACTAATTTTGATGAAACTTTCATCAGAGCTGTGTCTTGGCCCAACGTACAGCTGATCAGATTTAGGTAACCAAAAGTCAAGGTCACTCATATTTTCGGCCATAACTCCAGAAAGAATTGAAATTGAAAGGTCCGACTGGTGTTGTTCTGCTGACAGCACTGGATGATTAACTTTTGGGCTTTCAAGGTCAAAGATCAAGGTCATCGAAAGTGCAAACACATTTTTGGACATCAAGGTGAGAGAGAGAGAGAGAGATAACTGGTGTCAGTTGGCACTGGCTAAAGATGATTACTTTTGCCTTTCTAAGTCAAAGGTCAAGGTCACAGAAAGGTCAAATACATTTTTGGACATACTTAGAAATAATTGACAGAGGTCAAACTGGTGTCATTTTGTAACAAAGTCCAGAGTCCACCACATAGCCAGAACCAGTTGGCTCTGCAGTTCTTTTGTCACTTATCAGGTGGTTTTAATCAAAGGAGTAACTGATATTTTTTTAAGAAATAAGCCTACATTTTTGCTACTTCTACAGCATTTAGAAGTGTTTGCCACAGGTCTCGCACCAAAAATGACAGTCAGAGAACTTTTTAATCAACAGATTTTATTTACAGAACATCAAAGTATGCAGGTGGACTGCTTCATCGCACTCAGAGCAGAAAATATCTCCTCCCCAGATTAATAGAAAAATGAATTCACATACAGAGAATTGAATATGGACTTTTCAGAACACAATCAAAGCAGTTGAGAGACCAAGCTTCATTGATCTTGAGGGGTATGATCCTGTTAACAGCCCACCACATCCTCTCATTCAGACCATCACCTCACCCCACTCCTGCTCATATCATCGAACAGCTTACAGCTCAGATACAAACACTGCCTTGGGAAATAAATGACAATGGAATACGTAAAAAACAGAGTCTCTTATCATAAGACTGTGATGACACAGGGGAGTAAAGGAGAGTGGTTAGTATAGCGATCACAAAAAAAAATATATTGCATAAAAAAAAGAGTGGATATGGTCCCCCCAAAAAATATGCTGAAACAAAGGAAAGGTCCACAATGTCCATTCTACAATTCCGACACCATTCACAAGCCTACAACTTACACAGAGAGACGTTGAAACAAATTAGCATAACAGTAGGGGGCTCAGTTTGGTTTTTAGTAAGATTATTTTGCAAAATAAGCAACCAAATCTGACATAAAATAAGGTTATGATTAATTTATGTGTCCTGATGGGCCATCCACACAGGCTAGAGCTCTGGTCTGCCTCCAGGTAAGCGTCTACATGCAGCGGCTTTGTACTAGTTAGCTGCATTTTATTAACAAACAGCAACATAAGAAAACAAAAGTCAAAAGAAATAGTATACAATATTGGCCACCACATTGAGGCAATGTCTCTTCCCAGTCCACCCTACTGCCAAATATGTGGGTCTCTCTCTGCCTCTAAACTTACTTGTGAGCAAGTTAGCAAAAGAAAAAAAAAAAAAAAATAAAGTCTGGTGAGTGAATCTAAAACCTCTCCTATGCATTTGAACAGCAGCGATTAAAAACAGCGACAGAGTCATTCCAGTAATAGTGAGCATTTAAATCACCAACTGTCAGCAGTTGTTTTGTTTCTCCTTTACAATATGTTCATCTTTTTTCATGATATATGTATACATATATATGTTTAAGATGGTGTCCTTTAAATGCAAAACAAAGTTGGAAGAAGTCTTTGCAGAACATGAGTGTTTAAACTTTGCTACACCTAGCTTCTATTTGCATAAATCCTGGTCCATGTCCTTGCTGCAAAGTAAAAAAAAAAAAAAAAAAGAGAGAAAAGAAACATTAGTCACATAAAATTTAATATGGCAATGCAATAATGAGCAGCATACACACGTGGACAATGCTTGTTTACCAGATTAAAAATAGACAAATTTAATGAAAATAAATGCATAATGAATTTAAAAAAAAAAAAAAAAAAAATCTATCTACAGGATGTTGTGAACAAATATAAATGTAACAATATGAAGTGGTTTCGCTACATTGAGGATATATTCTGTATCTTTACAAGGTAGCTGTGATGAGGCGCAGGAGTTTTCAAACCTACTGAACGGTTTCAACCAAAATTTGAAATTCAAATTGGATTTAAGTCATGACAAGATATATTTTTTTGGATATGTGGATATTCCTGGGTTCAATTCCCAGGTCAGGGCGTTTCTGTGTGGAGTTTGCATGTTCTCCCTGTGCCTGCGTGGGTTCTCTCCGGCTCCCTCCCACAGTCCAAAAATATGCAAACTGGGGGTTAGGTTAATTGGTCACTCTAAATTGCCTGTAGGTGTGAATGTGAGTGTGGATGGTTGTTCGTCTCTATATGTCAGCCCTGCGATGAACTGGCGACTTGTCCAGGGTGTACCCCGCCTTCGCATGGCCACTACAATTGTGGACACTGTGCCCAGTGCAACAACACTTCCAAAACTACCCAATTTCCTCATCCACACACAGAGAGAAAGTTTCTTATTAAGAGTGTGATCACATGTGCACCCATGCATGTAATCTATTTGATACGGTGTCCCTGTGGACTAACGTATGTTGGCAAAACGTCTAGGCAACATAAGCAAAGGATCAGTGAACACAAAAGTTCGATCAGAAGAAATTATCGTGATTGTCCTGTTGCCCTTCATTTTACGGATGTCAATCATGATATTTCCACCTTACGTTTTACTGGTATACAAACAGTCTGCCTGCCCGAGAGAGGTGGTAACCAAGATCTTCTGCTTAAACAACGTGAAGCCTATCGGATACATACCCTAAAAACCCTTGCCCCTTTGGGCCTAAATGATGGACAATTACCAAATGCAATGCTATGAAGTCAACCAGAGAGCCTTTTTTGTGTTGTTGCCCTGATATACTGACGTTCTGCTCTGTTTCCTCTTAGGCACTATGTTTCAACTTCTGCCAGTGATAAATTCTAAGATTATTAACTGAACAAGTTGTGATTATTTCTCTTATGCCTTGTGATCTATTTGACCTTTGTTTAATGTTTTTAATATGTTGTTTGTCTAAGTTGGGTTTGGCAAAAGCTGTGTAGAATAGATATATTTTGTTTATCTGTCCTGCTGGCTCCTGTCAGACCTAACTTTAATCTGCCACTTCATATCTCATAAACTGTGATTAATAGGTTCATCTTCTGCCTGACCTGAGAGATTAACTATGTGATGTTTTATGGGAGTCTTTCTTCTATTGTCTAGATTTTTGCATTTTCTATTCGTTCGACAAAGACCTAGATTTTATTAGAGGAGGAGCTCACTCTGAACCACAAGGTGTAATCTGTTGGCCAAAAATGAGATTGGTGAGGTGTCTCTTGTTGAAAAAAGTTGTGTGTTTCACTTGTCAACATCTAGCTGATGAAGATCTATGATCGAAACGTTGTAGTCTGTTAAATTGAACCAGTTTTTACAAGTAAGGGCAGTGTACAGGTTTTCCTCCTCTCATTTATCTGCTCCAACTATGCACCTGTCCAAAGACTGTGCGCATAGGACTGTTTGAACAATTCGAATAAATATGACAATTCGTAGACAATTCTAATGTTATCAGGAAAGGCATATATGCCAGACAAAGCTACATGAAACATAAGGAAGAAAAAATAAGTTGAAAAAAAAAAATTCAATGCAGTCATAATTTAAGAAAATAATGTGTTCGCTAACATTACCTTTTCTCTACAGTATGTTGATAATAAAAGCTTAGAATCTTAAAGGTTTTAAAATGAAAATTATTTTAATTTTCATTAAACAATAGTGTTGACTTGTAATTTAATCACATTTCAACAAATGTGACACTGTGTATAATAAGGATATGGTAAAAATAATTAAGGTCAGTTCAAAAAATGTAAAGTAAATTGTACATCGAGTCTTGTTTTTGCTGAATGCAGTTGTGTGTATTTAGGCCATGTGTTCTGTTACTCTAAAGCCACATCTCCACCGAGCAATGCGGTTCAGTTCAGTTCGGTACGGCTCAATTGGGAAAGGTAAGCACATTACAGGTGTGCGTTTCCACTGGCGACCGTACCATTACCTGGTGGGTGGGGTAGCCTGATTGCGCCAGCAACGTAGGGAGCATGACATCATAGAAGCACTTTTCAGTGTATCCTAATTGAAACCGTAACAACAAATAAAGGAAGTAATGGAGGACATCCAGCAATTCCTGTTGTTTCTTGTCGACATATGGCTGTTTATAACAAGTTATACAGGCTCTGCTCGCGAAAAGGTGGCAAACCGTAAGTAGAAAGACAGCATAACCATTGCGAAGATGAGACAATTCTGTCGTTTATCTCTGGTTGGTACCCCAAGCGAAGGGTGATAAAAATCAGCATGGTACGGTTCGCTTTTTAAGGGTACCATTCACAGCTTTTGACAATGGAAACGCAAAATGTGCGTACCATACCAAACCGTACTGCTTGGTGGAATCTGGGCTTAACTGATGGAAGATGAAGCTAGCACACTAGGCAAGAACCGGATGTATAGTGCAAAAAAACAATTGAGAAATAATAGCTGTTACCTATTTCTATGGCTCCAGCTTCGTTGGTCTTCCAGTTCTCTGCAACGTCATTTGCTAAGGGATCGTCAGGGTTGGGTGCACTTAGTAACGCCTGAATAGAGAGCAGCACTGTACGAATCTGCAGGGCTGGTGACCATTTATCTGAAATAAACGACAAAAAACTAGTGAGATTGATGAAAAAAAGAAAAAAAGGCAGAAGTGAAGGCACTGGAGGAAAGCGAGAGGGCAAGAACAGGTAATTTATCTATTTTGAGCTGCAGGAGCAGTGAGATATACTTGTGATAGTAGCGGCATAAACCTCCTGTTCATGCCCTTGATCTTTTAAACAATAATGAAATTGGCAAATCCCTTTTTATCAGAGGAAAATAACTGAACTGAAAAACAGCTGAACTGAACAAAGATGGAAAATGAAAAGTTGCTGGTTACACTGCTCATATTCTGACCCAGATGGCAGATATGTCACAGAAATTACAGAGCACTGAATTACCTTTCAAAATGTCAAGACATATTCTTCCCAACCTGTCGACATTCGGATGATATATTTTTGTGATGAAGCGCACTTTGGGAGCTGCCATGGGGTACTCTTCTGGTAAAAAGAGTTCAAGTTTGAATGTGCCCCCTTCAAAAGGCGAGTCCTGAGGTCCAGCAATGACTACATGAAAAAAGCGGGCGTTGCCTTCATCTGGCTCTGCCTTGATGCCCGGAACAGGTTCTGCCAGCAAACGCTGAGTTTCCTGAAATAACAACAATCAAAACATGAAGACAAGGAAATAAATAATATGTTATCAAATTACTAGTCAGCACTACAAAGTGGCATAAGTTTACACGTCAAAACTGCCGTCACACTAGAGATGCAACAACAATCGATTAATTGATTAGCTAATCAAGGGAAATTTCATTGATTATTTTGATAATTAAGCAAAATTACTAAACATTTGTTGGTTCCAGCTTCTTAAAGGTTGAGATTTGCTGCTTTTCTTAGTTATTTCTCACGGTGAAGAGAGACTCTTTCAGTTTTTAACTACTAGTTTTAGCAATTTGAAGACGTCATTTTGGGCTATGAAAAAATTATTATTATTATTACCATTTTCTCGAAAAAAAACAAGTCACAAAAACAAACAATACAAATTTTTCTTCTATTAAGTATGACAGAAAAAGCATAGCTATGATAGCTAAAAGTGTTAAGTATTAAGTAATTCATTAAGAATTTTATTCTCTGGATCCTTTTATCTTTGTCCTTCACCTTTATTGTTTTACTGTAGTATTACTATTAAGTACTTTTGTTTGTTAGGGTAAAACAAGAGATCAAAAAGAGGTATGCGATTTAGAGCTGCAACAGTTAATAGATTAGTCGATGAAAAGACAATTAACTGACAACTATTTTGATAATCAAATAATCGTTTTAATCTTGTTTTGAGCAACATTATTAAATACTCGTTGGTTCCTGCTACCTAAATGTCAGGAATTGCACCTTTTCTTTGTCATATCTGGAAGTAAGCTTTGAACTTTTTAACTTTTAGTCTTAGTAAAGAATGTATTTTAAGATGTCAACTTGAGTGCCGAAAAATGTGATGAGCATGTGCATGATGAGCACTTGTTTTTTTTTGGACAATTTATATAGTAAATTAATCATGAAAATAACCTGCAGATTTTTCCATGATTAAAATAATTGTTAAAGGCAGCTCCAAAATGATTTAACATTATATATATATATAACCTGTATGCACTTATTTAATATTAATATATAAAGAGTTGGAATGGAGCCATCTTTCAGAGGTAACACAGATTCTTTACTAGACTATAGAAGAACATTCCCATCAGCGACGGCAGCAAGGTTTCTCTCAAACGATGTCAGCCAAGTGACACACAGGACACACACACTTTCTGTAAGCGAGTGCCAGTGTCTGATGTCTTATGATATGCATGAAGAAGCCTTTTGCAAGGAAACAACATTCATGTTCATAAACTTGATAATGTGCATTCTCTAAACTACTATTACCTTTATCAGACTCTACTAATCTAAAAACACTCTCTGCCTCTCCGATGCCTTTTTTAAATGCAGCCAAACAGAGATAGTTAACAGCCGGCACTCATGTTTTTGATACTCTTTTCCTACGTGCAACTGAGAGTCAGATTCCTGAAATGTTTTAGATAACCCACAGACAAAACTGTGCAGTGAAAACACAGCCGGGGAGAGAGGCTCCCAGCTTCAGTCACACGCTCAGACGACTGTGATCACGGAGCACTGTTTCCATCCAAGTCCAGCTGCCTTTTCCAGGCTCACACGCCCACCTGTGCAACCTAACAAAATTCTGACACAAAAAGTACTATTTTACAAGTCATCAGCTTCACTTCCAGTAAATCTGGTTAAATTTACACATTTACTCATATATTTACAGTGAAGATACTGCAAAAGTACCACACATAACAAGCAAAAACTAAATAAGTGGCTTCAGTGAGGTTTGTTTACTACCACTTAATGTAAGCGTTGGTGAAAGTTAAGGTAGGCCAATTAAGCATTGTGATAAATGAACACGGACCGACTATGGTGCTTTATAAAATTATAAATGAAAGACTTTTGATTTGTGGCTACTGGACAGCAGTTTTAAAAAATCATCCTAGTCTATGGGAACATGTACAAAGTAAAGAGAAAATAAATCAATAAAAAGGCTCTGTACAATACATCAACCACAATCCAAGATTTCAGAAATTACACCCAAATTCTTGGACACTGATTGACTTTATTTTGAGTGAAGCCCTGGAGGAGCCTTCTGTTTGCATGGGGGTCAGTGGACGATGACTGAATTCTCATTTTTTAAATTGATTATTCCTTTATGATTTGTGACATTTCCCAGACCAAATCTAATGTAAAAAAAATGGTTGTGTCAATCAATTAACACAGAAAAAAATTGCCCTACCTGAAAAACATAGCTTCCTAACAATGATGCAGTTGAGTGGAGAGCCAAGTGGGAAGTTTCCCAACACTGCCAGTCCACTCCAACGTCATGATGATGTAGAACTAGAATTTTACTGAGGAAGCGTGTTCGTCACTAGCTGAAAACCTACATTCTCCCTGAACACAACAGCTGTCAAACTCGGAACATTCATGTTCATGAGCTTCACTTGCTGGCGCCACCTCAGACAAGCAGGGGCCAAATCCTCACTGGAAGTAATTTCTAATCTAAGCATCAATGGGATCATTCATGCTAATTCGGCATGTGGGCTATGTCGGTGGCTATGTTAACGCATTACGTTTGCCATAGCTCGTGGCTAATTGCTAACTCAAGAAAGAACGTTAAAAACTCAAATAGCGTACAGGAAAAGACTGCAAGAGGCAAACGTGCTATTTTAAGATCAAGTGCGCGTGTATCAAAAGATAAATAGCGGATGTATTGCGTTGAGGCTAACCCGTTAGCAAGTTCCTATTTTCTCATTCGAGGTCAACGAAAGTAGCAGGGCAGCCGCGGTCTGCATAGCTAGCCATTCAGTCAGAACCAGCTGCAGAGGACTCGAAAAGTAGGTTTATACGCCGGATTGACGGAGCAACTGTGTTGCTTTTACCCCGTAGTATACAGGTGAATCTAGTCACGGAAATGAGACAGGGTTTACGTCACCAAAGTGCTTTTAATGAGGTGAATGCCACCGTTAGCTGGCACAACTGCTAACCGCGCGTAGCAACAAAGCGCCGCGACTTGACGTTGCGCATTCAGGGCTTTAGCCACGGCAGGAAAAAAAGGCCCACATGCGGAGTTTTACAGGGTGAAACACTTACCTTCGTGATCCTGCGGGGCAATCCTGTCATTTTGTCTGAAATGCGGGCTTTTATCTCCCAGTGCTTCCTCGCTGTGGTTGTCGCTGACAGAAAACACACGTCTTCCGGGTTCTTTGCGTCATGGTAGTGGATGGATGGACGGGTCGTCACAGGCAGCCTCCAATATTCCGATATTCCGATATTCCACATGGCATGGATGCGAAATCTGAATGTGTCAACAATCAACACACTGTACACGTCCACAGTACTCCCGGGTGACAAGCACTATTTGAATATTGAAACAATTATGAATTTGAGGTTTATTTAGCAGTTTGTTGACAGATGATTGCAAAAATCAGATAATTCCATTTTAATATTATACATGACCAACCAGTTTTTCTGAAGAAATATATCAATTGCATTTAAATATTGCACGGGATTTTTAATTTGGAATAAATGTGCACTTGAATTTATTTCAGTGGCAAATTTTCAGCTGAAAGGCCATGGGATGCTGAGTCATTTAGCCAATGGAAAACTTGACAGTTTTTGTTGTTTGATTTTTTTTTTCTAAATCTTTTTATTTTAAATGCATG
The DNA here is from genome assembly GCA_001698575.1 of Mola mola. NCBI lineage: Eukaryota > Metazoa > Chordata > Actinopteri > Tetraodontiformes > Molidae > Mola > Mola mola. The sequence continues at coordinate 1,052,357 of KV751367.1, read as the reverse complement.
GCAGTATACCTACAAGCTACAGTTATCTACAGAGCTTTGAAAACAATTTTCAGTATGGTTGCCTATTTTTGTTTACCCTTAAAGGCTTCGTATGACTTTTAATAATTAGAGCAGGCTGTAATTTCACATAAAATTGAATTTTTACAACTCACTTGTTACTTTACGCTCATTAACCACTTTTACCATCGCATTAGATTATATTGCAAACATCTGAAGAGTTCAGTTCATGCATGAGAGCAAATGAGAGGAGCCTTTTGAAAATAACTGTGCCTGCTGACTTAAGTATCACAGTGTATAATTTATTAATAACTTTGATCTGTATATGCACTCTTCCATGACCTCTTTATCTAAATTCTTCCACTTGAAACTTCCCTCACAATGAGGAGCCAGACTTGTATGCCACAGCTTGTCCACCTGTTCTAGACAAAACTAAGCATGAAGCAGACCTAATATTACCATGAGCCAATAAGACTGCGTGACACAGCTGCATCTACGCTTTTTTTCTTCCAAACGGCAGCCTGAATGGGCACTATAGATTGGAGGGAGTTTGGAGCTCCTCCTCCCGACATATCAGTATGGACAAAAGCATTGTCCCTTTGGGTGTCAGGCCATGTCAGACATGGACACTGGGAGTGCAGCAAACTAGGAGGAACCTTTCATAAAAAGCTGACTAAGAGGAAGACATTCAGCATGCAGTTTCTGTCCAAAGATAGCCCAATGGGTAGGTTTGATGTTACCCTAATTGTTTAACTGTTTTGAGCAGAACTATGTGTGCAAACATATGAGTAGAATAAGAAATGTATGTCAGTTCATTTTTGTTTGCATTGGCAGGAGGACTATGGCAAATTTAATTCATCTATAGACATTATTTAGGTGGCTGGTCATAAAGTTGATTTTCTGTTTTTTGTTCATTTTCATTCATGCTTTATTTTAGCCTACATTATTTTGCAAGGAAAGAAAAAAACTAAAATTCTTCTTAGAGAGTAGATTGTTTAATAATGTGTGAATGTAAACTGTGTAACGTATCAACTTTATATCAATGCCGAACTCGCCTTTTCCACCATAAGGGTGTAATACCAATCATGAGGGTTGGTAAAATATGCAGCAGGTGTAAAATCTGACCGCTCATGCTTGTTGCCTTACAGGTGCAAGGCTTCTGCGCATTTAGTTATGCTCTTCAGACCAATATTGGCCTTATGAAATTTTAAATGGATCTGTTTTGGCATTGCAAAGCTTACAAAATACTTTTGTGGCTTAGTAAAAGTTTTATGACAGATCATTTCAAACTGAATATATCTTCCTCCTAATGCGTATAAATTTAAAATACTATTTTTTAGGAATGTAAATAAGTTAAACATTATGATTATATTCTAAAATCTAAGCATAGTAATGATTTCCTGCATCTTATTGGTGCTTCAAAGTGATGTTTTATTCATACTTTTCATTAGCCTTTTAGTATTCTGCCCTGCCTCGTCTCACCATCCCTCCAAAAAATTTCCATTGTTCAACACACATAGGAACAGATGAACCAGCACCTAATCTAGTCCCGTCTCTCAGTGCACAGAGAGAACAGACAATATCAGCCACATTAGAGTGCAGGATTTGAGCAGCAACATCCATCTTGACAGGGTCTATCCCTTATCCCCTCCCCTTATCAACTTGGCTTGTTTTATGGGAGGAGCTGAACTTGCTTTGATGCAAAACACTCAATGTAAGAGAAGTTTATTCTGAGTCTTTGATTCTTTGACAGTTGATTCTTAGACAGTTTGAAATGGGCGTTCTATTAAATGGCCTGCACAGAACAGTGTCGCACAACGCAAAAATTCAAAGAAAAGTAGTTTTCTGCAACATACATTTACTCTCTCTAATGGCTTTGTGTTTCACATTTGGTGGAAAAACCCTTTATTTTAGATGGAAAACTGTTGCCACTTTCAAATCCATAGGGTAAATATGAAGCTACGCTGGTTTCTACAGGGAAGTTATGGAGATTTTATTTGAGCACTTGACAAAATCTTGTATGACATCTGCTGACAGGAACGTTTTAAATTTGTAAACATGATAGTTAAGAATCATCTTGGTTTTTTTTTAATTTTCTGCAAAATAAGACAAGGAAAGCACATTTATGTCAACAGCAGTAACATTAATGTTACAGAATCATATCAAATATGTAATTTACCAATCATTTCTGTGACTTCAGTCAGTGGATGTAATTCATTTCATCTTCTTTAGCTCGGTGGAGCACACGTTGCTACCTGGCGTGTGCTGTCGTCATGATGGCCTGCTCTGGACCGGTTTCTCCCCTTCATGCCCCTCCAGTGACGACAGGTCTGCGCTCGGCTTTCTCTGCCACGCGAACCAGCAGTGTTTTGGGGGGAAAGCAGAAGGCGGTGACCTTCAACAGGCTCATGGTCAACATTGGAGAGGACTTCAATCCAGACACTGGCAACTTCCGCTGCCGCATCCCCGGAGCTTACTACTTCTCCTTCTCCGTGGGGAAATTTCCAAAGAAAATGCTCTCTGTGATACTGGTGAAGAACGGAGAGGAGGTGCAAGCTATAGCCTATGACGACTACCGCAAGAGGGGGAGAAAAGTTCAAAGCCAAAGCATAATGATCACTCTGAAGGAAAATGACACGGTGTGGCTGCTTTTACAGCAGAGTACCCAGTACGCTTTGTACAGCAATGCCGGCCCTTACATCACTTTCTCCGGTTACCTTGTGTACCCTGATGTCTCAGCACCCGGCTACATCACTAACCACCTGTCCCCTGGCCTGTCCTATCCAAACTGCCCCCCTCACGCTGATCCCCAGGACAAAGGTCAAATGCCACGCTCTGCCTTCTCTGTGGCTCGGACGTCTGCGTTCATGGGTCAGAGCAGCAGGCAGCAGGACAAACCACCCCTCTCTTTTGACGTAGAATACGTCAACATCGGGGGCCACTTCAACAAAACCTCAGGCCTGTTCACCTGCCGCTTCCCGGGCGCATACTTCTTTGCCTTCACGGTGGGGAAACACCCCCGCAAGGCCGTTTCAGTGAAGCTGATGACTGGGAAGGGCGAGGTGCAGGCCATGGTGTTTGATGAGGACACATCGAAGAGACGGGAGATGCAGAGCCAGAGCTTGCTTCTGTCTCTCCAGCGGGACGACAGCGTGTGGTTGTACAGTCAGCAGGACGAGCGTTATGCCGTTTACAGCAATCAGGGGAGGTACACCACGTTTTCCGGCTTCCTGGTGTATCCTGAAGCAGAAACGCTCCCACCTGCCGCCACACAGGACAGAACTCATTTAGTGAGTGTCTAAAATTTTCATTTGTCCTTGTCTTTAGAAAAATAGTAAAATAATGCATAAACCGTATAGCGTACTTACATTTCCTGCTTTGTTTATTTGTTTATTTTTCTACACTAAATAACAACAGGGGTAACATTTGTTGCCAAATTACCCCACAAGATGGGGCTATGACTCAATTATGGACACTAACCAGCATGCCACATGATTAGTTTTAGCTATAATCCCAAATCTTGGTTCAGTAAAAGCATTTAGCTTTGTATCACAGATGCATTCCCTGTTTAAATCCTTTGTTTTTAAAAGTTATAAAAATACTTTATGACATGTTGCAATTATTTTTGCATGCCAAGCATATAAATATGTAAATGATGTATAGTTAATTAAAGTTTACTTACTGTAAAATTGGATATAGAGATACATCATTGTCATGTGAGTTGTCATTTTATGGAACCTTTCTATAGAGGGTATTTGTATCTGTATCTGTACTGACGTTTATTTGATGTTTTAGAATAAAGTGAATAAATGCACACGCCTGAATAAGTTAGAAAGGTCTTGTTTCTTTGGGCAAACAAACTTAAATCAAAATTTGGTCTAAAAGAAGACATCTTCATTACTCCACCATACACACAGTTCTAACCATGTAATAAATATCTGATTCGACTACCGTTACTGCACCTCCAGGTGGACGTGTTGCTTCTGCAGTGGCTAAGGCCTCTGCTGCAGGGCCATTACCACTAGAACTTCCACCATTGCTATTATTGAAAATATGATTGATAAAAGATGAAGGAAAAAAAGAGCAGCAGTAGTAGGGAAAATAGAGCAACCAAACATTCAAAATGCAAGAAAATTCACAACTGCGATGACCAAAGAGTCATGCTAAATATTCTTTTATTCCAGAAAATTTACTAAAATGTGGTCCTGTAATTAGTGTGCATTTTAATATTTATCAGTTATTTTTGAGTAATTTAACCTTGTCTTGCCTTAGTTGGTTTAGACACAGGTTCAGAAAGATTAATAAAGCAGCTACAAAGATAATTTTCCAAATCTGTCAGATGTAATATCTGACAATCTGATATATCTGTAAATGAGCTGAAGAATGTTCCAACATCATTTTTTTTTTGCAGTTAATCTAGTTATTTATTGAGACAGATATTTTTGTGTATTTACAGCGAATACATGTAGCGAGAACCTTGACTTTTACAAATACAAAATAAATGAAACCATTTGTAAATTCTATCTAATCTAAACTTGACACTTCGTACGAGTACTGTGACGTCTTTGCTTTGAATAATTTCCAGTGCTTGTTTTTGTTTTGTTTTGATTAATATGCCAAGACTTGAAGAGATGTCTTCAAATGTCTCAAAAATGAGACGAACATCCAGATTGACACAGTAAACAGATGTGATGATGTGACCTATTAAAACACAAGCGATGTCACCCGTAAGGTCAACAGACTGCGCCGGGATTTTACTCCTGATCGTCCAATAAGAATATGCAAAATTACGTGGTTTTGCAAGTTTTAAATGTCCATATTGTTGTCCCTATATGCTTCTGTTCTCTTTACGTCTGGTCACTGCACATCCCAGATCTCACAGAGCAGCGGCGTGAATTTGTGGTCGTTGACTCTCCAGGATGTGAGCATCTCTGCGTGGTAGTGGCTGAGAGTTCTCAGCTCTGTCAGACGGCCCAGGAGACGAGCGAAGTACTGCGGATCCTGTGGATGGTGCAGGAGGCACATCTTCCTCAGCACATCCAGTATTGTCTCCTGAAGTCTCTCAACAGCCAGCTGGTCCTTCACGTAGGGCCGGTCTGCACACAGAGGTGAAGGGTGACGATACTTCAGCCTTTGAGAACGTCACGGATCACTGAAAGATGCTGACAGTGGCCTACCTGGTGTCAGGATGGTTATGGTGGTGAGGAGAGCCTGTTCCTCATGCACCATGTGGAGTTCCCCAATGCTTTTGTAAAAGTTGAACATGGGTGTGATGAATTCCTCTGAAATACCTGAAGGAAAATTAAAAATTTCCTGGTTAAAAAAAAAAAAATCCTCTGTTGTAAGATAAAGTCAAGTACAGATGTTGGACGAGTAGTAACATGAGCAATATAGTGAGTTGTCTTAAAACACTGGTTTGTCTACTCACAGTAGTTTCAGCATACGCACAGAACTGTATTACAAAGCCCTAAATCTCCATCAAAGATAAGTGGCTACAATGCAAATTAAAAAAAAACCAAACTTGGAAGCTTTTGTTATGATAGACCACAAATGTGATTTGATTTGATATACACATTTAACATATTTGTGAGTTCTGTCATTGAGTTCTAAGTTATAGACCAACTGCTGTGTTAAAGGTCAAAACAAAAGGATGATTTTATCTGGTAAAACAATTACCGAAGCATGTTGCCTCTTCCAGCATGGTTGCTTTTTATATATCTTATATGATCATATGAGCCTTTGAGCTCCCGAGTCCATTAAAAAAAAAAAAAAAAAAAATTTATGAGCCAGTAAACATTCTCACCTCTATAATTAGACAGACGTGTAACGTGACCTTGTCTATGTGTTTGTTACTGCTGACGGCAGACCACAAATTTATGTTTTATTTTACTATCTATCGTATTGGGGTTTATCTCGTTTGTACACATGATAAAATTGGAACCTGATGTACACTCATCATGTTTCATTTGATAGTGATTTATCAGTAAAAACTGCAGACAGAAGAGTGACACTTCTGACTTAACTATTTGCACATTTGACAAAGGTAAAAATGTCATGTGCGATTGCTCAATGCTCTCTAACGGAGGGTCAAAGGTGTGCTGTGCTGTGATATGCAGTACTTTACTGCAGTGAGGAGAGTGTTATGGTTGAGTAGACGGGAAGAAACAAATAACATTCAATAAAATGTAGTGACTGTATTTATGAATATACTCTATAGTATATTTAGGCGGTCTGATAAGACAGGGAGTGATTTAAAACTTTAACTGGATAATCAAATCTCTAACTCTAAAATACTTTTAAACACTTGGATCAGTATTTAAAAGTTGATTATTCTGCAGGAAGACTGAAATATGTCTTAGCTTTGATCGCATAAGACAACAAAAACAAATATGCCTCTGCTTTTCTTCCTCAAGTAATGATCCATTAATGAGGACGATGAACAGTTTATAGCTTTCTACGGTCTGCGAAGTGGCTGAAGGTCCCCGCCGACTTGAACACATCATCAAGCATTCAGAAATGCCAGTGGGGCTCAGAGGGAGAGAAGTGGATAATAGCACTCTTGATGTTTTGATAAGAAACAATGGTCTCTTCAGACAGCTTTACTCCCTTATTCTCCCAGACTGGCCTTTAGCGTGAATATCTCTTATCCACACCATTCATGCCAGAGCTGCACTGAGGGACCCACAGACTCGAACGCACCGCTGCTGTCTGTCCAACTGTCCAACCTGGCTGACATAATGACACCTCTCATACATATAAATAATTTTTTAAAGCCAGCGACCTGTAAACTATTCGCTGAGGGAAGTATGTAGAAGCAGAAGGGAAGGGAAGCAGTAAATGTGAGTAAAACTAAAACAGTAAATGTGTCTTTTAGTAGGTCAAAGCTGCTTAAGTGCTGGATTTGCTTTTATCTGTTACATGTGCAGCGTGAAACTGTACCTAGAGAAGGGGGTGTGTGCGTGTGTGTGCGTGCATGTGTAACATAAACCCAGTCAGAGATCTACAGGTCAGTACACATCTCCCGGCGGCATCTCAGATCAGGCAGATCGATAATTTATTAAAGGAGGATCTGACTAGAAGGGCTGCTTAACTGCAGGTGGGACTACAAGAGTCATGATGCTGTGTATGCTGGCAGAGCAGCAGAAACTCTCCATAAATTCGGAGTTAAGATATTCTCGCTCCACTCTTTAACAAGATGTGAATTATTTGAATGAACACTAATGTTGTGAGTTTTGGTAGAAGCTTGAGTACCAAATCACACTTCAGACCCCCCATCACTCAGGTCGACTCACCACTCTTGCGTATCCTCTCCTCCAGAACCTCCGTGTGTCCGCTGGGCATCTTCTTGTTCAGAACCTGAGCAGAGCGCAGAAACATGGCTTCCACAGCCGAACCCTTCAGCAGAGCGATCTGATCCTCACGATCCAGAGAGAGGAAGCCTGCCGGGGAGCATCACGCCACTCATTACGAGCAGCAAAAGACACACAAGATGTGCATTTGCTAAATGAGTTGGAATTTCTTTAAGATGTACAAGGCAGGAAGGGATACCTGGAATATTTTTTGTAAACTCCACCAGAACCTGAACCTGGCTTGTTGCCATTTCCGTCAGCAGGAGAAAGTTTTCTTCTGCGCTGTACTGGTCTTGCAGCTGCAAACAACACCTTTTTTTGTCAACAACCATTTACTACATGTAACGTGTTTAAACGTGTACGCTGTCAAAGCGAAGGGATTGTTTTAACTTTTAAAAACAAGTTATTGTCTGGGCTGCCTTAAAATGTTGCAATTTGTCTTTTCAACTTCAGAATCTCAAGGCAGCCTTGCAGAAGTGTACTGCCGAGTATCTCCTAGTGCCTCAAACCCAAGACAAAGCAAAACTGGATAAAACTAAACTACCAGGACACGTTTGCTTCCATTAAGTCGAGCTCTCACGTAGAAAGTGATGGATTTGCAATACTCGTCCATACAGCACGGTCACTTGACAAAGATGGTCACTCCTCTTTGTCAGTGAAAACTATCACTTCAGTTTTTACAGTGTAATTATGTGAACTTAAGAGTCTTCCAACATGACTAATTCAAATAGTTTGGAGTAATATTTGAAGTAACATACCAGTTTTTTGGCCACATCTTGAGGAATCTGATGTCTGTCATAAGCGTCTACGATGACTTTCACTAGTGCCTGCTGCTTTTTCGTGATTTCAACTTTTTCCTGGATGCCGAAGAGAAAACAGAACAAACACCACTGCGTGGTTACACGTTTCTTGCAATTTAGAGATGGATGAAAAATTCTGAAGACGGGACAGAAGCTGTGAATACCTTTGATGGTTTGGTGGTGGACGACACCTGTTTGTTATCTGTATTGTCGACACCTTCGGTCTCGTCTCCAGTCGACTGTCCCGGGGAGGCCTTGGTGTTCTTGCGCAGCCTTTTTGATTTACACTGGATCTCTGTCAGCAGGCCTGCCAACAGTGTATTAAATATATTACATCATATTCAGCAGCTTTGTTATCAGTGCCACAACAACAAGTGATGTAAGAATGTTTAACCACTTAATCCATATATTTCAGTGTCATTTAATCTACGTTAAATCAACACAGCTGCTTCATAATCTTGATGTGATTATTTTTCTGTTTCCTGAAACATTTTTCGGATCAGTAAGCGGAAAAGAAACAAGACAAACATCAACCACTGCAGTGGATTGGCATCTGTCTTTAAAAGTATGGCTAAAACACTCTAACTTGTTGCTCTTAATGTGTCTGCTGGGAGATACATGAATGCCTGCCACCCTGCAATATTCATCACAACCCTGCACTATTCATGAGTAACATGAGTCCAGTCCCCCCCACCCGCTCTTAATAAAGCCAATAACTAACAATCCGCTAAAGATTCCAAAAGTTGCGTTCACGGTCACATCTCAAAGTTCTGTCTCCATATCGAGGTACACTCGTCTGAGGAGGACTGATTGCCAAATGGACAAAAGTGTGAAAACTTCAGGCCAAACTCCCCTTTTCATGACACCTGACACAGTTTTTTTAAATGGCAAAGTATCTGTTTAACTTCTTCTATTCCTGTAACAGTAATGAAAGCGGGGCCTTTCTGTTGTGTGATAGGTGACATTCAATATCCCAACATTCAACCAGCCATGTCAGAATGAAAAATGAGGGCTCATCAGGGCAGCCTCTGACAGCTTCTCCTGACTCAATACAGCGTGTGCACGTGAACAGCACAAATCAGACTGAATTGATGCAAGATGCAAGATAAGTAACTCATCACTATAATTCTTTCCCTGTCTGTCAGAATGACTAATGAATGCCTCAGGGCTTATGAACAGGAACCGGGGCCTTGAACCAATCAGTGATACTCACATTCAGCCAGCATCCCCATTTCCTTGCACTTTCTGAGCCGACACTCCTGGCATTTTCTGCGCATGTACATGTCCATTTCACAGTTGCCGCCACTCTTGCACTTGTACACAGCATTCTTCGTAATGCTCCGTCTGAAGAAACCTGATCGTCGTGATGACACTGGGCATTATTATGAGGATGTAACATAAAAGCCAAGACGTATTGTACTACTAGTACTGTAGATAATGACAATGCCATGGCATGATAATGCCATTTAATAATATGCAATGTTATTAATGCAACTATAACCACTGTGCATGAACACTAATGTAAAATAAACTATCACATACAGAACTGGGAAAGATCCCATTCTGCATAGTAGTTTTTAAACAAAATCTGCATTGATAGATATCATTTTGGGCCATTTAGAGGCAGCAGAAACAAGCTGTGAACAAAACAGTGACATATTGTCCCAATATTGGATGATTATCGGAACCTGTTAGAATGCAGTAGCATTTTTACACAAAACGCAACATTATCATTTACTAATTCTACCAAGGATTTTATGTTTTTGGTCGAGTGTTTTTGCTTATTTGTTAGCAGAACTACGCAAAAACGGGATCGATTTCAATTAAACTTGGCGGGAGGATGGGGCATGAGCCATGAAAGAAGCAATTAGGTTTTGATGCACATCTAAATGAGCAAATCCTGGCATTTTAATTTAAGGGGACAGACTGAGGTATGCGCTCTGCTCAGTGCCATTCTAGTTTGGAGTTCCATTTCTGGCCACCTGTTAAATATGAAACCGACATTCACTCTTTGCTTCATTTTTGTCTCCACTAACTTGTGACAGTGTTGAGCTCTGAAGCTGCTGCGTGTTCACCAGCTATTCATTAAAGGAGAACTCTGGTGTTTTTCACTCTAAGCCTTATTTACCAGTCTTTTAGGCTCTATAGTTAGGGGTACAAAAACTAACTAATCAAAATAATCAGACGTTACTTTGGAATAAATACACACAAAATCATTTGTCTGTTAACATCAGAAAAAAGTGCCTCTGCTGCACCATCAGTTACAGGAATCACCAAAACAAAACAAAATAAACACAGAGGGTACAAACCATATTTATACTGTATCTTTTCAGTTACGGAGTAAAAAAACAAAACAAGGGTGTTTCACTACAGGTATCTACCTCGTGTTACCAGACACTTGCAATAATTTTAAGAGCACTGTTTGTAGCAACAAAAAGTGGTTTATTTCCAATGTTTTGACTTTCCATGTGATGTGCCATTGCATTGTATAGCCTTGTGGCTCTAACAGTCCTAGTGACAAAACCCCATGCTGGATTCTTTTTTTGGAAAAAGCATTTTGTAAAATTTTTGAGCCTGAAATTCCAAATAATTGGGCTTAGGTATAAAAAAACCAAAAACCTGAGTTCTCGGTTAACTGAAGAGGTAGCAAACAGGTGTGTGATGGATCTATATAATGCTGATGAGAGAGGAACAGGATGCTGCGGGAGGGGGGACATTGTTAATATGGAAATACCAATCATAGCTGTATTGAGAGCATTTTGCAGTTAACTCATAACTCAGTAACCTATGTGCTGTATGTAAAAGATGAAGTTAACAAGGTTGCACACTTTTTTCAGTAATGTTAAACCGAGAACGCAGCTGGCAATGATCCAGACAGAAAGGGCAAAGACCAGAGCAAAACACACTCACACACACACGCACACACACACAAACACACACGTACACAGACACACACAGAATACGTTATAAATAGTTATTAGACATTCTGACATAGAACATTTAATACAATGGTGCATTGGTGTGACTCAGCTTGGGTTGCTCTTGCATTGTTCAACAGAAAACCGAGAGGGAACCTAATCTGGCAGCAGCACCAGGTAGGCCTGAGTCTATTCTTAGTCAAATGGCAAGATGGGCCAGCCACTGCACTCCTGGCATTGTCCAACCTCACAGGGTGGAATTACACTTATAACCATTCATCCTGCGGTTCATCGGGAATCACAGCGAATTCACCAAAACATGGAGAGGAGCAGCTAAAGACCACGACTCCCTTGTCAGCATGCGGATAATTTTGACATAAAGAAGGTCTGTGTACATGTGTTGCTCCCCCATGTGTTTCCTTTGGTATCCTTCACTTAAGAAACCACAGTCTGGCCTGTGCTTGTGAATGATTGCATGGACCTACAGCCAATCCTGTCACAATGCTGCCCCTGAAGTGTATAATAATTAGCGCAAACAGCCCGACATGTGCACTTGTGTTCATTGCAAATGGCGAATATTGAATAAACACTCCTCACTAATTGCTGTTTGGGGTGTGGATGGTCATGGATGGTCCTGAAATTCAGCAGTTAATTGCAACGTCAGAAGTTTTGGGTCAACATGATTTGATTTTCGTCCAGGATATTTTGTTACTTACATATTTGTTGTGTGACATTTAACACAATAGCTTCAATTAGTAATGTTCTCCTTATACCTGTAACCAGAAAATCCAGGCAAATCTCAGAGAATAGGAGTAAAACTCCAATCTAACGGTTGTGAATGAAATCCAGCACATTTGTGGTGTTACACTGCACCTCCTCTCACCTTTACATCCCTCACAGGTTAGAGCATTATAGTGGTATCCAGAGGCCTTGTCTCCACACACCACACAGAGTTCTTCTCCTTTGACCCTTCCGGCCTGTGACATGTGCCGGGTCCTCTTGCACATGGTAGGAACCACAGCAGACACCTCCTCCATCTCAGCATCATAGCTGACCTCCAGGGGTCCTTTCCTCAGTTCATATATCCCCGTGTGTGAGTACCATTCGTCTCCACTGTATGGAGGGTAGTAGTTCTGACTAGAGTAGTACTGTGTGGAAGACATGGCTGGTTCCATGGAAGCATACTGCATGCTGGGATAGCTGGTAAAGGGCAAGATGTCAGGATCCTGCAGGAGAGGACTGCCTTGATCTGCCAGAATATCTAAGAGAGAAGAGTGAGAGGGATTTTAACATTTCTAACCTTTGACAAAATAAATACATAAATCGTAGCTCAAGGTTCCCTCACTTAGCTCATAAACATTTTTTATTTCTTCTTCAAGTAGATCATAAAAATTACTTTTTGAAATCAGCATTTCAAATGCTGTTTATACAGAAAAATGAAATATTATTTATATTTGTTTAAAGGCCTGTTTTGGCAGTTCTTGACGTTTATGTGAGTATTTCTGGAAAAGAAATTACATTTATACCTGTGACGGCTCCACAGATTGAAGTGAGAATGAATGAGTTGCATGAGAAATAACTCTAGACACTCACCAAACACAGTGTCAAGCTGAGTCACTTCCATCTTTATGCCCCAAAAAACAAAATAGTACCTTCTTCTTACCCTAATTTCTTACAAGGGAAACATCCCACAGCCAAGCTTTATTGATGTGCTACACAGCAGAAGCTAGAAGAGAAACTGTCACAGCAGTAGTTGGTAAAGCACTTGACAGATACTATAAACCCATAAATGATTAACAACTCGCTTGCACAAAGCACACTATGTCTTTTTGACTGACATGTAACTCTGTTCCAAACAAGTTGGCACTTTTTAAAAATGGTTATAAGAGTGTTTAAACGGACTACAGTGTGGTTTCATTGAGATTTCTTGCGTCAATCACTACAGGACATTTCCTGTCAACACAAAGTGTTGAGTAGCATTTCATGCACCATTTGCACGATCCTTCAGCTGTACTTTAATATTCTCTGTAGGCCTACAGTACTGTCGGTATTGTCTGGTATAGAAACAGGCTGACACACTGAAGCAGCATCTGTAAAGTAAATGTAACACTGACCTCCTGAAGTCTTGGTCTGGACCATGGCCATGTCCGTGTGATCAAACACGCAAACTACTCACAGACCTTACTCTCTGATCCCGACTGTCCAGCTGGGCTTTGTATATCAGTCCTGCCTTTGCCTCTAATTAACACATGATCTTCCATTTATCTTTTTTTTAAGTTGGAAACCAGCACATCACGTACTAAACTGCTTGGCACGAGCTTGAGAAATCTGGAGGGGAGCAAAGGTTGCCTCAGCTACTGATTAACCATGTAGTCTCATTTTTTTTTACATCATTACAAGTAGTTGGCTGATGTGGAGAGTCAATTCCAGGTTTGGGCAGCGGTACCAGATGACTGTTGTGGTGCTGCGCATGGAGCAACATGTGCCAACATACATTTTTACAGGTGCTGGCTGATTATCCTCCACTTGTTTGTATTTTGTTTTGAATTTAAAATTATATTTGTACCTGTAGGTGTGGTCTGTTGGGGTTCGTAATTTACTGTTCATACATTTTGAAATATCCAGCTCAATCAATGTTTGTTTACATCCCAAACAAAAATATGTCAATATACCTCTACAACTATATATTTTAGAAAGATGTTTTGTCAAATTCTATGAAGAAGAAGAAGAAGAAGAAGAATATAAACCTTTTTTTTATATGAACCTTTGTAAACACAGTGAGAAGGTGCTTTACAAGCCGAGTTAATTCCTGCATCTCATGCCACTTCACCCTCAACTCACTCATACTTTTATCATCAGCTTAACTATTAATATGGGATTAATATATAAGGATATGTCTCACAGCTCATTAGAGATATGCAGGTGTGCTCCCACTCAGGACAATTTGGGATGGGGTCATCAAGTCCATAGAGAATAATCTATGGCTCAGGGGATGGCAATGCCACTCCACCACTAATAAGCCACCACTAAAAATCAGCATGTTGTGAGAATACTGGCATGCTGCTGCTAGTATGTAGTTCCTCAAAGTACAGCTGTGTGCATGTCGACTAGCCTGCAGTCAGACTTACCAAATAAGTGGGAGCTCTCTGAGATGGAGAATTCATCGCTGGGTGGGATTTCCATCGGTCCCACCACATTGATGTCTGGGCCCACCCACTCATTCATTCAGGAGGCTCGTGGGGCACCAACTCAGAAAAACACAGGTGGGATTGAGACACAAGGTAGCGGCGAGCCCCTGTTTCTTCCTGTAACAAAAATGAGATTTGTGAATCGTGATGATCTCTGCAGGATCCTCCTGCACCACAGTGTAATTACACACCGGCCTAGGAGTCTCTACATCAGTGCACCTGACAGGTCTTTTCTCCCACACATGCATGCAGGGAGGTGGGAGATGAAAGTCAGGCCACAACAAGGCCTCTCCGTAAACAACTTTCTACATCCTGACAGAGCAGTTGTAATACTCTATGTCTCTCTACACACACACGTATCACAGGCAGACTATTGCAAGATCAGTCAATGTTATCTTCTCAAAGCAATTTTAATAAACTACAACAGCCTTCAGTCTTACCTACAGCTCATTTAATAATAAATGGCGAAACATAAATCATAGATGAGTTTGAATGTGAGTAACAGACACATTATTGAACTTGTCTGAGGCCTTTTTGCCGTTCAGGCCTCTTTTACACACTTCATCTGCCACCTTTGTTTTTCAATTAACTCGGCCTAATTTCCCCTGAGACCCAAAAGCAGCCCACAAGGTCCAAACCTCCAGTCTACTCCAACAACCCACACAACAGCCAAATATATAGCTCAGACACAGCGGCACACACAATACTTGATTTATAAAGTGCCACCTGTCTACCAGTGAACTTGAAGCATGTTCACACTCACAGTTCTTACCTTATACTGTCGATAGAGATAAGTCGATATAGAATTTCCCCCTTTTTCAGCCTCGATTCTGATATCCACACTGTGAGCAGTCAGAATTCACTGATGAACATTAAGCCCCCTCTGTCTTGGCTTCAGCGACAGCATGTGTGACCAGTCGAGGTCAGGGAGAAAGAGACAGTGGTTATTAATTAAACTCTCCATTCCTGTCCATGTCACCCCCCCCTACAAACATACCCCCACCGAAAAAAAAAAAAAAAAAAAATCCATCGTTATCTCACCAAGACAAGAGGCTGCCTCATGAATTCTCCAGCAGATATCCCACCCACCCGCACAAACATCACACATGGAACAGATATCCAGATATTAGTGTTAGTCCTGTAGTTTCTCCTCTTATCTTTGAATGAAGAGTGTATTTACATTTTCTCTCTACTTTTATAAAAGCAGTCATTGGTGCCAATCATTTCATCATGGCACCACTGTGAGCAATACCAATCCACACCAGATTTGTTTATATTGGCCCTTTCATACATCAGTATTCCATCCCTGCAATCTACAATGGACTGACTCTAGAATGGATTTAAATCCAAATGTTCCAGTCTTTATCATCTCTAATTTGCCCCAAAAAACAATAGTTTAATCATTGATGGGTTGTTGCTCCATCCAGAGAGGCCCTTCTGAGTCAACAGCAGTCTCTCTGGAATAAACAGAACCTTTGCCATCGGCTTGCCAGCTGTTTGTGGACTATCTGCTCTGTGTTTGAGAGCATGTGAGGAATGAACTGGCAGCAATGGCCTCCGTACAGTAGTCAAAACTCTCACAGGTGAAGTTCATTTAAACCCCTTCATCTAGTACGAGGAACGATGTACACACAAAAACAAAGAAACACGCCCTGGAAAATGACATAATCATGATCATGATTTTCAAGGTCTCCGAGCATTGCAAGCACGGGCAGCGGCAAAGTCCATCACCTTGAAACTTTTTGGGACTTTTCATAGGCCAACAAAGGCACACAAAGCTTCAGTTTTGAGGGTTCACGGCGTGGTCGTATATGCAGGTTTCAAATGAAAAGGACCGTGGACTTTTCCAGCAGCTGCTGAGAAGCGAATCCTGGTGCTGGTGAGGAATATCCTGTCCAGTAATTATCCTCTGTGGTGAAAATGAAGCAGGCGGAGTGAAGACAGATAAGACAGAGGATGTTTACCACAGTGTGATGGGAAACAGAGCTGTCTTTGGAATATTTAAAAATATATCTAATTTGAGCCCACTAAAATAAACAGGCAGCATTAGGAACAGACTATTCTGACAGGAAATCATAGAAGATGAGAAAAAAATCTGAATTGCATCTTTATAGAGGCTTTTTGCTTATGCTTTAAATGTGCTCTCATCTATTAAAACATTTGATTTCTTTTGGATGACAGTGCTGGTCATTCTTGATTTAGAAAAAATTTTAACAATGGTCATGAAGTTTTTTTAATCAGACATTCATGTATCCCACAACATATCCTGCTGAGTTTTCCTCCAACATCAGCTCTTGAAAAATATTAAGTAAACTTTTGCTTGAATGTTTGTGATCAGCTAAATTTTCCATCTGGCACCATCATCAGATTGAATGATTAATTTATCCATCACTTGTTCAATGACCAAATAAGTGCAATACATGCATATGTTACATATATATCCCTATATGGAGAGTGATACTGTGTATTTCACATATAGGGCAATATAAAAATAACACATGTATTCATCTTCTGGATATATGGAGATACAAGCATAACATATATGTAATACCCATTGTAAAATTTGTATGTGTGTGTGTGTGTGTGTGTGTGTATACACAACACATACAGGACATAAATCAGTGTATGTACATATATAACATTTGCATTGGGACTTTCTAGAATGAATTAGCAAATGTAAGCCTAACATGATAAGTATTTTTCTAACTAAATTTTGGCTTGTTACATTCTCATTGTGATCATATATTTTTTGGAAATTTTGTTTGTTCAAGCTCTTCATTGATTTTATGCCTCTAAACAATCTAAATGCCGAATGAAAATGCACTTTCTTACATCTCCATCTACATCTCAAGTAAATTGCAAGTCAAATCAATGGTCCCTCCAACCACAAGATAAATTGCTGTACAAAATTGTTTTTCTTCTATTTAGCATTAGCGGTTAAAAAGAAACATTCCAGTATAATATTAGACACAATCCGGATCTCCATGTATCAAACATTGCGAAACTGAAAAGAAGACAAACACCAGAGGAGCATATTGAGTTACACTAATTGCTTCTTGGGCAAACGTCGGCACAAAATTCACCATCCATTTCTTTACATTACGGGTCCCACAAACGATGTAGCCAATGTAGCCATGAGAAATGCATTACAGATAGAGGATGAACAAAGACCCACTCAGAATAGAAGTGCAGACCAAGCAGCAAGCACCACCATTCAGCAACAGAGAACATGAACAGTACAAGCAGAAACAAACAATAAGGCTCGTTACATTAACACTGTGGCCGCCTGTCAAACCCACTATTACATTCCAGAAACATTTTCATGTTGCATAGCTGACACAAACCGTTCCCAAATCTCTACACATGGTACAAAGTTAGCTATGTAAAGTTCCTTTAATGTTTTCTTGGACAGAGTGTGATAAAGTTTTTATATTCCTATGTTTACAACTAGTGCACAGTTTTCTGTATGTGATGTAAAATTTACAGTTCAATTTCTGTTTGTATGATGCAGATTTTATCACGTCTATTTTACACTGTTTCCATGTGATTTTCTTTTGATGTGAAGGTACATAACAGCGTTGATTAAAAAACAGAAAAACAGAGGTGCAGCATGATATTTAACAATAGATGTAAAAGCAATATTTGAATGTTTTGAAAGTCCTTTGCAACACAGCACCTCACTGGTACCTGTCCTGGTATTCACCATTCCCACAATGTCCCTCCTCCTCTTGCATAGTCACCCCTCTCTTCTTTTTCCAGCCCTGTTTTCGAGCAGAAGAATTGTCTGTGGTTCCGTAACTCTTTTTGGGAGCTGCCACGTTCTCGCTGTTGAGCTCAGACTCTTCGGCCAGCTCGTCTTCATTAATAATGCCGCATTTATCCTCACTGGTGCTCTCAGGGTTGGCCCAGTCTTGCTGCTCTCCTGACGCAAAGATAGCGTAAAAGATGACCCCTGTGTAGTGCACCATGGACGCAATGACAAAGACGTTCTGCCACTCCAGACGAGTCTGTGAGGAGAAGCAAATAATTTCATGTCCAATGCAGACAATGCACACAGGAAATTCTACAGGGATGTACAGTAAACTATTTACAATAGCCACTAAAAAGCTCAAGATTCATAAAAGCAAACCTAAAATGTTTAATACCAGTAATTCAGGTGAAACTTTAGACAGGAACACTGTTTTGTACTCAAAATTGAAAAAGAACAAGTTGATACAGTGAAATATCAAAGATGAATGATGGGTGAAACAACGAATGCACTACCTGTGTTAACGTACATGCAAAACAGTTGTTACAGTGTTACAAATTACTTTAGTATACCTTGTGTTTAGTCAGGGCTCCAACAATCAAAGGACACACCATTCCAGATAGCGTTCCCACCCCGTTAGAAATGCCCATCAGGATACTGGCGTAGCGAGGAGCGATATCCAAATGATTGACATTAAAACCTGAAGGCACAGTACACACAAGAACCTCTGATTTTAAGTCAAATGTAACACTATTAAAACATAAAATCTTATAATTTATTATTGTTTTAAATCCATGCAGACATTTTTTTGTTATCGTTTTGGCTCCCTTGACATCAATCTGTAAAATATTTTGTTGGGTACTATATACTGCATCACACCCAAAAGGAAAATTGCAGTGCATTTCATTTCATTATGCAAAAAATAGATAAAAAAGAGAAAAGGATGATGAAAAAAAATAAAATAAAAGTGTTCTCAGTTGACTACAAACAAAACCCTCATGTTTTAGGTTTGATACACAGTCAAAGTAAATACAAATGTGGTAATACCTGATATAGCAAATCCACTGAACCCCACAGCCAGAACCAGGAAAGAGATGGCAACCCCTCGAGTGTGAGAAAAACCGACCACCAGCAGCAGTGTGGCTTCCATACCAAATCCTGTGATCAACAGGGCAATTTAAAAGCCGACGTTCGTGTATGAAAAACCCAGGATAGACATTTTTAAGTACATGCAGATGCTACTGAGGGTACTTTAAAGACAACATCAAAATGGTTTCTGACTACTACGTGACAAAGAGATTATTGGTATGGCTTCATTTGTCACACACAAAAAACCACGCGGGGCTTATTTAAAAGGTGCACTGAGAGGGAGATATTTGATTGTTGAGTCACAGGTCTTCAAACAATGCCGCTTTGTGTTGGTTGATAGTATCAGTCTTTGAAGACCCGGAAAACCCAAAGCAGATATGTTAAGGGTGTGAATCACCAGTTTCATTGTGATCTGATGTGATATCAATTCTTTGGGCGGTGATACGATTTTTTTTCAATATCACAAAGTCTGCTGCTAAAGTATTCTAATCGATTCGATTATGGGGCAGTAATTTGGATATGAGCTGAAAATGCTATTGCTGAAATGTTTCAGACATTCAAATGACAAACCATTTTTTTCACAAATGTGGAGGAATGTTTTACATTCTACAGAACAAAATATCGATAAAAACAGCCCCTCATAATATACTTGTCATTGTCTTCAACCCCCAGCATTGTTTGGAAGAAGATAACGCGCACTTGGGCAGAAGCTGCGATCCAAGCATACGGTAGGAGTTTTGAAATAAACATAGATATAGATCTATTATTCTATTTTAGATCAATTTGATGACATCCTGGGTCAGCCGATTGATGTATTGATCAAACTTTATGTCTGTTCCCGCCTTCATAAATGACAACTTAGGAGTCACACCTAACATCCTGCATATTCATCTTTACAAACTGCAATAGAATTTAGAAATTGGCTGATGCAAGACTGGTTGAAATTGGTCAAAAACTATGAAATTAAATGAGAAACTGAGAAACTACATTCATATTAATTGTAAAGTTGTGAAACACACACACCCTACTTGATGTTTGATTAACGGGGCACTAGAAACCATAAAAGAGTGAGTCTCTTAGTAATTATGATAAACGTCACTGCTTCCAGTTGAACACAACGTACCTCCACAGTTCATCAGTTTCCTCACATTTGTGGTAGACATGATTTTGTTGCTGCGTAAGAAGTCCGCCAGCTGTCCTCCAATAGGAACCACGATTGTCATCACCATGTGGGGCACAGCGGACAGAATCCCCACCTGTTGGGAGATCATATGTGATACCATCATTCAGATTCAGATTCAGATTCAGTATACTTTATTTATCCCCGGGGGAAATTGTTAAAATCATAAAATCATATACATCAGGTTCTGTGGGTAAAATTTTGATCCCAACCTTGCTAATGGGGAAGCCAAAGACTTCCTCAAAATACGCTGGCTGACTGATGAGGAGCAGGTAGAAGGTCCAGCTGCGGCAGAAGTTGGCCACGATGATGGCATAGACGGGCATGGAGGTAAAGAAACGACCCCACGGGGTCTTGAATTTCTGTCATTGGGAGACGGAAGTCAGTATCTGTAGATAAAACTTGTGTTTGCGTTTAGTGCTGCTAAACACACCTCAATGGAGTTCATTTGGTGGACTCTGTCACCGATTGTGGTCTCGATGTAGGTCCTCTCCTCCTCTCTGGTTTTTAGGAGCCACAGTACGTACCATATGATCCCAAAAATACCTTTTCATGACAGAGCGATAAAAATGTAATGCACTCCTTTTACATACACACCTAAAGATGTGTATGTAAATGCTTTGTAAGGGGCAGAACAGTCTAATTAAAACAAGCCCGACCTTCTCTGGACCACAAGATTTTTCATTATTAAAATTAAATGAATAAGGTATGAGTCACAGAGCCCAGACAGGAAAATGCTAATTCACATCAATAAATCATGAGATTTTATCGCAGCTGAGCCAAAGCATATTTTTATTAAAACATGTTTGGCAAAGTATGAATTTTATGTCTACGTTAATCATTTTAACCAAACTCTAAAACAATTCAGATAACAATTGTTGTGCTGCGCATACAAAGTACAAGTATCGCAGAGCAGCATGCCAGTCAAAGATTATGAAAATTATGCATGTGACTATAAACTATAAACTCTCTCTATAAACTCTCTCTCTCTCACACACACACACACACACACACACACACACACCAACTATAGACCAATATCCAACCTTCCCTTTCCTTCAAAGATTCTAGAGAAAGCAGTAGCTTAACAACTATGTGGTTTTCTTCAGGATAATAGCCTATTTGAAGACTTTCAGTCAGGTTTTAGAAAGCATCACAGCACAGAAACAGCACGGGTAAAAGTTACAAATGACCTCTTCACTGCATCTGATGAGGGACTTATCCCTATACTTATCCCTAGCTTTTGACACTATCGATCATCACATCTTACTACAGTGGATGGAACTCCAAATTGGAATTAAAGGATCTGCTTTAAGATGGTTTTAGTCCAACCTATCTGATAGATATAATTTTGTTCATGTTAATGATGAATCATCCAGATATGACAAGGTTAGTCACCGAGTACCACAAGGTTCTGTGCTTGGACCACTACTATTCACTCTATACATACTTCCTTTAGCTAATATTATTAGAAAGCACTCCATACAGTTTCATTGCTATGCAGATGACACACAACTATACTTATCAATGAAGCCAGATGTAACCCATCAGTTAGCTAATCTACAGACATGTCTTAAGGACACACAAAAACTGGATGACTCATAACTTTTCAATGTTAAACTCTGACAAAACTGAACTCATTGTAAACATAGTTAATCTGGATGGCATTGCCTTGGCCTCCAGCACCACTGTCAGATACCTTGGTGTTATCTTTGACCAGGAGCTGTCTTTTAACTCACATGTAAAACAGATTTCAAGGACGGCCTTTTTTCACCTCCGTAACATTGCTAAAATCCAGCACATCCTGTCTTTACAAGATGCAGAAAAACTAGTTCACGCATTTGTTACTTACAGGCTGGATTACTGTAATTCTTTATTTTCAGGTTGCATAATAAAACTTTAAAAACTCTAATCCAAAATGCAGCAGCGCGTGTACTGACCAGAACTAATATCAGAGACCATATTTCTGGCTTCTCTGCATTGGCTCCCAGTTAAATTCAGAATAGAATTTAAAATCCTTGTCGTCACCTACAAAGCTATTCACCATCTTATCTTAAAGAGCTCATAGTACCCTATCACCCATCCAGAACCTTACGATCCCAGGAGGCAGGGTTATTGGTGATCCCAAGAATTTCCAAAAGTAGAATGGGAGGCAGAGCTTTCAGCTATCAAGCTCCTCTCCTGTGGAACTATCTTCCAGTCTTGGTACGGGAGGCAGACACACTCTCTGATCTTAAGAGTAGGCTTAAAACCTTCCTTGTTGATAAAGCTTATAGTTAAGGCTGGCCTATCTAGCCCTTAGTTATGCTGCTATAGGCTTAGGTTGCTGGGGGAACACTCCATGACTAAATGTCCATATCCTTATACTAACTTTATTTCTTCTGCTTTATCGTGCTTTATCATCCTGCAGGTTTTTCTAGGTCGTGGTGGGAGCTGCTGCTGTGGTCCTGCCTGATACCTACGTCCCACATTAGGACAGGAAATCCTGTGACTTGGATCCTTGGCTGGATTTCCAAGTGCAAATTGGAATCCGCAGATTACAATGGCTTCTGGACCAATAGACTACACCTGCTTCTGTAACACTCGTGACTACATCAGCAACAGTCAGATCTTGCTACATGGACTAAAATGACTTCTGGACCAACAGAATACACCTGCGTCTGGATCACTAGACTTCCCATACATCCGGATTTATAGATTCCACAGACTCTGGGACTCATGGATGTTTTATATATCCTAAGTAAACGGTTATTATCATGTTGTTGTGTTCTGTACATGCGACATCTATTGCGCGTCTCTCCATCCTAGGAAGAAGGATCCCTCCTCTGTGGTTCTTCCTGAGGTTTCTTTTTTTCCCTGTTTAGGGTTTTTTTTTAAGTTTTTCCTCACCCGGTTCGAGGATCTAAGAGCAGAGGATGTCACATCTGTACAGTTTGTCAAAGCCCAGTGAGATAATGTGTAAATTGTGATTTTGGGCTATACAAATAAAATTTGATTTGATTGATTGATATGACAAGGAGATCAATATACTTGTCTGCACAGTAAATATGAAGGTGTCAGCAGTTAGCTAGCCTGGTACAAACTTGAAATGAGGGGCACACAGCAAGCCTCACTCTGTCCAAAAATAAATAAATTCTCCAGCATAGAAAGCACAGCCAAGGCTCATAAACTAATGCAGTGTATCGCTTTATATATGGAGCAGTAACCTCCTTGACTGTTTGCTGGATGACTGGCATCTTTATTTCTTTCAACATGGCTGTTGAATCCTCAAAAAACATCCAGGGGACACAGCAGTGGACTAAATGAGAACATATGTCCGTTAACTTAAACTGTCTGTTGACTTAAACCCGAATGCCTTGAGATACAGAAAGGGACTGCTAGTTTTCTCAGTATTTAGACAAGATAAATGCACTTTTTGAAATAACGTAGAAGTGGACACTGCTAGTCAACTACACGCTGACTGCTATTTTTTTTTACTCTTTTACAATTTAGAAAGTCATTGCTTTGGTTTTATTTTATATTTGCACTTTTACAATCTTTTCATGAGAGTGACTTTCTGAAATGAATAGTGTTGATTTTTTAATTTTTTTAAAGGCTTAGGATGTGCATTCAAACATTATTCTTACCATAGATATAGAAGACTGAAGACCATCCGACGTACTGGACAAGCACTCCAGCTAACGGCATGGCGATCACTGCACCTGCGTAGGATCCTGGGTACAATTGGTGTCAAATTTAAATGTGAAATTATATTTAAAACTGGAGTCGCATCACATATACAGTATATACATCATTGTATCAGTGATAGATTATTTTACATATTTCAGGTAGAGTGCAGCAACCTTCAACTGCATAAAAACTACACTGTAGTGCATATGTGCTTTAATGAAAATCCATCAAAGAAACACATTATTTCATTGAATAAACACCGTCAGAGGGTGCTTTAATGCGTTTTCTATTATCAGATAGATTCATAAATACAGCGGTTTTGAATGGAGCACAGAGCGGAGGAGTGTTTTTGGACAGAAGAAATGCGAATTTAGGTGAATAGGGGAAGAAGCTCCTTCGGACTACACAGCAGATCCATGTTCATTTACAGACAATATCAAGAGGGTTTTAATACATAGGTTGCCATGGCAGCAGTTATTTTCATTTCATGGGACACAGCCGTGGACTAAATGTGCAAAGAAAAACATTCTCTCTCACACTCTATTATCGACTGGCCCCACTATGACTTAGAAAGTTGAATGAACTGGAGAAATAATGTTTTATCCGTGGAAAGTTTGAAAGTGTTCATCTTGACAGGAAGAAACAGACGTGTTGCTCACCACAGAATGAAGTTGTGGCCAGTCGACTCCGTTCAAGAGGGGGTGCCCATTTGGCCCACATCCCATGGCAGGCTGGGTAGGTGACACCCTAGCAGGGACATTTCAAAGGTCAAGGTCTGACTCGAGGGTAAAAAATAATGCGACACGGTGCAAACTCTTGAAAAGAATAGTCTTCTATTTGGAGATGGATCTGACTGTTACATTTTACTTCTAGAATGTTAAACTGCACCACCCCTCAAATCATGAGGACTGGTTCCTGAAATTTTCTATGTAGAAGACCTGGGCTGTCAGAATTAGTTTTTTGGAGACTGTCGTTGGTGGATACATAATGAAAGCAGAAATCCTCAGCCATAAAAATTAACTGTCTGTTTCAGCCATTATGTGTCTTTTACTAGGCCTTAAGCCGATCGTAGCTGAGTGAATTTCAATGTAGTTAAGTGCTACTAAGGTAAGTGTATTTTGTTACCCTCAGTGAGAGATATGCTCTACTTTCCCTTGAGCTTGGCCAACCTGCCACTGATGTTACCTCCATATTGAGCCTACCTTACTTGTACAGACATGAGATCTTTTCATGTCTGTAACTCTTGATTACAAATCAAACAGGCCCTGTGGGTTTCCTCTTACCTCCACTAAGCCCTGCAGGATACGGACAAACATGACACAACCATAGTGGACCCTCGCTGCTGACGGTATGAACATGTTCAGCACTGATGTCAGGAAAATGGCTGCCCCAAACACCCTGGAGAAACATTGAAACGTTAACGCGTGGTGTAATCGGGTAACACAAGCCAGCAAGCAAAATTTACATATCAAATTTAATAGGGGAATAACAGTGTGTTTTACATTATTAAAAGCAGAGGAAATCTTAAGAAATAAAATATAATTAAAAGGCAGTAAAAACTTACATGAATTAATACTAAAAATACAACAGGGGAAGTTACTTATGCAAAGCCTAATATCACTCTCTCTATCCCACTAGTCACACCAGGAGTGGCTCCAGGTCAAGAAAAATGTTGGAATGAAGTAAGTAGTTGTGTACCAGCTAAAGTTAGTACACAAGTATACATTTTAGATCTCAATCATGTGAATACAGAGATGTCTTTTAAACTGGACTTAAAGATTGCATCTGGGGCGCATCTAAGTTCTTGTGGCAGTTAAATGTTGAAAAAGTGGTATCATTATTGTCCACCTGAATGATTCATATTGCAGACACAAAAAACAGTTTACAAGTGAAGTAAATAACAATGATGATCTTGTTAAAGTGTTCTGGAAACCTTTGTTCTAGCATTCATGTGGATGTTACTTTAACACCCACCCATCCACTCCCAGTTGCAGGACTGTCATGGGGAAGACTCAGCTGAACCACACAGCAACGCTTTCAATTCACCAGTGGCTCTACGTTAAAACCCTCACTTACTGTCATCAGGAGCTTTGGAGTGTAACTGAAAAAAATGATTTTGCAGTTAGCAGTAGCCCAAAGGAATTTCCTCTGAGGTTAAGTTGCTGCTCATTTGCAAGGAAATGAGCCAGCTGAGGTGTTTTGTACATCTGATTAAGGTGCCTACTGGGCGCCTCCCTTCGGAGGGCTTCCATGCGCGTCCAACTGGGAGGAGACAACAGGGTCGATCCAGAATTCTGAAAGTGCTTCAGAATCCACGAGAGCAGGAAAATTCTGGCAAGATGGACACCTAGAGCACCAGCTTACCCTTTCTGCACTTCACCTGACTCCACATGGAAGAAAATAAAAAGATGAATGGATGCTGCTAACCATTATTATTTTAGTAAGTGAGCACTTCTGTCAACATATTGTGTATTGTCAGATCTCTCTGTAACATGTAAACACACAACAAATGCATGCTATTCAACATCTGAGAGCTAGTGTAGACATGCAATACTGGTAGGTATTCTTGAAATTTCTCATGGCCAAAGCATTAGTCAGTTCTATAATGAGCTACACCTCACACCTCTGCCATTCACATGCTGAGATAAAGACATCCCATTCAATCCAAAAGTTTCTGCTTCATCACCAAGGTGCCATTTAGCTCCCTTCTCTTTTTTCTTTCACCTCATCCTCCCCTTCCTTCTCTTTTTCCCAAACAGCATGTAAGTGACACTTGTAATATTCCAGTGGCTGCTGTTTCAGAAAGAAATCAGAGGCAGGATCTTTCATTATTAACTCTGTCAGTAGCTTGTCCACTTTTCCTGTGAAGCTTTTATTACAGGACTGTTATCTGCTCTATCAGCACCGCTCACCACACCATACAGCTTTAACCCTTTAACCACACAAGGCTGAGGAGAGCTGCTCCCCCCCGAAAACCTTAACCTCTCTTTATAGTCTTACTTTTAATAATACTTTACATCTGAGGTCAATACTGCAGTGAGCATGACATCCTCCACAATTTGCAGAAAAATATAGACAAAAAGCACCATTTTCCTCTGCACAGCTCACACTTAACATTTGTTTCTGTCTCAAGGGCAACAGTGTCATGTGTTTAAGGCTGCAAATTATTATTATTCTACTTCCTCAAAGTGCTCTCTAACCAAAATACAAGAATATGCTTGTCACCTGTTTGCAAACAGCTTGTTGGAGATGAAACCGCCTGGGATTTGTGTTACAATGTAGCCCCAGAAGAAGGAGCCATGGATCAGCCCCACTGTCTCTGGGTCCCAGTTAAACTGAGCTCTCTGTAGAGAAAGAAAATAACAGAGGCACACTTTAAATGTGCCCATCAACAATTAATTCGGTATATTCTATACTTTTTGTGCATCGCTGATAAAAGCATATAGTTAATAGAAAGGTTGAACAGCAACAGTCATTTTGAATAATCCTCAAATCATCCTCTTTAGATTGACTGTTTTTCTCAGCAGATTGTAAAAAAAAAAGACACACATTATATAGAGTCTTAAAGAGTCAATAACCCTTGGGGGCAGCCTGACTCATGCAGCTACCTGAAGGATAGGGGTCCCATTGACATAGACGGTGTTGTTGTTCACCATCTCCACAATGGCAACACCGAGGTTACAGCGGATGCCGAAGGAGATGCAGAAGCCCAAACCACTGAGGATGGCGATGATGTAACGCTTCGGCAGACCGCCACAGCTACAGTCCAGCAGTGGGGCAGGACGTTGTGCTGATGCCACAGGACGCCCGTCCTCCGTCAGTTCAATATTGTCCTCTTCTTCTATGTTGCTACCATCAATTTTCCTAATTATCAAATTGGAGCAAAAAGAAAAAACAACTGGGGTAAGGTGTGGGATCACCAGGGGTACCACTCAGTTCAGGTTGGTCTCAGGTGCACGTTTCACACCTGGTCTACTACCCAGAATCCATCTCTGTCACTGTGCCTCTTGCTCTGGTGAGCTGCTTTCATTTGTCTGCTTGTGTGATGATGCCAACACCAGAAAACAGGATAAGTTTTTGGCAAAAAACACTCAAATCCCTTTTTTAAACCTCAGTGTCCAAATAATCACACTGTCTTTAAAGTTGTAAGGAGTAAGCTGTCATTATATGATATATAAGTAAATTAAATTTTAAATCATTATGCATTTTCTTCTTTGAGAAAAAAAAAGTTATAGTACTTTGCCATCAAAATATGATTAACTAGCTGATGATACTTTAGCCAGAGCTAGCCATTAAATTATTTCAAACATTTCATTATTGTCGCTGTAATTTAATCATATGTTGTCATATACTGTACACCATTGTTGTTCATAAGTTATGAATTGAAGGCAGTCTTGCAGTTATTTTTTAAACCTGAATAAATGATTGGTGATGATGAAAAACTACAATGTTAAAAGTATATTCCTGGTGAATAATGTTATATGCTGAATTTGAAGAATGTGGCAAAACCTTCATGTTGATGTTAGGATTGATTGTTTTTTTTAATGATTTTTATAAAATATTTTTTTTCTATATAATTCTTTATGATATCGCTAAACACAAAAACTAATAATATTTGTTAGCACACATTTTTTTAATGAGGCCTCAAGTTATTGTATCTTTAATATATGTGACAAAAGTACATGCACATTAACAACTCACACACAAAATTTAAATCTCCAGGAAATTTCCTACTTGTTTTATCTCTTGAAATGACACCAGTCCTCATTATATATATTCTCTCAACACCACACACACACATACCACCAGAAATATGTCTCAGATATGAAATATGCATTCATGTCTTAAAATATAATCTGTGATCACATCATAGGCATTGCCAGGCGAGCACAAGAATCAAATATTTATTTATCGTCCGGATCTCTGAGAATATGTTTGCCTTAATGCAAACGCTTCCAGTCTCTTCACAGACAGCCTCAGACAGCCAAGGTTCCAGGCTGCTCCGAGCATAATAAAAAAGTTAATTTAAAAATGAGTCACCACTGTTAACGCGATACATGGATAATGTCTGAAGTTCTTATTACACACAGTCCAAAAACTTCTAATGAACTCTGGAGTGTGGATCAAACACCCTGCACACACATGTCTCATACAAACCCTCTCACCTTTGCAGTTTCCCCAGAGAGTTGCCCACGGTGGTCGTCATTTGCTCCTTCCCGAGCCCCTGTTCCTTCAAACCTGCTAACCCACCAAAATGCATTTTTCTCTTAATCTCAAGTGAGTGTCTTGAAACCTCACTGCACACTTTGCTCCAAGGAAGTCGAAAAGTCCTCTAGAAGTTATTCTTCATCCTTCCTGAGTTTGAGCCACCAGGGCTTGTGTGCAACTTTCAGTGGCGCCACGGGTCCCTCAGAGGTAAGACAGATGCTTCCACCTTTCTCCTGCCTGAGGACAGGATGCAGTGGAGAGGTGGATGGGAGGATGATGATAACTACTTCTTAATGTGCAAACTACAATGCATTCGGAATCACTGGACCTTGTTTCATCTACAAACAATCCAGTTTAGAGAAAAACAGACGAACGAGGACAAGACCAGAATCCAGATTTCAGTCTTTAGACATTGTGAACCCCCTTTTGTCCACAGCCGAACTGAATAGACCGCTTACA
>KV751367.1:988779-1020127 GCA_001698575.1 Mola mola | reverse complement strand
ACAGGAAAAATAAGGCAGCTGTTCAAAACTCTGCCGTTGTCTCAGCTCTCCTACAACTTGTCCAATTCATAAAGCAACACCCTGGAGTAGTCGACCACCTTATCCATGCATTGGAGTCCTGGGCCCCAGTGCACCGGCTTCGGTTACAGCCATGTCGGCCAGGAATGCAGCGGCTGGCGACGGTGACAGAGCGGGAGATGAACCGGCAGGTAGCTAATTGAAATATTGCAGAAGCTATTCAACCAGTTCGAACGTCTATACTATGTGAACAAGCATGTTATTGAAATTTCCTAGAAAGTAGTGAAGCACGGCCGTGTGATTTAGGAAAACTGAATGGCCGTAACTTAGCGCTATTCCAAAACTAGGTCAGTAGATCAGTAGAGCAAAGTCGCCCTATTCGCCATTTATGTAACACTGCCCGACGTTGTTTAATCCTAACGTTGTATTCCGCACAATATGACTACAGATTGAGGTTCATCTTGCCGTCAATGATAATCTTATTTACACTGATAATGTGTGTATGTAATGCAACTCACACGTTAGCCTAGCAACGATAGCACGGCCTGTGTACGTTCTCAAAATCACAAAATGTATTGTAGTTTACCACTTTAATTATTTTTTAAACGTCGACAGACCATGCCTTGCGACACCTTGATAAACTTAATGCTCAGTGCTACTCGGGGTTAACTAGATATCCATACCGTCGATCGCCCTAATAGTCTAATGTAAACGCGGCAGACATTACTGTAAGTGAGCCATATCACGGTCTCTGTTCATAAAAAGTGTGGCCCGCGTCCGTACGTGTATGGAATTCAGCTATAATTTGTTTTCAAGTGATAGCAATTAGTCAATCATTGCAGCCCAACTTCCGTCATACGAGTTGTTTACTGTGTCTATAACGTTTGGCTCGTGTTCCTTATTGTCACATAAACAAGGTCAACCGATGAAGGATCGTCGTCTCAACGTTATTTTCTGATCTTTTTGGCCATCGGGAATCATGAAACGCATCTACCACGCAAACGGTGAGCTTTAAGAGGCAACCCGTTCTTTTAATGCTCTGCTCTTAGCACTTGAAAGCATATTTTAGACACAGAAATTGGATAATCTGAGCGTTGTATTCGGGTTTTTTTTTTCTGCAAGAGGTCAGCTTCATGTAGTTTGGACTATTAAGGCAATGCTGTTTGTCACTTTTGTAGGCTCAATGTTATTCCAGGCTTGTATGTAGTTATTGTTTTATATTACTCAAACAAGCACCTATTTGTCATGACCTGATTCTACAATGTTTCAGTTGATTGCAGTTGAGTATAACATCATATTATTGTTTACATTAATTACATACTTACAACTTAATTGTTCAAGTGTTGTCATTTTAAGAATATGGAGACTCCTGCAATACTGAGAAAAAAAAAACCTTTTTTCAATTGTGGCTCCTATATACTTTCAGATTGCAGTTGCTAAATATACAATGCTGGTAAGAGTTACTATGTAATCAGTGTTCGCCAGTGGAAACTACAAAACATTGCTTGGGAACCAAATTGACAGTACTAAAATGGCCACCATGTTTGAGTGTCTATAAATTAGATCAGGATTTGAATATTTAGTATGTAGTGATGGGCATTTCAACAGAAAAGTCACTGGAAACAGTTGCACACATCAAAAGCAAACTGCATTTACTATGATTTGTTATGATAAGTTGAAATTAAATTATTTCATTATTTCTTTCTTAATCACAATGATGGATCAGCAACACAGCTGAGCAAGTTTATTGTATCAGTCATTATCACACCAAACTGGCTACATTATGGGAAATTTTACACTGACCTCATCAAAGTCCATTAAACTTGGTAAACCATCACTTTCAACAAAGTTGGTTAGCAACAGGTTTTTAGCTGCCAACTTTGTGAAGGGCCGCTGTTTTCTCTGGAAATTGAATGTTATCACAAACTTACTTCACTTGATGAAAAAAATAATTGAAAGTTAGTCATTAGTCATATGTTTTCAATAATGGTCCAATAATGGAATATGCTTTACTGGTCAGTCCTACAGGGGTACGATGAACTTTTACTGGCTTAAATGACAACGGTGCACTCAAACAAAAAACTTTACTGGAAATTTAATATAAATCACCCCATCTGTCTCTGCAACATGTTCTTGAAAACCAAATTTTTTGATATTGGCTGCTATTGATAGCATATAGGTCAATACGATTTATCTGTGATAGGCCAATATCTGACGATAATAATTGGCCAAACCTTTATATCGGTTGGGCTCTAATTGTGTTATTAAAGGTCTTGACCTTTAACCGTGACCATGACATGAAATCATGGGTACAGGAACAACACAGGTGTAATTAGTAAAAATTAAGGAGCACTTCCATAAGTGAGGGAAAATAAATGGAGCATAACTTAAACTAGTATCATTGGGAACACTTGTGTTTACGCCACTCTTTTTTGCCAAAATGGCTGCTGTGAAAAGGGTCTATTGTTGATCATTTCATGGGCCAATTCCTGTTGGGTGTTTTGCTCTCACATGACACTGCATAGACTTTATTAACTTGTGATATGTGAGCTTTACCCGGCAGAGTTTTACTCCACTTTATTGTCTTGACATAGATCCACATAGAGTTTTTTTTAGACAGTTATAGTAATCTTCGCTTGTTTTCTCATCTTTATACAGTCACATCCAGCACACCATCACATCTCTCAAGAGAATGTGCAACATGTTTTTCTGCATACAGTCAATAGTTCTCCCAATGCCGGGTAATAATGTTTTAGTTTGGTACCACTAAAATAAAAGACAGCATTTCTTTTTTTAAAGACTTACAAAAGTTTGTGACTTCCGCCCATGCAAACTTTTCACTGTGACTCAGGTAATCTGAGTCTTTTCACCGTATATGATCCTATATCATATTGAAATTAAAAGAGAAGTCATGTCCTTTCAATGTCAAGATTCTTTTCCATATACGGTGTTACTCTCCGCTTCATTACACACTAAATGGTATGACATCCACATGCAGTAACTGTGTTAAAGTTTTTGATAGTGACATAGTTTGTATGAGATCGAGCTACTCTGTTGCAAATGATTGTGGACTTAATGGGCAGATCCAAATCTGCGTTTGTATGATTAACATTGTAAATTATAAATGTGGTCAATCATCAACCAACTGTCATAGTTGGATGGGCCACTCAGTTAACCACACCAAAATGATAAAAATGTAATTGAAATGAATGAATTAATCTGACAATTAATCTGCATTTCCACAATATGCTAGTACTGTTTGACAATGTGAGTAGGACATGTGGTTAATTACCAGGCATATTTAGGTGCAGCAGATGCTCATTCATGGATTTAGTGAATGAGCAGGTTAACAGGCACGTCAGCAGGAGAGAGGCACTCAGGGAGTTGGCAGAGTTGGACGTCTGGATATCCTGATGTCCAGTCAAGTAGTTGCCTCAACTGTAACCCTGTAATCCAACAGTTTTTAACTAGGGGAGCAGGATTAAAAATCGGGCTGTCGCTGATCTGTTAATGACTATTTGGGTCACAGGGTTTTTGGAGCAGAGTTAAAAATAGGTGCCATGGATATCGGTCACATTTGTTCTACCTCATGCTCCACTTCCAAGTTTCTCTCCCATACATACATGTTAAGACAATCATGGTAACCCCACACGTCGACTTTAGACGATAACGCTGCAGAGATACATTCCTAGAGCCAGCAAGGCTGAAATGTCTTGTTGGTAATTATCAAGTACCTCAATAAGAAATGCATGTGGTCAAACAACAGAGTCATTCTGTCACGTACAAATGAATGAAGTGTGACTAGGAGTCATGGGGTGTAACATAGATTTAAAAATCTTGATTATTGATTTGTATGCAATTTTCCATTGCGCTCAAAAGGCAAGGGATTTTACTGATTACCAATCAGAGTTCATTTGAAATGAAACGCTTTTTTAAAAAGTACCATTTCAGAAAAATGTGCTTCTAATGAAATCCATTTCGACCAACTACAGCTCATTGTGTATTATGTTTATTTGTTAGATGATGTACCGGTTGAACAAAACCAATGCAGCTCTATGACTTTGACCAGCCTGATGACCTCGTCCTCGGCTGGCATGTCCTTAAACATGGAAATGCCCCGGAAGCGCAAGGGCAGCATGGACAACCAGTAGGCATTTGGATTTTTTTCAGTTTGACTTACAGATATCTCATTATTCTTGTCATCTAAATTGTTGCTAATTGTTATTGATTATAATGAATTTTCCTCCCAGAGATAGAAAAACTGCTTCCACCTCTGACGTAGATATGGAAGATGACCAAAATGGGTACTGTGTGCTACTAATGCTACTACTTTCAGAGCTCTTATATTTTGTGTTATGGAGCATGTTTGTATAAATGTATTTTAAATGTGTGCTTTTCTACTCTACAGGTCAGATTTAGAGGACCAACATGTCAAAATTAAATGCTACAGGTGGGTTATGTTTGACACAACTGCATTTCTATTGATTATAATTGCAGTTCCACATTCAAAAAGGCAGGTGAACCTTGTCTGGGGGAGGGTTGTTGTCATTTTACAAAGGTAGTAATGTAATTTTAACCAGATAAACAGGCTTAAAACAGGACAGAGGTAGGCCTGTATTCAATCTGTGAGGTTGCACCACAGTGCATTTACAGAATGGATGTAATGCCAGGTAAAAGATGGGCTTATAAAAGCCTGTTTCAATGCACATTTTTGATTGGGTCATAAAAAACATGAATGACAACGGAGAAAAATAAGGAAAGAAATCCTGAGATGTCGCTTAATGGGGGTGGAAGTTGGTGCATTTTTACAAAATAAATACACATATGTGCAGTGGAAACAGATCGAGCTACTAAACAATTAGCCTTAGCGATCACGTGACCTAAACGTCACCAACACTTCCGTCTTCCACTGCAGAAGACAAGCCATAATGGCAAAGGAAAACACTAGGTATATGTGGACTGATAGAGAAACCTCTGCATTCCTTGATTTTGTGTATGAAGCAAACAGTAATGCCATATTAGAATGAAAGCAGCAATGCAGCGCCACCCTTAGTCAAGACCTGCAGAAAAAAGTTATATAGAAAAGCTTCGACAATCTGTGGCAAATTCTGAGAAAGGGGGAGAAGTTTGCTTTCCTCTTCCTTTGTTTAGCTAGTTCTGCACTTTTAATTGTACCTTGTGGTCGTAACTTATTCTTTTCACTCTTCTTAAGGTTTTTTTTTTTCCTTTCAAATGTCTCTCCAGGGAACCGCACAGCCAGATTGAGAAGAAGAGACGCGACAAAATGAACAAACTCATTGACAAACTATCAGCCATGATCCCCACTTGTAACCCGATGTCTCGCAAACTAGACAAACTCACTGTGCTTAGAATGGCTGTGCAGCACCTCAAATCTCTCAAAGGTACAATATCAATCAATGGCCTTTAGTAGAAGTATACCCTAAGTTTGTCATGACTGGTGCATTGGGTTTATTTGATAATTTGGCAGCAATTGTGATTGCAATATCATTTTATGATAATTTCTGCCTTTTTGCATTTAACTTTTATAGAAAAATAGCTGCTGGTTAAACAAACAAGCATGTCTACTTCCTATGTAGAGTATGATTTGATGGCTTGCTGTGACACATTACCTTTATCAAGAAATTACAACTTCTACGATTCGATGTTGCTGAGCCATATTGTGTATAAGCCTGTTAACAAACAAAAACATAACGTGCTTAATTAAGTTAATAGGTTATAATACACTGGAACAATTCTTCAAACATAATGGGTAAATTGAATGTACTTGTGAATGTACTAACTGTGATTTTCTTCTCTATTTTCAGGTTCAGGTAGTTCTTTTTCTGAAAGCAGCTACAAACCTTCATTCCTTCCTGATGAGGAGCTCAAACATCTTGTCCTCAAGGTAAACATATCATTAACAAAAGTATCAGACTGTTTATGTGCCTACAGTTGAACAGATAATTACTTCAGTCAAGTGGTGCTAATGCAGAGCTTAGCATCTTCTGGTGATGACATGTTCTAAACATGTCATCACCAGAAGATGCGTTAAATGTTTCTTTCAAAACCATCATTTCGAGCTGTCACTTTAGGATATTGCCAATGCCTCTTCTGTACAGTGGGTTCTTGCCATCTAAAAGCGAAACATCTCAAATTTTCTATGAAATGTCTATTGTCTCAGAAGTGTAGAGCCAGATCCAAAGCAAGACTCATAGAATTTATTTCAGAAATTAGGTTTGTCTCCTTTTTGTTCTTGCATTGAATTTTCCTGATATTTAAAATGCCTCTATTCTATAAATTGAACTGAACAAATTTGCTCTGTGGCCTCCTTTTTGTCTTGACCATTTCATCACATTGGATCCCCCTATTTTTCCACACATTTCTTTGTCGTGCAGGCTGCAGATGGGTTCCTGTTTGTAGTGGGCTGTGATCGTGGGAAAATAGTTTTTGTCTCAGAGTCCGTCACGAAGATTTTAAATTACAGTCGGGTAACACTTCTACATTTGTTATTGTATCTGCAGCACCTTTGTTTATGTGAAATCCCGGACACACCAGATGGGTTGCATGGGGGTCTGTGCCAGTGGGCCTGTGGCAATACATTTGGTATTTTGTGCACAGATTTCAGAGGAACACTTTAGATTTACAAATTAATATTTGTGTGTTTTTATGTTAATTTAAGCAAATTGGATGTACTATCGTAAAAAAGGAAATGTATGGTTTCACCTAATTAGTTATCTTTGTATGATATAAATATGTAATATATAATATTTGTGACCAGAGTAAAAGCACACTCAAGTGAGCTGTTAATTTTTCTTTTTCATGCTCAAAATTGAAATCTCTACCCCTACTGCACTTAGTATCTGGTGTGTTCTGTGGGTCAACAATTCACATTATTCAATTTATTTGTCAGCAGACTTTGCCTGAAGTAAAAATGGTTTTGGATTATTTTTCATCAGCATGAGAGCGATGTTCAAGCCCATTTTATAAACCGTCTGTTCCTCTTCCAGGCGGAGCTGATCGGACAGAGCCTGTTTGATTACGTGCATCCAAAAGACATTGGAAAAGTGAAGGAGCAGTTGTCAGCTTCTGAGTTATACCCCCGCGAACGGCTAATAGATGCTAAAAGTAAAACAGTGTTTTTTGTTGTTGTGAGATTGTGTGTATGAAAGAAAGCATTTAACATTTCTATGATGTCTCCAGCTGGTCTGCAGGTCCAGGCCGACCTGCCAGTCGGTACAGCGCGGCTGTGTTCTGGCGCACGGCGCTCTTTCTTCTGCCGCATGAAGTACAACAAAATTTCTGTCAAAGTAGAAGAAAAGGAATTTCAAGCCAGCTCCTCCAAAAAGAAAGGTATGGTTAGTTATCCAGTGAAGTGTGCAGCACAAGCTTTTACTTGTTTTTATAATATAGATCAGTTTTCTTTGAAGTTTTAAAATGTTAAGGTAGAGTTGGAAGGGAGGGCATGGAGATGGTGACGTGAGGGGAAGATACTATGTGAAGTGAAAAGTGAAAAAGACATAGCTTAATCAAATGTAAAACCAATACGCTCATTGTGAATGACCATATAAATCATAAAAACTTTATGTCAGTATTAAGTTTTCCTCCGTATTTAAGCAACCTAGCAGTAATTTATTTCCAGCAGTGGGTTCAGAGAAAGTTTTTAGTGGCCAAATCTACATAATTTCAACATGCCAGTTTGCACAACAACATAGAAAGGCAGTGGATTCAAATATAAAATTCAAACAAATATACAAAACAAAAGCAGGTATCATATTGTAGCTCTTATCTTCCTGAATCCAAGAAGGCATTATGCTTATGTTTAAATTTACAACAGCATTACAGGAGATGTAGCTCATCAGCCAAGAGTAAGATGAAGCAGTACCATTATGAATTCTTAGGGGATCAAAGGCTGTACCACAACTTTCTGTGGTCACATTTAGAGTTGCCACTAATTGTCGATTACTCTTTTATTGGTCAAAAAAAATGTAACTTGCCAAATATTTAGATAATTAATAATAATCACTGATAATAGATAATTGCCCATTTCAGTTATTTTTCAAGTGCAAATATCAAAACTTTAAAGAGCCAGCTTCTTAAACGTAAGGAGTTGCTGCTTTTGTTTGCAGGTATGATAGTAAATGAAGAGTCTCTGGGCCTTAGACTGTTACATCAAACCTAGATCCAGTAATGTTTGTTGCTAACTCCTAGTTGCAGATTACATTACATGGTATTGCTACATTTGCATAAAAAAAAAAATATCTGTTAAGAAATACGTTGATTTAACTTTGGCTTTATGTATGTATGTTGTGGCGTGCGACTGCAGAGTCGCAGAAGTACTGCACAGTCCACTGTACGGGCTACATGCGCAGCTGGCCTACCAGTCAGTTAGGAACAGATGGGGAAGGCGAGGCAGACAAGCAAGATAGTTCCCATTTCAGCTGCCTGGTTGCGATGGGACGTGTCCACTCCCACTCCTCTCCCCAGGTTAATGGAGAAATCCAGGTCAAACCCACAGAGTTCATCACGCGCTATGCTATGGATGGCAAATTCACCTTTGTTGATCAAAGGTACAGTTGAATTTGGTTGTATTTTTGTGCATGGCTTTGGTAATGTATTATATAATTATTGAAACTTTGAAAATACCTGTGACATATGTGACTCTGTATGTTTAGAATTGTTTGCAATAATACACGTGTTATTTTTGTCCTTTAATTTTTCCCTTTTTCTTTGCAGAGCTACAACCATTCTAGGTTATCTTCCTCAAGAGTTGCTTGGGACGTCATGCTATGAATACTTCCATCAAGATGATTTACCACAGTTAGCTGAAAGACATCGAAAAGGTCAATTCCGTTTTGCAGTCACTTCATATCTTGTTATTGTCTTTTTCCTTTATTAGTTTTTTCTCATGCTGCCACCTATTCAGATCAAAATGTATTCTGCAATACAGCTTACTTATGTGCACCTGGCGTAGGTGTTCTGCTACGTTTGTGGTACACCCCCCTCTTGCACGAAATACATTTATGTTGCACTGTGATGAATCCACCTCAACATTTTTTTAACAAAATAAAGCCACACTTCTGAGCATCTACGGTCATGACAGCCTACAGCTTTAATCTTACCCAGACTCTTGTCATGTGCAATGTTTATTTAGACAATCAATTGGTGGAACTAAAATTAAAATTTCCTAATGACTCTAATGGAATTGAGACTTTGGAACTGGGTCTCGATACCCAACCCTACTGCAGAGTACAGATGAATCACTTGTTGAACTTTTGTCCATTTGGATATGTTTATTTAACCATGTTGTGGTTTATGTGTCATTCTGTGCTTATGGATTTCCATGCCTGAAGCAGATGATGCAAACTGCTTTATTTTCCATCTGGCTGCTCTTTAATCACGTTTTTCCTTCCATAGTGTTGCGGAGTAAAGAGAAAATAGAGACAAACTGCTACAAGTTCAAAACAAAACACGGCTCTTTTGTCACACTACAAAGTCAGTGGTTTAGTTTTGTAAACCCCTGGACCAAAGAGGTAGAATACATAGTGTCAACTAACACAGTTATATCGTGAGTATACGCTTCAGTATCTTTCCGCATTATCTAAATCCCTTTCTGCATCGGGTACATATACAGTATAGTTACAGTTTCCATTCTCACTTGTTTTCTCATCCTATGACAAGGTATGATAACAGTCGAACCAGTCGGTCAGGAAACAAGTCCGAACAGTCAAACAAGACTTCTGAAGGTCAGTTTAAAAAGAAAAGTCTTTTATCATAATGGTATTTCTGATGTCCTGTGATGCCTAAAAATTCCGATTGTGTACTCATGGCATTCTGTAAGGTACGTGTCTTTTGCTTCCATTTCTAACAATAATCTCTGTTTGAAGATGGCAAGAAGTCCCTTCCGATTATACCTGGCATCTCCACCACACCTGGATCTATGATTTACGCTGGAAGCATAGGGACCCAGATTGCCAATGAGCTGCTGGATTTCAACAGGTGTGGCCTCATGTCTTCACTTACATTTTTCTTCTTCAATTCATAATCACCACACTTAGGAGCGGTAGATGGTAATTTATACCGCTTTAGGTCAGTTTATATTTGTTTTGCTTTTTAGGATGAACTCATCACCCTCCAGTGGTAGCGTCAGCCCATTCAGTCTTTCACAGGATAAATGTCAACCAACTCACAATCAAATCAGCAACAGTGTAAGTCTTCATGGATGCCTGTCTTTGATTATGGGTGTGTCTGTCCAGTTTTTCCTTTCTACAAACTTGCATTACACTTGCATTCCAAAATTGCTGATTCTCATTTAAAAGTATAAAATGTGTAAGTAGTCAGTTTGATTAAAAAAAAAAATCATATTTACTTACAGCTAAGCCCGTACTCAAGTATAATTCTTACAGTTGGATGAGGTTCATCATACTTGAATAATTAAACAAATCATTGCTGTAATGCAAAATGACACAATATCAGCTTTCAGACATTATTACCTCCACCAAAAATGTTGTGCCCAAAATAAAAATAGAGATGGTGCTGTAAAAACAGATTAACTAAAAGCCTGTGAAGTAGGGGAGTTCTCCGTCTTCAACAACATACAATTAGAAATTTTAAACCGTCTTCATTTTGTATTTTGTCCATTTGTCCCAGTCTTTAGTAAAGCTGTCTTCATTCACTCTCAACGTATAAGTAAGTTTTTCCACAATCAGAATATCTTCAACAATAAAAAACCTCAACTGTTGAGTGGCTGTTTTGGGCTTGAGCCAAGTCTTTGTGATAGATTTCTCTGCTACCTCTCTCTAGTTATTTTTGCATTAAAATGGGAAGTACTTTGCATAACATGCCAAACATTTTGATATGAAATGTAGCAATAAGAATATCTCGATAATTCAAGCTGCCTCTTCATTCCTTACTTATCCGTATTAAAATCGTTTGTGTTTTATAACAACCTTGCAGATAGTTTTTGCAAATGTGCGAGCAGAGAAATTCCTCTCTCAGTTCGGCTTTTGACTAAACATGCTCCGGCTGGTTTTTCATGTTTTGCTGCCAACACCTTACAGCAGTGGCCAAAACAATGTCTCTGGGGTAAAGCAACCCGGACATGATTTGATCACAGCTGTATGCGTGCTGGTAAATTATGCAGGGATTGAAAGGCATAATTGTTCTTCATCCTTTCTTTTTTTCTACTCATGACTAAAGTCATGCCATGTAACTGTAAAGGCTGTAATATGCTTTACTCCTTTGGTCTTCAGGTGCCAAATGGAGATGCAACAGACATGGAGATGCCAGGAAAGTCCAGCTCAGAGAATGAGCCATCGGGAGCAGCATTCTCGGGAGGGGAAACACTAATGGGTACTTGATCTAATCCTGTTAATAAATTGTGTTTAAACCAATTTTCTCCTTGTATAACACCATTAACTTGTATTTTTCTGTGTGTCACTCTGTCTGGCCTCAGGGGAGAATTCCCAACTAGATTTGGACAGTGTGGTCGGACCGGGCCTCAGTAGTCTAAGTAATGATGAAGCAGCCATGGCGGTGATCATGAGCCTCCTTGAGACGGACACAAACTTGGGCGAAGCTGTGGATTTTGAACAGATGCTTTTTTTTTCACACTGTAGAACGTTTGGACCATCAGTTTTTGATTTTTAGATGAAGAGAATTGCTTGAATGCTTCGTCTAAACCACAGCATTCCTCCTTTTTTAAGTCCTGTTTTTTATTTATTAGTAACCCTTTCCACATAAGCTGTGCTGTGTTCATGTGGCTGCTCCATCAACGATCAGGATCAATAACAGTATATGGGACACCCGCTTCCCCTCTTCAGACAGAGGACATGCCTCTACAGCCTTGCAGCAGTCTGCCTGCCCTGAAACGTTGTTCCTCATTCCTTTCTTCACATCTACCATCTTCCTCTGCCAAACTAAAGCAGCCTCATAAGGTTGAAACCCAAGGAACGAAAGCATCAGTGACGTAGTGTACAATGGCTCTGAATTCCTGCTCACATTTCTCTCCCCATGTCTACATTTCAACAGAAGTTGGGAGTGACAATGCAAAAAAATCCCAAAAAATTAGCACTGAATATGTTTCATGCTTTTTGGAATGTTGTAATTTGATTAAGTACTATGTTTAATGAAAACACAGGGAAGACAACTTGACATCATCGCCCCTCTCTGTGTACCCTCAGGATCCTAGCTGTAGATAATCATTGTACCCTGGCAGACCACACTCCCATGAACTTTGAGAGTCATCTAGTGATGTGCCACTCGGAGATTTTCCCTTGTCAGTATCTGAACAACTTCCTTAGAAACAGTCCAAAAAACTTCTTCTGTAGTCTGACTTGGACATGCTGTGTATGTGTGGGTTAAGCTATGATTGCAAACACCATGTCTACAGGCCATAACTGTCTTAAAGGGATAGTTTACAAGTAAAGGATATTTTCTTTCTGATATGTACATTTCTCCAGACATTCAGCCTCCAATGTTGGCTGCCCTGGATTTTCTCTGCCCCTGCTCTAAACATTGAGAATTTCTAGCAGAAAATGATCAACCTGTATAAATTTGTTGGGGACAGATTTATTAGCACTGCTGTACGAGTTCATGCAACTACAACGGGAATTCAGAGGTGGCGAAATTGAGGTTTGTGACCAGGCAGCAAACATCTTTCACCTGTGACATTTTATCAATACATTTTTGAAGTTGATCTCTTGAGTGGAAGTGTTAACTCAGGAAAAAGAGCTGTCACATTTGAACATGCAGAGTTCTCAGCAACTGTTGAGGTCAAATTGTCCTCTTAGTTCCCTACATTCTGTACAATGGTGTGA
Source organism: Mola mola (assembly GCA_001698575.1). Lineage (NCBI taxonomy): Eukaryota > Metazoa > Chordata > Actinopteri > Tetraodontiformes > Molidae > Mola > Mola mola. The sequence continues at coordinate 1,007,294 of KV751367.1, read as the reverse complement.
GTCATCCCTCAACTTGTGCTTAACCTCTTAGACCGAATTAGCATCATTGTTTCATTGCAGTTAAGCCGTGTAACATTATGCACTGACAGTCCGTCAGAGTCATACAACATTGTCCTGTACATTTATAAAGGGTTTTGCTATGCAGAGCTATCATTCCAAGAGTTACATTTTAAGGTGTGCTCTTTCTCAATTTGTCACTCTCCTGTTGTGCATGGCTCAAAAAAACGGTAGATATGCTGCCAACCCTTGACGTTTGAATTTGAATGAGTCACCAAGATGTACGGATCTCGCTGCAATTTACCTCATGTAGATTTTAGTTTTCCCTTGCAAGTGTTAATCTTGGATTTTATTAACACAACATTGACCAGCATTATGTGGTGATGACCTATATATATATACAGTATATGTAATCTGTTGTTTAGTATCATGGCAGCCTGCTGGCATTATGGGTCCTGTAAGCTAAGATTTTGAGAAACATTTAATTATACAATTGATTATTGTCACAAACTGATTTTAAAAAATGGTAGTTTATAATTGATGCCAAATAATACCAAAGTTCTGTTTTTACACAGTCACAAAATGATTTTATTGGCTTGTTTAAAAATAATCACCTTGGCCCTCTCCTGCTGTTCCAAGTTATGAATACTTTAAGCATTTCTTGAAATATTTTGGATGCTAATTCTACAAGCAGTCGGTGCTGCTTAGACCATTTAAGACCACATGAAATCTGCCTGTTGATTCTTGGCTCATTTGACACCCTCTTTACTGTGACATCCATCAAGTCACCTTTGTTGTACTGACCAGCTGTGAATGTACAATGCTAGAGTGTCAGTGAATGAAGTACAAAGTCAGGACATGTTCACTTAGCTTTTGTTAAAAGAATTTGGTCTGTGCATGTGTCTCCTACCCTCAGTCATTAATACTTAACACTATCAGTGCTTGTATTGCTGCTCTCATAAACAATATATGGAACTGTGTGGTTTGGTATCTAGGACCACAATTTATATAATCTCATATGAAGTGTTACAGATTTTTACCTTAAGAATTGTTCAAGGCTAGAAAAAGATTGACATAAATCCTGAAGAAAACTGTATATTTCCTGTCAAATGCTTGAATTTAGCCAGTGGACGGAGCAGCTGAACTCACAAGGACCCTCCTGTCTGTGTCTGAAGTGCCTTTGGACATGTTTGGATTGCTCAGACACACATATCTGCATTGCTTATGGAGACCGACTTCTGTCCTGGAACCTCCACAGACTGAAACAGGACTAAAATGTATCTTTGGATTAACTTGATGCAAAATGCCGCGCTGTACCGTCAAAAGTGAACCGGAGTGGTGTTTTCAGAGTTGTACATGTTGGCTTCAGCACTCACTACCTACCAGAACTATGGAGGCATGCCATAGACTCAACTAGTCTTTTTTTTTTTTTAAGTCCATTTTGAGTTTATTTTTCTGTTCTATTCAGTCATTGCACTGTTATAGCTGTAATCTCCCCAGAAAGCTAAAATAATCCTACTTATTTCAGCATATTAGGTAGTGACTGAGTGATGCACCTTGCTGAGAAGTCACATACTTTTGCTTTTGTGTCTGTTTGAAATAAAACAATAGATTTTTTTAGCTAGGGAGCCTTGTTTTCATGTCACGCTTTGTGTTTAGTTGCATGATGTGTCTATCATTTATTAGAATCCTTAGAGCTGGGTGAATGGAGACAGACTGGTATATGTGCATGTACTGATGCAGCCAGAGCGCAGGATGGGCCTTTGGACTTATTGGACTGTTGGGAGCTATTGTTATCCATTGTACCACTGCCTGCCACTTTGATGGTTCATTTCTTTGACACTGATGTTTGATTTTTTTTTTGGCCCCACAGGAAGCACTTACTGTATTTGTCTATTGAATTCTTGCTGCTGCTATCAGCATGTCCCGGCTGTGTTCCAAAATTGTCATGTTAATAAATAATAGTTTATTAATCCCTAAAGAGCAGCTTTAGGAGATATCAATTTGCAAAGAGTCACACTTTATTGAAGCCTTTTCCACAAACTCTTAGACTTCACATTTTATATTTCCTGTCCTTGGTGAAGCAGATTGAGAAGCAGATTGAAAAGCAGCTGCCCTTTTGAGTAATTACACCCCCCCCAGCAGGGCGGTTAATTTGTGTAATTTGTAAAATGTGATAAAGTAGTAGTTGGTTCAATTAAGAAAGCGCGGCATAAACCGGGATTTGTTGCATATATTAAGTCAGTGGTGAATTTCTGAGCTGTTGCTGCTCCTTTACACAATGGATCAGGCTGCTTGCAGGAGAGGCGATTCTTCTGTTACAGACCTGTATGAATGGTTCAGGGAAGATATCATAATTCGCTTTTAGAGATTTCTACAGAAAAGCTGTTGTCTGGTTCAGTAAATGAAGTATTTGAGGGAGAGAAAAATAAATACTTTTCATGGGTTTTAAAGTGGAAGTTTTTGGTGATTCAACCTTCACAAAGTGTACTGCTAGGCCTCTTGGTTGAAAAGAAAACATTATTTCCCAGACTAATTTGCAGAACATTAAGTTTCAGGGAGTATGTTATGGCCATTAGCATGCTCATTGAGGGTTCAGCTGTGGAAAAGCTGCACTGGTTGTTTAAACTATCACAAAGACATGGAGTCATCACCAGGATGGAAATGCTGGAGATCATGCAGGTGTGTGCGTGTAAGAGACAAGAGAGCACTTTCTGTTTTATATCAAATGCGAAATCAAGTCTCAATTCTTCCAAACTACGGCACTGATGAGATGGTACCAGATGCTGCATCTCAGTCCACCTGGTGTTTTATTTTCTTCACGGGCTCTTTTTAAGATGAGCGTAGCAGCTGCTTTAACCAAACCTGACCCACTTAAAGCTGAAGAATGCACCAACAGGATATTTGCGCAACTGGATAAAGACAACAAACGCGAAGAAATGATTTTCCCTTTTGTTCTTGAAATCACAATTTAGTGCTCAGTGGGGAACCAAATCACTCTCACCCTTGTAGTGATAGTTCACTCATATGGTTGCTTTTTCCCCCTCAGTAAATATGTTTTCTGGGTAAATGTATCCCACTACTGAGTGGGATACATTTGTTTACCTAGACAGTTCTATCGAAAATCATAATGAGTTTGTGAATTAACAACTCATAACTTTTAACAAAAACTTATTCAAAAGCATTTTTGTCAATTCTGTGATGCAAAAATACTTACTTGGTTTCAGTAATGACGCAAGCACAACTAGGGCTGAAGTAACACATCTAATAACGGATAAACTGTCGCATCTACAACGCACTTAGCCTTCTAAATGTATGTGACTCTATCCTTAACCCTAAAAGAGATCAATTTTACACTGAGAATGCACATCCACCTGCATATAATGCATACATGTGAGAAATCATCAAGACAATTAATATTCTTTCTTCCTGGATTATATAAATGTATGCATTTTTATTGGCAGTATAGATAACGAAGCCCTTTAGTTTCTCCCTCTTTGGTGCATTTCTCTTTTGTCTGTAATCACGTGCTGTACTTGTTTTGTCTGCAGCCGTCATCCGCCTGGAGGAGTTCATCCAGGGAGCGCTGGATGATGATTGGATCAGGGAGATGCTGACGAAGTCTCTCTCCTGTTTTGGGGATCCATGGTTGACCTGAAGTGGAATATTCTAGTCATTTTGAAAAGAGACCTCAACTGTATCGATGTTTGGACTCGGAGTTTCCAGATATTGTTGCAGCAATACAACCCCCCCTAAAATTAAAACAAAACAAACAAAAAAGAAGATAGAGACGGATTATGACAACGCAACAATGTGTAAAATATTCATTGCCTTTATTTTCGGCATTCTTTTCTTATTTTGTTAGGATGCATGGTCATTACGTTGTTTTCTAGAATATGAGTACTCTCCTCTCCCATTTTTGCCAGGGTACAGTGAACGCAGCGGGACTCCCTTGGTTTTCCTGCTCTCGGGCCAATCCGGGCGACAGGGGGGCGGGGCTTTCCAGCCGCTACGTCCCAAGTTTTCCAGCAATCTTATTACTCCGACATCATGGCGTAATAATGTCGACGCTCTGGTACAGTTCCGCTGGGCACGGGGAAGTTCAGACAGCAAAGCCCGGTCGAGTTTCTTAAAGAACTGAGGCAACGGACTAAGGGACATTTCTTCGAACAGCGTGTCGGTGAGTGCGTGCGCTGTTTTTTTCTTGCGACTCAACGTGCGCCTTGGTTTGTCATTTGACACAGTGAAACAGTTTTACAAGTTCCCGGAGACTTATTGTACGGTATTATCCCCTTTTTTTAAAGCATCCCCGCAAGTCAATTTCAACTTCTCCTTCCCTCGTCGCACGTCAGCGCGGTGAGAAAGCGCAGGGTTGCTGCGTTGAACTGTTGTTAACGTGTCAGCCTAACCTAACGCCGCGGTCATCGTGGAAGTAAAGCTAACGTTTAGCGCCCCAGGAAAGCTGCCAACCCCCACCAACGGCGTTTAGCGAACCAGCGTTTCCTGACGTGGCGTGTGTTAGCCCGAATAGTGTTATTTTCTGCCTACCACAGCTGCAGTCAGCCAGACAGTGTGGTGAAGTTATCGTGACTGCCTGTGCCCGAGGCCACCTCTTCTCACGTGTCCCCGCTGCACTCGACCTGTTGCTGGGACTGATGCGGTTGGGAAGTTGTTTCTCAAGGTGAATTTTGTCTAGTGTCATGTCAGCGGTGAAATGTATGCAATCTGATCAGCTGTTGTGCTGTCCCCCATTCGTTCTCATAAAAAGTCTCCATTCTTTAGATGTTTCCCAAAAAACAACAAAACCAAAAAGGTCTGAGATCCAGATACCACGTGCTGAAATATTTGAAAGTTTTAAACAGTTCCATAGTTTTTAGTAGCTTCTGCTTACAGTTTTGTAATTGTACATGCCGCTTTGTGGTTTAACTGAGAGATGTTCCTTCAAAATGTTAATCGTTGTTTATATGTTAGAAACACCACCCCAGGGCTCTTTCTTTCACATTCTTTCACTCCTGACTGGGGGAAAGAATGAAACTTTTTGTTTCACTGATACCGAGAGACCCTAAGTAGTCATACACACACAATTGTGTGTAAACCTTCAGCTGTTATGATTCGCACAAACTGGCCCTGTGTGCCATTTGTTAACTATCCAGTGCTTAAATGTGGAAGACGAATTGAGTCAAGTTTAGATGCAAAACTGTAGCTGTGACTAAGATGAAAAGAATGTGTGCTGCAGTCCAACAGTAATGAGCCGCTGTTATGTTCCTTTATATACATACGGGCAGGAAAAAAAATCAAGAAGATTTTATCACATCGAAGCTTGTTTATTTTAAAACCTCAATTTTTATCTTTTGTTCTGTGTATTTACACTGCACAATTCATTATACAGATGTCTCGTGGTGTTGTCCTTTAGTTCCAGCTTGTGTAAAGATAACAAACTGTCAGCTTTGTGCCCGCATCGTGTTTTCCTATAAGTCCTGTTATGTGGTGCTGGAGGTGTAAAATTAGTAATGATGTATTCTGCCTGCTCACTCAGGTTGGAAATAGCTGCAGGTTATTCCAGAGCAGTGCCCTGCAGGCTGTGAGTGAATGCCCTGACTGTGTGTAGAGACACAGCCTGCTTACCACACCATTTAATTTCACACTCCTCTTAAACTTGGAGACAATAACAATAGCCCTTGTCACAAGAACAAACTATGGCAGAGGTTTGCTAAAAACGTGATTATTTTGAGCACATGGCATTCATGGGTTTCAGGTAAAACAGGGTGAAGTGCGCGAGTCAGATTTCTGTTTTTCAAATGGAAATGGAATGTGAAAAGAGAGACTGAGTCAAGACCTGTGTGACTCAAAACATGGAAAGTATCGGTTGATTTATCCACAAATGTCATCAGGCTAAAAAAGAACGCTGGCGTAAAAGAGAACAAATGGCAAAGTTTTGTATGATTTATACATTATTGTAAAATACCTTCTTAGGACTTTTTACCACTAGTGCAGCTTGTTTCATCAGGGGCTGCTCAAGCCAGTTGGGTGGCCACTGTAAACCCCCCCCGCCGGAGACAAGTGGCCCATAGGCTTCCATTTTATTTTCTATTTCCAGAGTGTCCTAGAGCATAGTTAACTGGTCATTTGAGACCAAGGAATTACAAAACTGTTTTTTATCCCAGGAAGACTTCAGCTCTCTGTAGTGTCCTTTATGGATGGGTTGTGATGGTTCTCCCTGCCTAAAGGGAGACGAAGAATTTGAAAAGGCATAGTAGTGGTCCACTTGCTCCCTTGTATTCATTATTCTGTGCATGTCTCTATGAATTATATGGCTCTTTTCACCACAGGGCAAAAATGCTTTTTGAATGTTATTCTTTTTGTCTTTTGGTCTGAAAAGAGTTTGCAGGCAGGTGTTATTGCAAATGTTATGTGTGCTGTAGCATTGCAGTCTCTTTCATCTCATGCCTATCAGTCAAAATAATCCCCCAACTAGACATGAACAATAGCCCTCTCTGTCTAATGGTTGCAGCAAGTGCTGTCCTTATACAGGGGCATATAGTGAGACTTTGTTTTTAAGACTGATGCCTGCTTGTTTGGAGTTTTGAGATATCTCCTATGATTGTATGCATGCATAGAGGGAATGCATGCTTGAAAGCCTGTTGGGGTGCAGATATGGCTTCTATGAGGATTTTTAATTTAACAATGAACGAAAACACAGTACGAAGATGGGTAACTCAAGCCTAAATACCAAACATTCATAAGTGCCGACTGCTGTAATCTAAAGATGTCATGCTGCTCTCTCTTACTTATATGAACCTGTGGTTATTTACAATATTTCTGTCTTTTAGCTGTATGTGGGACAAAATATAAAAATGGCTTCTTGAAGTCAAAATGGCTACTTTATAATATTTCAACTAACATTATTAGGGAAAAAAATCATGCATTAATAAAAAAAATAGTTATTTGCAAATTCAAAAGTCACCCTGTCTTCTAGCAAGACAGCCCTCATGTGTTTACGTATGATTAATTTACCATGGAGGCAACCCAGGGCTTAAGGACAGACTGCACAACTCTGTAATTAGGCATTCTTTTTGCTGACATCTCTCAGTCCAGTGGATCCAGGACGGTGACGTGATGCTCAGACAGGGTCTTCTACACTCGTTTAGCATTGATTGGCACATGGACAGCCAGTATCTGGGCAGCATGTCTGATCTTGGCCAGGTATGTTTGAAGTATGTTGGCTGAAAGCTATGTGTTAACCTTGCCCATATTTGTCTTTCTGCTTTGCAAGAAAGGCTGACTCAGGTTTTGAGGAGGTTGTCCTGCAGGCCTATTGCTTTGTATTTGTTGTCTGAGTGTAGTGTTCCTTGGTTATGCTCCTCCTCAGTCATTTTCCAGTGGATCCACCACACAAAGGTTACATTTGATGAGCTGCCAATGAAATAATTTTTTTTCCTGAACCTGCTCTCTTCGATCTAGTATGATGGTAGGTTTTTCTGCTTGAGCAGCTTTAATGTTTTTGAATATGACCACTCTTTTCAGGCAATACTAAATGTCTTGTTATCCATTCTCCATTGTGTCAAATGCTGCATGGCGACCTGCAGCATTGCACATGTTTTTGTGTGGCTGTCATTTTTTTAATTCCTTCTTCTACTTCTCACCCTAACATAAATAAATATAATAATACAAATAATAATGATAATAATAAAATGCTGACATTGTTAATTGTCCTTTAGGAATAAGTAGTATATTCGATTTCCTGCTGTTATTAAATGTCATGATGCCTGTCAGATCACTCCATTTATTCATGAAATGTGACATGCAGTTATTCTAGGCTGCCTGAAAGAAGTTTTTTTTTTTTTTTTAAACATATATTGATAATTTTACTGTTGAAAACCAGTTAGCTGTTTACAATGGAGTTGACTAATTGTATACTGAGTCCTCTGATCTCCTGGCAACTTACTCTGTGCTTTTTTTTTTTGTTTCATGGCACACTTATTGTAACAAATAATGGAAACTGTGACCACAGGAATGCTGAAATAACAGTGATAGGTCTGTGGGTGGTTTCCATGAAGTTTGAAAACTGTGCTATATTCCAGTGGGGCACTCCCAGGATGTGAGGTTTGCCTATTCAAGGAAGAGGTCTTAGCACGCATGTGTACATGCAGATGAGTGTGGGTGCTGTACATGCATTAATGTACAGCAGTCTTTTGACTAAGCATTAAAAATAAAGTCTTTTATTTTTGATCAGTGTCACTTTGACCAAATTAACGTCAGATCTCTGCAACAAATGGTCCAAGAGGAACTGGTATTCACAAATCTTTAACTTATTTTTATTTCAGTCTCACTCGTCAGCTGACTCCTTGTTATCGTGTAACTGTTTAGATGGAATGCTTTTCTTTAGAATCACTCAGCTTATTTTCTTCTCTACAGTCAAATCTATTGCACAAACGTGCTATTCTACCAGCCACGGCCCGTTTGTAGGCGTAGAAGTTTGTTGAGGATGTGATGCAGTTACAGCCTAATTCCTGGGTGGCAACCTTTTTGGTAATCACAGAAAGAAAAGCTGAACACAGCGGTTACCAGTATGATGCATGTGTCCTGTCTCCTACACTGTTGATATTCACAGCTCAAGCACACAGAGCAGCAGCCACAATAGTTTATAGTTCCATAGACTTAGCTGTGATTATCACTGCATCCTACTGCTGGGTTAGAAGTCACAACAATCTTGGTTGATTTTAATTTTAGATTTCCTTCTGCTTTGTCAGATCCTTTGTTTTATTTTTGTGTTACTGCTTACTACAGAAAGTACATACACAGATTTCTGAAAATAAAATACTATATAAAATGCTACATATGCATCATCTGTATTATATTTTGGCTTTGAAAATGACTGAATTAATTTTTAAAGGGTTTTTTTTTTTTTTTTTTTAAACAGGGTTTCATCACTCCTTCCAGGTGTGTCAGTGACTAAAGATGATGTCTGATGCCAGTGACATGTTGGCAGCTGCCCTGGAGCAGATGGATGGCATTATAGCAGGTAACGTTCACTTAAGCTTTTAAAGGTGTAAGTGTGTATCCAAGTTAAGGGGATCTATTGCCAAGAAAGGAATGTTGTATTTAAACATTTAAAAGTGTTTCATTTGTCTAAAATCATCTTAAAATTATATCTGTTGTGTGTTTCTTTTTTTTTCGATAACTTGGAATTAATCCTTTGTATGTGAAGAGGAAGGAGGATGTCTTCCATGTAGTGTGCTATGTAGCACTACGGTTCCTACTGTAGTCAGGAATGGAAAGGCCAAGCTACAGAAAAGGCCTTTCATGTTGTTGGACCACTGAATGGGAGGTTGAGCTGAGGGTTATAGACCCTTTTACAGTTTGCAAACAATGGTGATTTGAGTATGATGCGTGAGTTTGGCAACGGACATGGCGGACAACAGCTGCAAGTATGCAAGGGCACTAAAAAGATTGCGATTGCTACTTCAACAAATTGACCTTTGCAAATGGCAAAGGTCCATGTACTATCATTGAATGGGTAGAAGACATTACTAAGTGGCCTAATATTCAGTGGCTTGATACATAGACATTTGATTAAGAAACCTAGTGTGTACACCAGAGAAACTACAAGCATAGAAGTTACTAAATTATTAGGAATAAGACTGTTACCTATGGACATGTACTCAACGTCAAATACCACAACCTAGACTTGAACATTTTTTGTCTTGAAATCAGACATCCTTCGTTGTCAAAGACAGACACACGACTGCTATGTACTGTATGAGGCTTGTATTATAATCAACAAACTTGTCTTGACAACTAGTTGTACCTGCGTGGCAGGGTAATATTTTTTTTATTGGTGACTTGCCAGCTGACTGAGTGAGACAATTACTTCTGTTAACAGAGTGCGCATGCAACTCTTTGATGACATCTGCTGTAAAAGAGTCTATACAGTGTTATGTGCAGCCTCATAACTAGATGCCACTGAAAAACACACATTGGACCTTTTTAAGAGCCACAAATTATTTCATCCTCTATGAAAAGTATTTAAACCAGTTGGGATCTTCTTTTTTTTTGTTTTGGCTTTGAAGTCAAAGCATCAAGCAACAGAGGTCTCTAACAAACCAATAAAAGTCAATGCTGACTCAACCTGGAACAGTTGTATGGAGTATTTTGTGTCTCGTTATGATTTGTTTCAGAGTTGATATTTTAGAGAGACTTCACATGTTACCAGCAGCTCTATGAGTGTTAGAGAATGTTTGATATTTATTCTTCTCTCATTTAGGCTGCGTGGCTTGTAGTGTTGTTTAAAAGTATTGTTAAATTTCTACACACCAACTTGAATTGTACATCAAAAGGCTAGCTCATATCATGCCTGCATGTTTGTTATGTTGCAAAGAGCTTTTGGAACAGAGGATGTGGCTATGGAAGTGGTCAAAACAATGCTATTAATGCCCATCTCCAAATACTGTGGTTTAATTATTCACCTAAATTCAGCTGATGATTAGTAATGCTAAGTGATAATGATAAGTCCTATTCCTTGCACAGCCCATTAAAATGTTGTTATGGTACCTCAGGTTCCAAAGTTCTGGACTACTCCAATGGTATGTTTGACTGCCAGTCGCCCACCTCTCCTTTTATGGGCAGCCTGAGGGCACTTCACCTGTTGGAAGACCTGAGGGGTGTCCTGGAGATGATGGACACAGAGGAAAGGGAGAGTCTACGCTGCCAAATCCCTGACTCCACTGCTGACAGTCTGGTCGAGTGGCTTCATGGTCACATGGTAGGAAAGATGCACATCACTTCACATAACTGAACTCAGGGATACCTTTTTCCACTACAAGAACTGGTGGTTCCCATGAAAAATTTTTGGAACCCAATCTCAAAATACTACATGTAACACAAGGTGCTGATATTTTTCAGTGTTAGCTGATAGTAGACAACTGAAGTTTAAGAAATTGAATGGTTATTTTATAACAAGACTATAGAATGAAACATAGCTTGCAGTTTCTTTATAATAACCACTGCAGAGCCTTCCTGTCTCGGGTTGTAGGTCATGTATGACATTACGACATTACACAAAAGACAACCTAAACAACCATGCCAATTTGTGATGTTTCCAGTCAGGATGGATTCTGTTGCTCCTTTGTAGAAGTTGATGGCATGGGAATTTTGCTTTAAGTTTCCTGAAGAAGTTGTTTATGTGCTGCTTTTTCAAGGTGGATATGTTTGATGACCATAACAATTTATCTGTAATGTTAATTCCAGGAACCTAAAATTGTTAACCCACTCCTCCTCAGCTTCATTGACGTGGCAGGGTTGTGTTTGGCCCTTATTCTGATGTCGTCAATGAGCTCATTGTTTTGTTGGTGTGGAGCAGCAGCAGATTGATGGCACCACTTTACACTGTTGATTAAGCGTCCAACCGGGATGAAATTTTTGGAGCCAGCACCAATATCAGGAAGTAAAAAAAGTTCCAATGACTGATATTTGCCAATGCACACTAATTTATATTGATATTGGCCAATATCGGCCAGTAACATCAGCCAAACAGATATATTCGTCAGGCTCTACTGTTGTTTTCCTCCTGATATGAGCCCTCATTGTTGTTTGTTGTCTGGCCAGTGATGTTGGTATTGTTGACTTACAGCGTCCTCTTCATGTCTGGGATTGTAATCATGGGTGTACAGTGTGAACAGGAATTGGCTGAATACACACGCCTGGGGAGCTGTGATGCTCACAACTAGAGTGGAGGTGGTGTAATTGTCACTCAGCATTGTTGAGGGTCTGTTTGTGAGAAAGTCCAGTATCCCTATTGCAAAGAATGGTACTCAAGCCTTGTTCAAGTTTTTCAAGCATCCTAATGTAGATGATAATGTTGAATGATGAACTGAAATGCACAAAAAGCACTTCAATGTAGGTTTACAAGGTGTGCAATGACTGAGTGGAGTGCATTGGAGATTGCATCCTAGTGGATGGAACTAGGGGCGATTGCGGCCCTATAACCACAGTTCCTAGTAACTATTTTAGCTCCTCCATCGAGGGAGGGTCTCTCCAGCTACAGTAGGAAACCTTGCTGGCATAGGTGTATGTTTATTGGTCCAACTCATTAGCCAACCTCCTGATCTTACCAGCAGCATTATCCTTAAAAAAACAAAATGTTGCTGCTAGTATTAATTTTCCTTAATTGTCAAAACAAAAAAAAAGATGGAATGGACATTGAATTACTCCGAGACACAGCAGAAAAACTCTGAACATTGCGTGTTGCGTCTTGCATGTTGTTGTTGGAAGTGGCGTGGCAGTAAATGCTGTATTAGATCATCCATCCTGTTTATAACCCCCATTTATTAAGTATAGAAACACATCAAAATTGTTGCACATCACTCCGAGTTGTGTAACAAGTGGCAGAGAGTTTGTCTGTGAAGGTACCACAGTAAAGCTTTAAAGTATCTAGTTTGCTTCTGATCACTTTGCTCACTTTGTGTGCTGCATTAAAACTTCAGATGCACACAAATACGGGCAAACAGTCCTGTGGGCACTTATTTGCTCAGTGAATGTATAACTTTTTCTGCTGTGTTCCCTGGAAGTGCAAGAGGAAATGCTGGTGTCAATGTAGCAGCCATTCAGCTACAAGAAACATGCTGACTTATTGGGAACCGGAATGGTGTTTAGGAGAGTGATGGGCTGTAGGCCAGATATATGCCAGAGCTTTTGTGTAATGTCGTAAGTCACTCTGTGTATAGCAGCCTGAATGTGGCACGACTTCTCAGCCATGTAAGGTTTTGTTTGTAACTACTGTAGCATACTTTGATGTGTAGCATTTCTTCTGAGATCATCATGAGGAATTGAAGCCTTTTAGACTTAGTGAGATCATAAGAAAAAAATCAATGTAGCAAAACATTGTGATATTTTGTGTGAAAATAGTGTATTGATCTTACCACGTTTTTTAGTACTGTAACACCAGTCCTAAATAAATAATGGTAGTGTGTGTATATTCACAATGATAATTCAACGTGGTAACATCATATCCTGTCGCTTGTACTATTTATTCCTGTTGACCTTTAAACAGGCAAAGTTTTTGGGTTTTTTTTCTTGGTGTAATCCATATTTTCTTCTGTCTCTACAGTCCAATGGGCACATCTCTCTGGGTGGGGGTGACCACTACCAGGAAAGGCTCTCCCGACTAGAGAGTGACAAGGAGTCTCTTGTCCTTCAGGTACCAATCTAGCAATGCTTAGATAATTGCACGAGTTCAGCAAAACCTCAAATCTCTAAAATATGTTTTTGCTAGATAATAAAATTAAAGGAGTGGACTTCTATGCAGGTGAGTGTGCTGACAGACCAGGTGGAGGCTCAGGGAGAGAAAATTCGGGACCTGGACTTGTGTTTAGATGAGCACAGAGAGAAACTGAACGCCACTGAAGAGATGCTGCAGCAGGTGCATTCATTTCATATGAAACATGGTTTGACACAGATTGTTGGCACTCAAGGTGGAGGTAGTTGTGAAAGCTATGCATGGCTCACATTTGTGGAAAGCACAAAGACAAACAGCTGCTATTTTGAGCACATAATGATCACATATCAGACTTTTTTTTTTTTTTTTGTAACAGTCTTTCTTGATCTTTGTAGGAGCTTCTCTGCAGAACTGCACTGGAAACCCAGAAACTACAACTAATGTCTGAGGTGTCCAATCTGAAGATGAAGCTGAATACCATGGAGAAGGACAGACTTGACTTTGACAGGTTTCGGGACAGTGAGGTATGTGAACTTAGTCGAAGAACAGGAATCCTTTTCATGTCTGTGCCTTTTCTGTTTTTCCTCCAGACACGCACACACAAACAAACACTCATTCGGGTTGTCTTACTCCTGTGTGGGAGAGGGCTATTTTATTGTCAGTGTTTAAGCAGCTGTGTCTAGTTAAGAGGAAAAAAGTCAGTAACTTTAGGAAACAACACTGAACTATCCATAGCAAATGTGTCTGCTGTTTTTGTTCTGAATATAATGAAAAAACCCATTACTTTTGTTTTTGATCTCATTTGACTCTCTGGTCAAAGGCTTTGCAGACATTAAGATGTAAACTATTTATTTGCGAGAGATGAGGAGATTTCAGTTCCTGTATGATCCAAGCAGACTTGGACAGTTTTGAAACACTTCATGTTGTTGCTGGAGACGCGAGGCTGTCTGTTCCCCACCACTAGAACAAAAACGCTTCTGTCCATGTTCTGCCTCACTGCACATAAATCACGTCTCTTCTAACAGCAGCTTCCTTTCGTTCTTTCACTTCTGCTCTTTTGTACCATCGCCAAGGAATTCTGTCTCCTCTAACATAGCGATAGTTTCTTTATAGAATGTGTTTGCAATGTAGTTTACTGGTTATGCTGACTTAAATCGGATTTTAATGGCTGATGGTATATAAACTTTTGTTTTGAATACAGACAATGGTACACTTTTTTTAAAAACTGAACTTTATTTAAAAGTATTACTAGTTCAAGTTAGCTTGCTTTGACATGTGCTGTGTGACTTTCTTTTTTATTTTTTTTTTTCAGGATTTAATTCTTGAAATTAATGAACTGCGGTACAGAATGACAGAGCTTGAGAATGAAAAACTACAATACGAAAAGAAACTTAATTCCACAAAGGTGAGTTTTCGAATGAAATTTGTATATGTTTTGTACAAACAGGACACACTTTTGTGTGCAGGTTAAAAAAAACTGAATTACTAACATGTTCATTTTGTTAATTCCAGCTAAACACACCTTTTTTATTTTGTTGGTAGCCTCTGAGGCTTATGAAATTGTTTCTCTAGTTAATTACACTTTACTGGAACATGCTACCTTTCTGTCAATTTAAGATTAGGGGTCCACCTTTTTGACTTCTGTTTTCTTTCACTTCCATCTCTATTTTCCTTCCTTTCCTTGGTTTGTCTCTATACTGCTAGTCATTAATGGCCAAGCTTTCTAGCCTGAAAATCAAAATGGGCCAGATGCAGTATGAGAAACAGAGGAAGGAGCACAAACTCCAGGCTATGAAGGTTGGCTTTTCTCAGGAAGACTGTGTGGCTTGCTGTATGATTATGGTTTTTGACCTTTCCCTCTAGCTCCTGTTCGGTTTTTGTTTGTGAGGACAAAAATCATTAAATGTGATGTGTAAGCAGCAGTTTTAAAAAATCATTTTAGACATAGTGATGGCATTTTGCAAGCAATGAAATCTTAGTTTTCTCAACTTTGTAGTTCAGTGAAATGTAAAGAGTCAAGTGTACTCACATCCTGTTTGCATCCAGTATTTCAAACCACAGGTATGCTTTAATTTTAGGTTTTCGTTAAGAGTTGGCAAGTTCTTTTTTTTATGTCTGTCTTTATCCTTTGCACTTGACCCACTTATTTTCTTTTTTCTGATTATAATTAAACCATCTTTACCATTTAATCTGTCTGTCTCCATGCTTGTTTCCTATTCTGGTCACGAAACCATGGTTTTTATAATGAGTCCTTTATTTCTTATAATCCCAGCCCTCCCGGACATCTGCTTGCCCTTCATGCATGTTACCATTCAGGGCAGGTGTGTCCTGCGTGTACACCACGTCAGCATTTGTAAACCTTGTGTTTTGGTTTATTTGTAGGAGGAGGGGTGGGGGTGTGTGGCAGCGTCTGCGTTGAGGAATTAGTCTCACCCTGTTGTCCTGTGTTGGACAGGAGGAGCTAGCCATACTGAGGAGGCAGCTGGAGGGCAATGACAGAGAGATGAGGAGACTACAGGATGAGACAGGCTTCAAAGCCATCTCCTCAAGCAGCACAGATCCCATAGAGAGAGGTGGGAAAGCCTGTCAAATCACAAACCTCGCTTAAGATGAGCATGCCTGATGCTTAATCTAATGATCAGTTACACTTTGAATTTGATTGAGTTGCAATATCTATGTATATTGGCACAGCACCAGGCTTTGTTCTACAGTAAGTCAAAATCTGCAACCAACCACTTTGTTTCATAATTCTTTGTCCTGTTTAGTCTCTCACCCAGATGAAACTCTTAGAAAGAGGCTCAAAGAAAAACGTAAGGGGTGTTTTTACGCTTCCGTTCATTATTGCACTTTGTGAATGCAACCATCTCAACCCTTGTTTGCATGAACGAGCATGAGCCATCTGAACTCTGCTTGTCCATTATAACCCATCGGAGCGCTAAAACCTGACTTCAGAGCTCCACATCACCAGTCTGTTAAACTTTTAAGGACTGCGAATTTAACGAAATGAAGATTGACCAAAAACTGTATATGTGTTTTTAATGTCCACCCTGGAACAGCAGCAAGGAATGTCGGCTTTGTGTTTTCAACATGAATAACAAATGAACTGTGTTGTTTTTCCTAACCATTCAGGCTGCTCACTCATTCTCCTGTCTGATGTCCTCCAACAATAATCATCTCCTGTACACCTCTTTATCCCCCCTCGACCCTCTCTAAACCTTCCACTGCTCCCAGCAATGACCAGTATATGCCCTGGGGCCTGTTCTATGAAGCATGTGTAGAAACGTTGGGAGGAGCGTGTGCTCCACCATATCAAACAGCAGTTGCAAAGAGAGAAGGCAGTGCGCAAAGGCACCATGCAGGACTTTTTGCAACAAGATTTCATATACATAGTAACCAACAAAGGTAATACAGCTGCAGTTAACAAAACCAGAAAGAGAGATTGGTGACAAATCGTTGATTAATTGAATACATGCATAACAATTAAATAAAAATGCGGTTAGGAGTATTTTTATTGGCTGAAGCATCAAATCCACAGCAGTTTTGTAGGTTTTGAATCAAGACCATGGCTCTATGCTACATGTCGTCTTTTCATAACCATTTATTGTCTCATTGTTTAGGTTTTCCGTTATGACGAAAAGCTGAAAGCCCCCGAACTCCACCCTCTCAAAGAAAAAAATTTTAAACAAAAATTTAGATCTTTGCAACAGCATGAAGCCAAATCTTATTCAGAATGATAAGTTTGCCTTTACAAGTAGTTTTAAACCACTGATCCAGCACCCAAAAAAGATGCTTGAGATTCCCAGCAAAAGTGAGAAGTCAATCTTCACCATGATTCCATGAGTAACCCACTGGCAGAACATTTTTTGTCAGGGGCTCCATACACTTGTTGTGATAAACTAAAACCATAATACTTTGCAGATGGGGTGTTGAAATCTCAAAAATGGCAGTTGTTGTAATGTAGTTTAATTTGTGTCGGTTTATGAGTCCTTGACATGAAAACGTGGGAATTCCTGGGCTAAACAAGTACTTGGGAAAATTGTGGTATTAATTGTATTTTTAATTATTAATGTAACTATCATCTTTTTATTGGGTTATTATTCATAGAATTTTACGTCACATAATGAAACACATATATGGGTCCATAGCACTTATTGTCGTATAATTTAACTTAACTTAATATTTTTAAGTACATTTTCTTTTAACTTTTAAAATAAATTAAAAGCAAAATGGCAGTATGCCAGAAAGTCCGCCAGTGATCAAATATTGGCTTTTCAGTCCGTGTCACGGAAAGTTATTTGATCAACTTGTTTTATGGAACAGGCCCCTGGTAGACTGAGAAGTTATCGGGTTCAGTATCATGTGAGAGCGTGTTTGTTGTGAGTGCTGTATTTATGTATGACATCCTTATCTGTGATTTTTCACTTTTGTAGAACAATTTGTTTTTTCAGTCAGTGCAGTCTAAAACTTTCAAACTTTTAAAAAAAAATTTGAAACTAGGGAGATTATTAACATACCTGTATCTCATTAAACAATATATTCAAACTGATTTAAAAGCATTAATGAGTGTGTTTAAGTAGTTTTTTAGAGATTGCAGTTTAGTTTAGATACCGTAGTAATAATTAACCTAATCGAACAGCTTCAATAACAGAAGACCCCTTGCTAATGTAGCTAATGTAACTGCTCACAGAGCCTTGTCTCGTAGCATGTGCTCAGATAAGTAAGAATAAAAAAGTAAAATATGTAAAACACCCACTCAAACAGGGACACAGTGTTCTCATTTGTATTATTTTAATGAACAAACAATTCCGCAGCTGTTATGTTACTTGAGAGTCATTATGACAATACTACCATGCCTACCTGTATGGTCTGAATATATAGAATCCAACACTTACCCCTTTGTGTTAAGGCTTATTATCCATCACAACATGAACATTAAAGTTCTTTTAATAATTTTCTTTTCCCGACTAGATGTGGAAGTGCAGAGAATGAAAAAGGCAGTTGATTCATTGATGGCAGCCAATGAAGAGAAGGTATTTTCGACTTTTGTTTGGACTGTGTCCCACCAAGTGATTGAGCTCTCCACCTGAAAACTTCTTCAAGCTTTGGTTTTGTCTTGTCCTTTACAGGATCGTAAGATAGATGAGCTGAAACAGTCGCTGCTGCGGTACAAGAAAGTTCAAGACATGGTGATGTCAGTGCAAGGGAAGAAAGGTTAGATGACTCCTGTTATATTAGATATTACACTTCAAAGCGTAGGTTTCATGCATGCGTGCTTTGGCCTTGTCTTATTATGATATCAAACTAG
>KV751367.1:955845-988709 GCA_001698575.1 Mola mola | reverse complement strand
AAACAATTTAATTGGTTTGCGATAGGAAAGAATGCTCTTACATTTGTTTTGTCTTACCTTTTTTTAGGTATATACTGTATGTATTATCCTGAGCTTGCTTTTTGCAGATGCCTTTGTTTATACAATTCTGTTCTGTAGCTGTCTAGCAGAACTTAGTTTATCTTGGCCAGAGTTTTCAGACGGTCTGTTAACAAAAAAAAAAAAAACAACTGAAGCGTTTTACATTTGAAATGATTTTTTTTTTTTTTTTTTCCCAGTTGCATCTCATTCATTGTCTATTTCAGAGAAAACCAAAGAAACCGAGCATGTTGAGAGTCAAGGTAATGGATCTGTCGCACTCTTGCAAGTCAACTCTACGCCCGTTGAGTCAGAAAATCATGACGCGCCAGATTTTGAACAAGTGAGAGGGAAGAGCCCAGATGAGGTTTGTGTTGCGAAATATGATGCAATGTCACAAAAGCTCGCATCTGTAAATATAAGTTGCTATAGCTGGGGGTCTATATTTTGAAAATGGAAATGCAGCATGAAGAAATGTTTTCCTTTGTTGGCCCATAGAGAAGCTCTAAATTGTTGAGTGGAACACAGAGCGCTCACAAAAATTTCACACTACTGAAATGAGTGTTGAAGAGCTCGACATCCAATTAATTGAATAACGTCTCCTGTCTGTTCTCTAAGCCTGTGTGCAGAATTAGACCGCTGTGTACTTATAGCCCCAGGAGAGTATGCAAGTTAATTTTGTGAGACAGTTGCGATTTTTAAACAGCGCATTTCCTGTTGTTTTGGGGATTCTGTGCTTAGTTGGAAAGCCTAAATGGACTGAGTGAAGAGCCTTCACCCACAGCCAGCGCTTCAGATCAAGAGCAAGTGTCAGAGACACAGACAGACTTAGAAAGGTAAAATATGAAAAGATTTCCTATCTTCACATACACTGATGGACTGCATTGTACGTAAGTACAATGTGAAGGTGGCTAAAGCAGGGTTTTTAAGGAGGTATTCATTATTCTATTTAATTTTTTTTTTTTGGCAACCTAGTATAGTCAACCAGGGACACATTTACATATCCGTCAATTAGTACTGTATATAAATGTGGTATGGTCATATAATCAACATGTTCCTTGTCACACTCCGTCACTAAAATGAATGCACTGGCATCTTTTTATCAGTGCTATGCACAGTATTGTGCAGTACATTGATGCACAAGCTATGAATTCCGATACTGTTGATCTACTTATTTTTTTCTACCTTTTAATTGTTTAGTTTCTTAATAATTCCAACTCAGATTTGTGCAGAATCAGATCCAGCAATAAATCTTAGATTTAAAGAGGGCTTTAACTTTTAACTGTATTTTTTTCAAATACATACTTATATATTACAGCGTACTGATGTTAAAATGATGCTTTGGTCAGAATATTTTGTCTATAGACTATTTACATTACCTGCCAGTGTTTCTGAGTTTGAACACCAAAGTACATTTTATGACTGCAACAAATGGAAAAGGTATTGTGTTTGGAAGAAAATGCCTCTCTAGCATTCTTTAAGTTACACTTGACAAGAATGTGTCTAACTGTAGTTCATATCACTTCTTCTTCCTGTGGTTTTGGAGACAGGCTCACTATCTCCACTACATCATCATTAGTGAAGTGTCCATTGTTGTCATTTGTCATTTAAGCAACCAAGATGTCACAAAAACTGGCAGCCAGGAACAGCTGGATAAGAGGAATAATGAAGAGGTAAAAAGTTATCTGACTTTGAGGGGGCAGGGGCTTTAATTTCGGTAAACTTTGTCATCATTAATGTCAACAATGACAAAGTTATTGATTTTCTAGCAAAAACATTGTAGTCTTCCAGTTTCATTAAGAATCAATCAAGCTTTATTAACTTTCTGTTTGTTATCTATTATCTTATAGAAGCCTGTAAAATGCACCATGGCATTCATAGTGTTGAAAACCTTTACCATATCCTACATAAGTTAGTTTTTTGCAGTAAAATTTAGAATATTTTAATTCTAAAGAAAAGTACATAGCCACATGCAAATAATACTGGACTAGTACCAAGAGGACAGTATTTATGAACATAAGAGATATATAGGTGTGATGGGCTTTTTTTTCTCAGAATACAAGTGAAGACATCAGTAAGATTAGTGAAAAGCCACCTATGGGTCCCTCTGCCACCATTGAGGACAATAGCTTTGGCTCGAGAAAGGCTCGTTCATCTTTTGGAAAGGGATTTTTCAAGATCCGTGGGGGCAAGAAGACAACCAGCACCCCAAACCTCGGTAAGAGCATACATTATATAGCTGCTATGCACAGTCTCCCAGGTGCCTGTATTTTCTTTAGAGCTAGCAGTGGAAATGACTGGCTGTTCACTAGAGAGTGACGGTTTTCTTTCCACCATTGACCACTTTGTATTTTCTAAGGCCACACCCATACAATATACTTTATGGCCCAAGACCATCATTTAAAACCCACACAAAACTGTGTTCCCCTTTTAATTATGGCAGTCTCTGTCTGTGCAGCTGTTTTCCCTTTGTTCAGTACATGTTTTTTATTGTGTGTCTGTCTGTTCGACCTCTCCGATCCTGGTGTTCAATTGTAATTTCTGCCCTTTGTCTTTTTTTTTTTTTTTTTTTTTTTTTTTTTTTTTTGACCCTGCTGTGTGTTGTGTGTGCTTTGTAACACATGAAGACCGCAGCAGGAGTGCAAGTGCGCCCATGCTAGGTACAGTATAGACCACAGGTCATTAAAGGTTTGCCGTAATTCTCTGAGAAACAAAACAAAATATCTCCTGTGTCGCTCTGCAACTATGCCTTTTCAATATCTTTTTATCCTGTCTAATTAGCTGCAACTACACCCTTGTCCCTACTCTCTGCACAATTATTGTATGTCCAACATACAGCTGGTCAGTTGTGTATGTTGGTTTTTCTAGACGTGTGCCTGCATGTTTCCTTACACTCTTCCATCAAACCCCTCCCCAAACAAAAATCTTTGTTTGCTGCCTAAGGTCTCCCACTAAAATTCTAAAACAAAGCCAGCTAATTACATTTCTTTAATCTAATACAATAGTACAATTTTTTTCCAGTCTGCGCCATTAGAGGTGTCTGATGCATGCCTACTAGAGAGGACGCTACTTCTAATGTACAACACTATGACCCTCAAGTCTGTTTAGGAGATGTCATGTGTCCGTCTGAGTGTTTCCTGGGTCTCTGCTCTGGACATGTGCAGCAGTGCTGTCTCCACTCATCAGTATACATTTGCCACAGTGATGTTCATGATGCTGATGGATTTCTGTGGGTATTTTTTCTTGTATAGCTGAAACTGAGCGACAGGGCACCGATCATCTGGATCTGGCTGGGCTGCCTCAGAGGTCAGCTAACAGTGACAGCACCCACACACTCCCTATGACTCCAGAGAACAAGAAAAAATCGAAAGGAATAAAGAAACTTTTTGGGAAGTGAGTAGAAAGTAATATGGATTTTAATGTGATGCTTTTAGCCTCAGCTAGAAAAAAAATCCAAAGTGTGCATGTGGACATTTTGTGGAATCATGCGGACGTTGTTACATGGACTTGAATGTCATATTTTTAAGACTGAAAAGGAGCCAGTCTACCACATTTAACCTGGATGAAAACCTACCAGAAGGTGAATTCAAGAGGGGTGGGGTGCGAGCCACAGCGGGACCCAGACTGGGTTGGTCTCGTGACCTTCAGAGAGTCAACAAGTAAGTCTGTTCATTCACCCTAAATAATTGCGACTAGAATGTGGTCTCTTTGTACTGAATCTGTGGTGCACAATGAAAGTCAGAGATCATATGATGATATTTTGATTACTCAATTTGTCAATTTTTATCGTATTTCTATCCGGTAGAAACTGCTTCGAGCCTTATCTTCTACAAGTTACTTGTTATAAAAAAAATTTTATGGATCCTTATTTCTTTTTCCCAGTGATGTTGATGCTCCGTTTGCACGCTGGTCAAAAGATCAGGTGTGTGACTGGCTGCAGGACCAAGGTCTCGGTTTATATGTAAACATGGCTCGTGCATGGATCTCCTCAGGTCAGACTCTTCTACAGGCCTCACAGCTGGACCTGGAAAGGGTGAGATGACCCAGAAGAACTTCATGTTCCATAGTACTTCAAGGATGTATTTAAACATATTTCCTTGTGGATGTTTAGGAGCTGGGCATCAAACACCCTCTGCACAAAAAGAAGCTGCAGCTGGCTCTGCAGGCCCTCGGCTCAGAGGAGGAAGATAATAAGGGAAAGCTGGACTACAACTGGGTGACGAGTGAGCACTGGCTGCTATTTTTAGATGTGAACACTGTGCTGGTCTTCTGATTCTTCTTCTTGACCAGTTTTTACTTTAAATTCTACTGATTTCCTTTCCTCTCAGGATGGCTGGACGATATTGGCCTGCCTCAGTATAAAACCCAGTTTGATGAGGGGAGGGTGGACGGTCGCATGCTGCACTACATGACAGTGGTGAGTGCTGGCGAGACACATGCGCTCCCTCCAAGGACGCCACAGATAAATAGGTCTGACAATTCTGAGTCTCACGACCTGCAGTGGAGATGTCCTGGTCTCACCCTGTGCTAAAGTCACACCACAGTGTCTGTTGAAATTGTGACTAATTTACAGAGGCTTCCTTGCCAGAGAACGATCAAACTATCCACAAATTCTATAGATTGTCTTCATCTAAACCTTGCTTTTATTGTTTGAGTTTTACAGTACGTTTCTATTATCTGACTTTGGCCCTTAGGATGACCTGCTTTCTCTGAAGGTGGGAAGTGTCCTGCATCACCTCAGTATCAAGCGTGCTATCCAAGTGCTCCGACTTAACAACTATGAGCCCAACTGTTTGCGTCGTCGGCCATCTGACGAGGTGCTTTCACGTGAAAATTATGTTAGGGGGCTTAGAAGCCTGTTGTTGTGTTTGACATACTCATTTTCAAATGCAGAGCTGTATGATAACATATTTTCCTCTTTCTCTTCTCTGTGCTATCAGAACAATATTTCTCCAGCAGAGATTTCCCAATGGACCAACCACAGGGTGATGGAGTGGCTGCGCTCCGTGGACCTCGCTGAATATGCTCCCAACCTGAGAGGCAGCGGCGTGCACGGAGGCCTAATGGTAAGACTGTTCAGTGTTCAGTCTCTGATTCTCTGCTAAAAAGTATCCACTCCTAAAATGATGTCTCACTCTTCAGGTTCTGGACCCACGGTTCAATGTGGAGACCATGGCTTTACTGCTGAACATTCCCCCCAACAAGACGCTGCTACGTCGCCACCTCGCCACACATTTCAACCTGCTCATTGGCTCAGAGGCCCAGCAGAACAAACAAGAGTGTCTCGAAAACCCAGATTACACTCTGCTGACTGCTACCACTAAGGTCAAGGTAATGTAGGAGTTATTTCGCATGAACAGTCAACTCTTCTTTAATTTACTGCTAGTACTTCTGGTTACCGGTGTTCTAAGCCCGATAAATATATAGGATGCTACTTTGATGTTTTTTCAGTGTATAATATTAAACATTTATATAACATATCTGATCTAATATTAAGGAAAAAGATTTGATATCCTGAATGTCTGTGTCATCCCTCTGCTCACTCGCACCAGCCGAGGAAACTGTCCTTTGGTAACTTTGGCAATCTGAGGAAGAAAAAGCAAGATGAGAATGAGGAGTATGTGTGTCCGATGGATGTGGAGATGCCAAAGGGACGAAGCTTTCAGAAAGGATATGAGCTCCAAATCTATGAGGACGACCTCGACAGGTTGGAACAGGTGAGCTTGTTTTACATAGGGACTATTGAAAATAATGATTTTATTTATTTGTTTTTTTTCGAGGGTGGGGGGCACTGAAAACATGAACAATTAAATACTGCACATAATTGCATGGAGAGTAGCAGCTGAATTCCAGATACGACGGAGCAGTGAGAAGAACAATAATTGCTAATCTTCTTGAAAGATGCACATAATGAATCGTCTTTTTGACGCTCTAAACTATTATTATATTGCCAGTAAACATCAGAACAAATATGAAGTAGGGCACAATAAATCTTCCAAACACTCGAGGTAAGTGTTCACGGTCACGACGGGGCTGTTTGAGCTGTTCAGTGCGAGAAAAGAGAAGCTTGTGTGAAATGCGCTGCTGCTGAGCTGCTAATGTTGGATCTGTGCTCTCAAATTCCAGTTTTGATGGTTTTTCCTTTGTAGGCCATTCTATGTGGGCATAAAAATCACATTATTGGTTTCGCATGTTATGACTCGTCTGTTATTAAAGATTTTCCTTTTCAGGGGTGATTGAAAGTATTGGCCTTCAGTTTAACATTACGATACCACCATTTGTAATTGCTGTGAGGAACAGTCAGTAAAAAGAGAGGCTGGATCAGAGGTGGAAATTCAGCTGTAATCAACAAAGTGGCCACATTGTCATCAGTGTTTCTTTTCCATAAGAGATTTACTCATAGTTTCTATATTCTGTTGTGGGTCTCAGTTTGGTTTTATAAGCTGCTTCTTGTTCCATAGATGGAGGACTCTGAGGGAACTGTGAGACAGATCGGAGCTTTCTCAGAGGGCATTCAAAACCTGACAGTAAGCATACCTTCAACATTTTACATTTATAAGCATTGACAATAGTATTTCTGGAATTTTTGGTTGCAAATATTTTTTTTTCTTCTGCTGTGCCTTTTTCTTCACCAGAGCATGCTGAAAGATGACGAATTTTTCAAAGAGATTTCAAATTCCCCAAATCCCAGCGTCACAGATGAGGACTCCAATGCATGAGACTTCTGATGCTGAGACCTGGTGCAGCTGTGAATGACACTCTGCCAACTTTCTCCAGTCGCACACAGACTGGCCTCAAAACACCCCACATTTCATCGTAGTGTTACATTCAAAGATGAGCCAAAAGTATTACAGTGTTCCCTTTTATTTCAAATGCTGATGTTTTCATTGTCTCCATCACTGTGGTCAGATGACAGAGGGAACATTTAGCGCACCACTGCTTGCCTGCCAGCTGGTTTCTGGAGATATTTTGTACTTGGTTGTGAGCCTTTACATGTTTGGCATTAAACTCTAGCCAGCAAAAAAATAAAAAAACATCTCAAATAAGCCAATATAGATTTGAATATGTATTTTAGATACATATCTGACTGTAGAATATTGGGGGTGGGGTAGAAATGGATTTTGTTCCGAAGTG
This sequence comes from Mola mola, assembly GCA_001698575.1. Classification (NCBI taxonomy): domain Eukaryota; kingdom Metazoa; phylum Chordata; class Actinopteri; order Tetraodontiformes; family Molidae; genus Mola; species Mola mola. Next base: position 981,518 of record KV751367.1, on the reverse strand, counting down.
ACAAACTGATAAAAATGTCAATGTTTTTATAGAAGTTATAATAACTCTGAAGCAGCTGCTGTTTTCTACAAAACTAAGCCCTCTTGCTAATTAAATGAAAAGTGTCATGTTTCTTATCCCACACTAACATTTTACATGCTTTCACTTTGGAGTCATATTCTACAAAAGTACAAAAGTATTCCACGTGCATATGCAACAATGCACATCATACATAAACACCTCATAAATATCACTGCATGGTATTAAAATGAAACATGTTCATAGAGAAGCTTGTTGTTTATTTTATTTTTACTATAAATAACCCCTTAACTATAATTCAATATCTTTCATGTATCTATTTCTAAGATCAATAAAGTAATTTAAAAGATTAAAGCCAGTTATTTAGTATAACACAAACTGAGGTCAGAAAACATGATGGAAAAGTTTTTTTTCTTTTTTTTTTTTTTGTTCTGAATGATGAAAATATTTCCTGAAAACGTGTCTGTTTAATGAGTCTGTATAATTGTGAACACTACAGGTATAGGCAATAAATTAAAGGTATTATATCAACTGCATTCTTCTGAGCTTACATTATAGCCGAGCTTTGATCACGTTGACTGTAGGAGATGACGGAGGACAAGAAAATGAAGCACCATTTGCACCTTCAGAGGTAAATTATAGTGTGTATCATAGTCACAAAGATTGGATAAGAATTAATACCCTGTATCCAGTAAAAACACACTAACACAAACTTTAAAACAGAAAAAAAAAATATATGCCAAATTTTTAGACAAGAATTACTATTGACTATTCTCATACTGCATTAAAAGGGGCTTTAAGATTAAATGAAGTGGAAGGTGTGGCCTTATAGTATATTTTTATTTTTCAACAAATTAAAAACATGAGGGAAATCATATTTTTCCTGTTTTGGATTTATATTTTGAATATTTTTTCACAGTTCTTTTTGTGGATTTGTTTGCTTTAGATGCTGCAGTTTGACCAGATACGAAAAAGCAAGTACACTGGGACCGACTCTGGGACTTCTATAAATATAATTGGAGAATATTATATAGTTTGCACAGACGAAATCCCAGAAAGAATTTGTTCGAGGAAAAGATACAGCTATCTTGTTAAATAGCATCAAGATTTATGAATGCATAGAGACTTGAGGGGCGGTATATATATATATATACGTGTGTGTGGGTTTGTGTATCTTCAAATGTATGGACTCTAAATTTTGTACTGCTCTGCATCAAATACAAACACATCCAGAATTAGTTCATCAGCAATAGGAATGAGAACATTGTTCACTAAAATGATTAGCTCACCACGCTGTCTACGGGACTGACGCGAGACAGCTGGGAGCTCCACTTTGCAAAACTGCATGAATCCCTGGCATTAGAGCGCCCCCTGCTGACAGTTTGTGATGTGTTTGGCCATCAGAGCGGGTCTGTCCAGCTTTGCTCATGCGCAGTAATCGCATACGGTCCTTCCATGCGGGTGGAAACTGGACCTATCGAGGAGAAGGAGGAGTGAGGACTTCATTGTTGTCAGAGATAAAGCCGTGGGAGCTTGTAGGTACCATGGGTGCAAGGTATGTTTTTATTATTGTTTTACCTTTTGGCTTATCTGAAAAAAGTATTATCCCTGTGGACAAGTTCAGTCTGGTAACAGTGTTGCTATCTTTTAATAAATGTATTCCCACTAGAGATAACTATTTGCAATTAAACGCTAATTTGTTATATTTAGTCTTTATTTTTCCATTGTTTTCCTCTGCTTTTATGGAAAATGTGTTAAATGTGTGTTGCACAGATTCTTTGGGACCCTTGTGCTTCTTGCAGTGTTCTTCTGTGGATTGAATGCATCCAGGTACATCAGCCAGTAACCATATTTCTCATGAGTGGTTGTGTTTGCCAGCATTTTCTCTGTTTTCGTTATTTCTCCTGCCTGACTTTGTGCACAGACCTGCTGTAAATCAGGAACTATCCAATATTTTCAATGAGCTGTGGAGGCTGGATGTGAACCGCTGGACACCTGGGATTGACTACACAATCTCTGTTCAGGTGGAGAGCACATTCTTACTCATGTTCATGCTACACTGAAATCCTCTGTTTTCACAAATTCTGCTGAACTTCCAGGGTAGGGCTGGTTATGTAAGCCAGGGCAGCCATGTTGTGCAGGATCGTGCCTCACAGCCTCTGTTTTCCAACATTAATGAGAACAAGCTGAGCAACACAACCACCCTCTCCCGTAAGTGTCTGCCACAAAAACAAAACAAAAAAGTTCTACTTTTTCTGACATCCAGGTCATTGTCAGACTTCACTGTTGGCAACAAAAGTTAGATTTCTGTGTCTGCAGGGTTCATCGGACTCCTGGACAACTACGAGAAGTCCTTAGGCGTGGCTGAACTAGTCACAGCAGAGGAGCTGACAGAGATTAATCTCTTCCTGGATGCCGTCTTACAAACAGAAGTCATGAAGGTATATTTTAACTTGTTGCAGCTAGTTGCGCCAAACATTAAACAGATGACATGGTGACTTATTTCTTACCCCTCTTTGGCCTCCAGGCTTCTCAGAGCAAGAAGAAAATATGTACAACATGTACGTTTTTTTGTTCCCACAGACTGTTCCTGCTAGTTTTTGTTTTGCAACATTTAATGAGGATTGCAGCTGCCCTCCAGAGGGAGTCTGTCTCCTCCTGCTTCGTTCAGCTCTGAACACATAACTTCATGATGTTAGAGAGAGGGAGCAAACATCTAAAACATCTGTGTGTAGCTGTGGAATGCTGTGCCGGCTGCAGTGGTCTCCCTGAAGAGGATCAGTGGGAAAATGTGAACATTTAGTTGTTGTATTTGGAAGAAAAAGGGTGTGTTTGTTCGACAGACGTGAGGGCTGTCATGGACATTTGGACTTGTAGCACATTTAGTGTTTAATTCTGTTAAGCACTGTTTCCGGAATGTTGGTGGCAGATCCTTGAGTACTGTGGGTTACAAGGTGGGGCCTTCATTTGGGATCTGATGAATCTCGAGGTCACGTCGACACTTTAAGCTCTCTGTCACGCTCCTCGTGCAGCTCCTGAGCAGTTATTGTGCCGTCGCAGCATGCGTTGTCCTGATGGGGGACCCATTTTGTGGGTCTCCCTGTCTTCAAGGGCGTTTGGGGCAGATGGTTTCTGTCAAGCAACATTCCCATGAATGTCATGATCAGTGGTTTCACAGCAGAACTCTGCTGTAGCAGGGTGATCCATGTTATTCACTTCATCTGTCAGTGGTTTAAGTGTTATGGCTGATCAGTTGATGCTGAAGGTTAGTTTATTGAAAGAAGTTGATCATAATAATTACATTTTAAGTACACATATGAATAATCATTTGTCTGTTCAGGCCAATTTTCTACATACAGTCATCAGAACAGCACTAAGCTGTCTTGTCCCATTCCTTTGACCTGTTCTGTATTGTCACCGTCCGCTTTGCATTGACGTGTGGTTTCTCCATAGCGGGCGCATCGTTACCTGGTGAGCAAAGGGAAATCCAGCTCCAACCCGGGGCAGTTTAAGAGGCAGCTGCATCTCATCTGGTTCCATCTCTACCACCGACAGCGGAACATGGGGTGAGATGCAGAAACATCCGGCCGATCATCGTGTCATTAAATCAGCGTGTGTACATTAGGGGCTTACTGCAGTTATGTAAACTAATTGTTTTGAAGGGATATTTTATTTTCTGAGTAATTTCCAAACTAAAATATTCACCAGACCGGACTCCTGTGGATTCGAGCATGTCTTTGTTGGAGAGACAAAATCTGGAACAGAAATCACTGGTTTTCACAACTGGATCCAGTTCTACCTGCAAGAGAAAAACAGGAATCTGGACTACAAAGGATACAAGGCCAGGGACCATGACTTAGTAAGTTTAACACTTTGAATCACTGAAAAGTCACAAATACACTTTCCCTCTGTTTTGCAGTGTTGCAGTTTTATGTAAAAACTTCACTATTTGTACCAAACTACACTGTATATTGCACACAAGGAAGCAGACATCTACTCAGGTCAGATATAGAAACAGTGCTGTTGAGTATTTTATTGGTGCCTTGAGCATCACAAGACAACTACAATTGTGTTCAATTACATGTCAGAAAAAGCAGAAATCCCTACACCCAATATCTCCAAAGCTTTACAAATAACACCAAAAAATGTAAATAGACAAATAGCACCACAATCCAGAATAAAATTATATATTTTGATTTGGGAGCGAATTTTCTCTATACTGTATCTTTATTTGACTTTGTGTTGTTTTTTTTGTCCACAGCCCGATCAAGACGACCACGTTCTGAACCTCCAGTTCAGCTGGCACGGTTTGGTGAAGCCCGTCGGTAGTGCCTTCATCGGGACCAGCCCGGAGTTTGAGATGGCGCTCTTCACCATCGTCTTCCTCATGAACACGGACCGGAGCACCACAGTCCTGGTCAACATCGACCAGTGTCAGATGGAGCTGGTGGTCATCAGGCATGGACGCTCCCTGGGGACAGCGTACCCGAAACTGCTCAGCAGCAACAGCAGGCATTTTAGGCAGCACTCCCACTGATGTGGAGAATGTTCTGATACAAAGAGTCTGAAGCACAAATGTTTTGTGGTTCAAATCTACTTAGTATAGTGCAGGACATAAATACACATGTCCGTAATTGTACCATGAATATTTTAAACTTTAATTTTTTTATTAAACATGATTGCAATAAAACTCATTTTAATCAATTATTTGATGTGTTTCTGTCCTCAGAAGGGAAAAATATCTTTCATGTATCCTCTTCAATTCTTTTAAATCACTAGTGATGTAATAATTAAGTGGTGAGTATCCAAGAAATGTTATCCCTTTTTAAATTTGTGTGGTAATAACAATGAGGAAGTATTCAATACATTATTATTATCAATTGTGTGGGATGATGAATATAGTATATAAGAATATATCAAAATTAGTTGTGCATGTTAATACTGTACTCGGTCAATAACTATACTAGTCTAATAAATGGACACATTAGATGTGAAGCCATATTTGTTTTAGATCCTTAGAGCCAAGTCTCAAGTGATCACTTTCTCGGTCCAAGTCATCCCTGAAATATATTTATTTTCACTTTGAGCCCCAAAGTCTCGATTAACAAACTTTCTTTGACACATGCATGGGTCTTATGTAGCTCCATAAAAACAAGAAAGCTCTGAAAACTTCAAGTTTGCTGAAAAAAACAAGTTATTGTATAGCCAGATAGGAGTAATGTTTACATATAGACATCCAACATGATTTGCCAATTAAGTACTAATGTTTATCGCTATTTTTGTTTCTTTTGTTTTTTGTTTTTCTGTTTGTTTTTTTACTTTGTATGTTAAAAAGGAATGCTCTCCTTACTGTATTATATACTGTTGTTTGATAACTTCAATATAGTTAAAAAGAAGACCCACTAAGTTCTTCTTCTTCTTCGTTGTTTTACGGCAGGTAGTATCACCGTTGTTGCATGACTGCCACCTTCAGGTTCCATTCTCGCTCTTATTGTCTTAGATCGGCTTGTCAAGTCCAGTCACTGCTACAAAAAACAAAAACGAGCTATCCCTTGTGCACAGTCTGTGTATTCTAAAATGCTCTTCACACTCCCCATAACTCGCCCTATCCTCTTAGGGTATGTAATCACCACTTGTCTTGTATATGTTCCACTGTTTCTTCCTCATGACGAACGTCACACAATCCAGCTGGTGTTAGAACAACTCACATTGTTCTCCGATTTAAAGCGGAACTCTCTTCGGTTTCGTGGGCACGGACGTTTTTCAGTGGAACACACAAGAGAGACACATGTTAAAGCGGCTTCCGGTACCGTGCATCAACACTGACGGTATGACCAGAGGTTTGCGTGTTTTGTGTTGAACCATGGAGGTGCTCGGACCAGACTTTTGTGACCTGTCTCCCCAGGAGCTGGCGGCTCCTGTCAGCACTGTCGCGGTGAGTGTGACGGTGAGACACTTTGTCTCCCCGAGCACAGAAGCTAACGTTAGCATGGCGGCTCGCAGCTCCGAGGATCATAACAGCTTCAGCTGCAGACAGACTCCAATCCTCAGGGCCACATGTGTCCCCAAACTACTGTCACTGTGTCAGTAGTCACGCACATTTATATTTTGACGGCGGAGCAGCTTTAAGACAGTTGTAAATGTCTTTGTCCTCAAGTTGCAGGATAATTAATGTGTTTATTAAGTACAATGAAACCTGACGTGTTTTCTTCTAATTTCTCCTCTTACAGGATAAATGGAAGCTGTTACCAGCCTTCCTGAAGGTATCAGAATACACCGTCGTCCACATGCTCTGCATCCGCAGCGTTTCAAGACTTTTCGCCAGTGTTTAGTTTATGAATGCTCTGCCATGGTGTATGTGATTTTATTGTGATTTTGAGTTTTTACCCATTTCTGTTGTTGGACTGAGCAGACGACAACATTTGTTTTTTATTTTTATTTTAATCTGCTGAATGGAATGCTTAACGGTTGAAGATATGTTATCACACTATAGACATTTTAAAGTCAGCTATTACATACAGAACCTGAAAAATGTCCACTCATTGATCTAAAGCCTACATTACAACTGCCTCATGCATCCTGTCATTTTACAGTGGTACATTCAGTCGTTGTATAGTTTAGTATTAAATATAAATTAAATACATCAGAAACTTTGTTTCTACATGCATAATTTATAGCTACCCTGGCATCTTTCACGCTTGTTTTTATCTGCTTTTCAGGTGAAAGGACTGGTGAAGCAGCACATTGACTCATTCAACTATTTCATTAATGTAGAGGTAAAACTCGCCCCCCACACGAGTGACTGTTACAGGGGTTTCAGCTGCTTCTTAACTACGAATCTGTCCTTTTTCCAGATAAAGAAGATAATGAAAGCAAATGAAAAGATAACAAGCGATGCTGATCCCATGTGGTACCTGAAGTAAGTCATGTGAATGGTGGTTCTGTACGTTAAGCAGAAGTTATCCAGCACTAATGATGCATGTAGCAGCTTCTGGGTTCAGTTTTGACTATTAAAGTGATATTGAAATACTTTCCTTCCAGATACCTCAATATCTATGTTGGCATGCCTGATGTTGAAGAGAGCTTTAATGTAACCAGACCTGTATCTCCTCATGAGGTGAGTTTGTTTTAGTGAGTAATATTAGAGAATATGAACTATTGTGGCACTTGGAGTTTATCTACTTTTTGCTAATCAGGGAAGAAAAAAATAGCAAATACTTGTTGATTGCATCTTCTCTTAAATATGAATAATTGCTGTTTTTATTGTGTAATTTAATTTTATCCATAGAGCTGCAAATATTTGGCAATTAATTGTTAACCAATTGAAAGAAAATTAGTGGCCAACTATTTTTTTTTTTTTTATTTGATTACAAGTTTTTACATTTATTTCAAGTAAAAATGTCAAACATTTTGTGTGAACTATTTAGTTAGTTATGATAATATCCAAAAAAGTTTTGAGTTTTAAAACACTTTTAAAACAATGTTAATGCCAAGTTGGTGTCTGGGAAATTGTGTTTAGCAGTTATCTCTTTTTTTTTTTTTTTGGACCGTTTTGTTGAATAAACATTAAAATGATTCAAAACAATCTGCAGATTAACCAAGAATAATTGCTGCCATGTTGCTATTTTATAACAAAATAATTTGTATTTTTTGTCCTATAAACATAATGGTGGAAGCACCTTTTTCTATAATGGTTAATATTTCACTGATGAAATGATGAATTCATTATTTGAACTAAGTTCTTGATAAATGATTTTCAGTTAAAATGATTTTAAAAATCATTAGTCGTTGCCCATTTGTTATTCAGCAAATGTCAGGTCTTTTCACTCTGCCGTTGTGATTCAGCTGATCATTCCTGTTTGTTTGAAGTGTCGTCTCAGAGACATGACGTACTCGGCACCCATCACAGTAGACATCGAGTACACTCGTGGCAGTCAGAGAATCATCCGCAATGCGCTGCCCATCGGAAGGTATCATACGTGTCTTTATGTGCCGTCTTCCTCCCACTCTAACATCCCTCAAGGTCCCTCCACGGTCAAAACTTTAAAAGCCAATTCATCATTCTGAATAAGCATATTTAGTATGAAGTAATCGCATCAAAAGTCAAGTCTCGTCATTTTAAGTATGTATGTTTGTTTGTTTGTTTTAAGGATGCCGATCATGCTGCGAAGCTCAAACTGTGTTCTCACAGGAAAGACGCCCATGGAGTTCTCAAAGCTCAATGAGTGTCCTCTGGATCCAGGTACACGACGGATGACACAGAATGAGAATAGTCATATAGTAGAATTATTATTGATTTATGTTTGGGCACTATCTTTTATTTCTTCACAGGAGGTTATTTCATTGTAAAAGGTCAGGAGAAAGTCATTCTGATCCAAGAGCAGCTGTCAAAGAATCGAATCATTGTGGAGCAGGACAGGAAGGGTGCAGTCGGAGCCTCGGTCACCAGGTAACATCTCCTCTAACCATGAACTGAGCAGTTTGACAAAGCTGTTTTTTTCTTCTTTTTTTTAATTTCTTAGGTAATTAAACCTAAAACTTAATTTATTTTCTAATGTATCTTTTCAGCTCCACTCATGAGAAGAAAAGCAGAACTAACATGATTGTCAAACAAGGCAGATTCTACCTGAGGCACAACACACTGTCAGAAGATGCGCCAATTGCCATCATATTCAAGGTAAAAGCGATGAAGATGATGATGATGATGACGACCACTGGCGCAGCTGATTGATACTATGTGTCCACCAGGGGGTGCTACAAGCCAGCTGTGTGATTATTAGATGAAAACTTTCATTTTATGTTTCTTCACAGACTGAAGAAAATACTTCTGGGTTTTTTTTCCCTCAGAAAATTGTATTTGATTAAATTGATAATTTTATGTTTTATGCTTTTTATCGTGTATCAAGTGAATTGTCTCTAAAAGATTATTCCATACAACTTTAGTTTCTAGAGAGTTTTTTGCATGTTAGTGTGTTTTTGAAGTCAGTGGGAGTAATTCTTCATCAGATTAAATTTTTCAGCATCACCCTTTTGCTCATAACGAAAATGTCAGTCAGCCAGCTGGCGTCATTAACTTCTTTCCCCTCTGAGGATGAATCTCACCAAACATGTTAACTTATGAGAGAGGAGTGTTTGGATATTATCCACAGGACACTATTTGCACGCTCACTGTTTGCTTGGCACTTGTATATCCTGCGTGACTTCTGCAGCTCTTGCCCCGTGTTTGGCAGCAGCTACAGAAACAACTTCAGGTCCAGTGTGGGACAGACAGATTGGTTCCCACAGCTTCACATTTCCATAAGCAAATGTCAGACAACCATGCAAGTCTCAGTTCACCTCTCTCCTCTTGTACACACACTTCTCCTCATGCCTCCCGTCTCGCCTCATGTTCCCACTACTCGTTGCAAAATGTCACCCACTGTGTCTTTATGTGGAGTTAAGCTCTTCATTTACAAATTGTCCACATGTTCACAACACACATTCACATTTTTGTCCTTCACTCAGGGTATGGGTGTAGAGAGTGACCAGGAGATTGTGCAGATGATTGGTACGGAGGAGCACGTCATGGCCAGCTTTGCCCCGAGCCTGGAGGAGTGTCAGAAGGCCCAAATCTTTTCTCAGACTCAGGTACCTCAGTGGTCCGGGTGTGCCAGAGCTCAGGGATGATGGTTGAAATCACTGCTGCAGAATTCAAGAAGTAATCATCCAAAATTTTAAGTCCATTAACAGATGGAATCCTCCTCAACCTCAGGAAGGAACTTTAAATTTTAAAAAAAAATCTAAATTTATAGAGAAAATTCAACAATGCAGGTAACACTTGTAGTATTTAGAACAACTGTAGTTGTAGTTCTTTTGATTGCAAAAATTACAAATGTTTGAACGCACAGATTGTTAGTAGAACCATTTATGATATCCAGTTCACTACAGAAATGTTAAGAGGAAGAAGAGAAAATAACATGTTTGTTTTTGGTGTTTTTCTTTCCTTATGTGAACAGGTGTAGTTAAGTAAATACATGCACTTAATGGAAATGTATGAAATGGCTTTTTCAAACTTGACCCAAAGGGTTTTTAGAAATCTGGCATATCTTTGCCTCTTACTCATAGCTGTATTGTTATCTTAGCCGAGCTTGAAAACTGTGAAAGAGTTAGCCTAACTGTGTTAAAACAGCCTGTCAAAACAAGAACATGTTTAAAAAGAACGAAAAAAATGCTATTTTTAAACTGAAATGTGTAGATTTATGACACAAAAAACTGCAATATGTTTCAGCTAGAAGTCAGTAAACGAAAGAATTGACTCTGATCTAAAAGGCCCATTACTTTTGTTTGAGGAGCGAGATGTTAAGTCACAGAAACAATCTACTTGCTTTGTGTCCGTGATCAGACGTGTGAGTTTTCGTCCTATTGGCGGGTGAAGTAATGCTTTCCATGGGTCAGTCAGGAGGCCTTCATGCTTTCTTTGACATCTACAGATGAAGACAATCAGCCAGTTTGTTTTTCATAAAGGTTATGTTATTAGAGGAGCCACTGATGCATTGATGAGGCCATATTTGCTTCCTAGCAACTGCTCTTTGCAGCTCTCATGTTCCTCTGTCTGCCCGCCTCCATGATGTCTTTTCATGCTATTCATTGGGCCATTGTATTGTTCACAATGACGTCAAAATCTATATAATTAAAGGCAGATAAGGCTTAAAAAAGATTGTTATCAGATTATAATAAGTAATCTGCCATAAACCAAATTCGACTTTTCTTTCTATGATATATTCTTAAATTGTAATTTCATTGAATAAATTCTTATTGTTTTATTTTTTGAATTTAATTGATAAATTTATTTCTGCTTAATATTTATTTATAAATATTTTAGGCATCATGTGGACTGGGTGGGTGGTCTTCCAAAAAGGCTTCAGCCTCATTAACCTTTGACCTTTTCTGTATATCAAAAGATGGTCCAGAATCACAGAGTCAAGGTGTGTGTGTTTGTGTGCATTATGCAACCTGTGAGTCATTTGACCTGCCACAAAACTCACATACATGCACTTCTATCCTTCTTTTCTAAAAATGACAAAATTATCAATCTGATACATTAATATTACTGAAACGAATTAACTGTTTATTGGAGCTGTGCATTGAACCCTTGTATCTTTGGAATTAGGGCCGTGTATCGGGTAGAATCTGTGTATGTATCACAGTCCCGGGGATATGCTTCAATAAATTGTAAATAACCCTTCAGGATGAAGAATTGGGACCTGGTGGCACGAGGGGTCTCAGACCGTGACCATGTAATTACAATGTCCACGCTGTCACTTTGGGGACCGTTGCGGCATTCCCTCCCTCTATAACTTGAGACGCCTCTATTTTACACAGTTTTTTATGCAGCCCAAGTTGTTTGGTATATTAATGTATTGAAGTAAAATATTGTCTGCCGAATGCTGGTTTGATGGTATTGTTAAAACCACATTTGGTGCAGGTTTTACAACTGGGGTGTGGTATTGTCACCTGTATCTCTCTGACCTCTGCTGTGTCCATATCTGTGTTTCAGGCTCTGAGATATCTCGGGAACAAAGTACGGAGGCAGCGCATGTGGGGAGGCCCGAAGAAGACCAAGATGGAGGAGGCCCGAGAGCTCTTGGCATCTCTTATCCTCACCCATGTTCCTGTATGTTAACAGACGGACAGGAGTCCCGGATTCCGCTCGGTATGTTCCACAGAGGTTAATCATTTTGTATTATGTCTGTAGGTGAAGGAGTTTAACTTCCGGGCAAAGTGTATTTACCTGGCTGTGATGGTCCGGAGGGTGATCCTGGCTCAAGGGGACAACAAAGTGGATGACAGAGATTACTACGGCAACAAGCGTCTTGAGTTGGCTGGACAGGTAAGCCGCTATGCGCCTGTCCTCCATGTGCTCTCATTTACTGCTTGTATGATGCCATATTTAAAATGTCAATCAGTCGTTTTATTTTTCCATTTATAAAAAGAAAACCTTAAAGATCTAATAAGTTTATTTGTTAATTAGTCAGCTGTCAACATGTTAAAAAACAAGCCAAACTGCACTTGTAACATTAAAAGATTCCCTGTTTAAGTGGGTTTTTAGTCATTTTATATATTTTTGTCAGCTTAAAGGTGCTCCTTTTTTTTGTTTTGTTTTATTTTGTTTTTTACTCACAGAGGAATGTGCTTTAGAGTGAATAGATCACAGCACAATTCCGAGGACAGCGGCTGCTCCGGCCCTGATCTCTCACCTGCATCTTTGTTCCAGCCTCTTTACTTTCATAAGACTCATTATTTTCTCTCAGCTTTGTTTTTCCCTGTTTTTGTTTTGTTCGCCCCACCCCTCCCCGTTGTATTTCAGCCTGGCTTTGTCAGGAGAGAGATATGCGGTGGCACCAAAATCCAGAGGCTATGGAAGCATGGGGATTTTTCAGCAGCATGACAATAGAAATGCTGCTTTGACTGGAGCGATTGAGCTAATCCGCAGCCCCGGCTCTGATAATGTAATTACTGCTGTCTTAAGGCCTTTAATTTCCCCCCCAACCTGCTCTATGCGTCTAAGGAGCAGGAGGTGGGAGGAGGAGGAGGAGGAGGAGGAGGAGGAGGAGGAGGGCACTCTTTCAATAAGGGGCTTACACACTAACAACGGCAGCAATCTCTTCACTCTCCAATTATGGTTCCCTGACATTCAACTAATTGGCCTAGCTGTGCGACGGAAGCTTAATTTCTTTATTAATTCTAAACACTGCTGTCTGTTAGTTTTGATGTATGTTAGTATGCATGGAGGGGAGGGGAGGGGAGGGGGGTTGGGAGAAAGGTTACCTCCTGTAGGCCTCGTGGAGACGGACAGGGACGTGGGACAGAGGCCAGGTCAGGCTTATCAGTGAGCCAGCACACCTGGTATTAAATGTGACTGAAAACGCAGCTCCGCACTGATTGGAGACAGAATCAGGTGTTGAGTTTGAGAACACGTGAGAGTCAGACTGTGTGAAGAAACTATGACAACTCCATCTCTGAATATTCTCTCGACATCTTGTTTGAAGCCTCGAGTCAGTCAATGGTTTTCTCGCCGACGATGATCTCTTTATCTTTGCTTTCCAGCTCCTGTCGCTGCTGTTTGAAGATCTGTTTAAGAAGTTCAACTCTGAGCTAAAGAAAATCGCTGACCAGATCATCCCCAAGCAGAGAGCAGCCCAGTTTGACGTGGTGAAGCACATGCGACAGGATCAGATCACTAACGGCATGGTCAACGCTATATCCACGGTAAAGTTGAAGACCACATAGAAAGTTACACCCTCGCCTCTGCAGAGGCTCTAACTCACATCCAGTGTCGAAATGTGTTTATTCAAACACTTCCAAAACTTTTGGTTTGATCTCATGTCCTTCCTCAGCTAAAATAAACTCATAGCTTTCTCTAGATTTAGCCAATAAACTTAACTTTTCCATTTGATAAGGATTAATTAAAATTTGCTCTTGTGCTACTTAGGATGAAAGATAAAGTTGTATGTACAATACAAAGTATGGTTAGTAGAGTGAAAGTAAACTAAGCGATAAAGCCTTTACATTTTCTGGCGGCTATTATGTCACAACGATACAAACACACCTCTGCGTTTCAGCCAACAAGGCCATCATTAAGTACATCTTAACTTAACAACCTCCAGGAGTGCGTCAGAGTTTCACACCAGAGGGACACTTTTTACACACCCAGGCAGCATTCCTTTCATGCTGCTTTTGATTAAAGTAAACGGATAATTTGACAAGTCAAAAAGAATGTTTCGTTTCGTTTTCTGCCGCTTATCCGGGTCCGGGTCGCGGGGGTAACAGCCTGAGCAGGGACATCCAGACGCTCCTCTCCCCAGCCACTTCCACCAACTCCTCCGGGGGGACACCAAGGCGTTCCCAAGCCAACCGAGAGATGTAATCTCTCCAGCGTGTCCTTGGTCTGCCCCGGGGTCTCCTCCCGGATGGGCATGCCCGAAGCACCTCCCCAGGGAGACGTCCAGGAGGCATCCTGACCAGATGCCCGAACCACCTCAACTGGCTCCTTTCAACGCGGAGGAGCAGCGGCTCTACTCTGAGCTCCTCCCGGATGTCCGTGCTCCTCACCCTATCTCTAAGGCTGAGCCCAGCCACCCTGCGAAGGAAGCTCATTTCGGCCGCTTGTATTCGCGATCTCATTCTTTCGGTCACTACCCAGAGCTCATGACCATAGGTGAGAGTTGGGACGTAGATTGACCTGTAAATTGAAAGCTTTGCCTTCTGGCTCAGCTCTCTCTTCACCACAACGGCCCGCTTCAGCGTCCGCATCCCTGCCGACGCTGCTCCAATCTGTCTGTCAATCTCCCGCTCCATTTTCCCCTCACTCGTGAACAAGACCCCGAGATACTTGAGCTCCTCCACTTGGGTGACCCTACCAGGGGCAAACAGCCCCCGACAACATGGCTCCTAGGATCATTAGGGCACCCAAACCCCTCCACCACGGTAAGGTGGCGGTTCCAGGAGGGGCAAAAAGAATGTGACACAGAAAATAAGTTCTATTGATATATGGTCAATAATTTTCTCTCAACAGGGCAACTGGTCTCTGAAGAGATTCAAGATGGACCGGCAGGGTGTCACCCAGGTCCTTTCTCGTCTCTCCTATATTTCGGCGCTCGGCATGATGACCAGGATCTCGTCCCAGTTTGAGAAGACCAGGAAGGTCAGCGGGCCGCGCTCCCTGCAGCCGTCGCAGTGGGGCATGTTGTGTCCGTCTGACACTCCTGAGGGAGAGGTGAGGGAGCGTCATCAGCCACAGCTGTACAGCAAGGATGATACACTACACATCATGCAGCTGGTTTCCACTCAGAATAGCTGCTGAATTTTACGTATGGTACATAAATTGTCTTACATTATTGATTATTGCACAGCCTCAGAATGTTCCAATTACAATTTGGAAAAAAAAAAGAGATAACCAAATCAAATCCTCACATTAATTAGTGTAGAATCATTTTTGTTGGATAAATGACTTGACTTATGAACACGCATTTCTAGTTGATTATTAGTAATTATACTATGATTTGACATCCAGATAATCATGAAACTATACCCAGTGATTTGCTCTTAGATTTGCATATCATAGAAGACTAGGTTATTAGATATTGCAATGAAACGTCCTTTATGACTCCTCAGTCAGTATAAATTGGTGAAAAATGTATATACATAAAAATATTATTAACTTTACACATAAATGCAAAGAGAAAAAATTTACATTACATTTCAAGCAGTGTTTTCTTATGAAGATCAGCATGTTTTAATCAGTTTCCTGGCTGACTTTATCTAGACTAAACTGACAAAGAGTGAGTTAGTTAGTGGTGCTGCTTTCTCATGTCTTGTGTAAAATCAAACCTGCTTTTAAATTATAAGTATGTGGTTTTATTGATTGTTTTTTTTAGGCTTGTGGTTTGGTGAAGAACTTGGCTCTGATGACACACATCACCACCGACATGGAGGACGGTCCGATCATCAAACTGGCCTTCAACCTGGGGGTGGAAGACATCAACCTTCTGTGCGGAGAGGAGCTCTCCTACCCTAGCGTCTTTCTGGTCTTCCTCAATGGTAGAACACCTCTCCACTAGTAGAGCCTAATTTATAAATAAATAAATAAATAAACACACAGGCAATTAATGTGGGACACTGTGCTTTAGATCACTCAGAAAAGTGTAATCCTTTCTTTTTTGAATGCATTGCTTGTGAACATGAAGGAAAAAATATTCTGTTTAGTTTACAGAAGGCAATTTTGTGTTTTGTGGGGTGACTGATAAGTCATTAATTTCATGGAAGCAGTACGTATTATTCTAGAGTCAGAACTTGGCTCCTTAATTAATGTATATGTTTGTCTCCCCACTGATAACTGTCAAATTATATTAGCTGCCATACCATTTAATTAGCTGGTAGCAGCAGGTGTCAAAGCCCTTCAGAATGTGTTCACTGCTAATGTTTCCTCACAAAGAGGCAGAGCACAGTGTCTCCTCTGTTCTCCAGTCATTCGTCTGTCAGACTTGATATGAACAAACCCCTGCAGGCAGTGTGAGCTTTACTTCCACCCGTTGTGGATGGTCAGAATCCGCTGCCGTATTCGCATATTGTTCCCCTTTTTTTTTTACAAATTAAGTTTTGTGAGTGTGAGAGTTCATGGTCACAGGAATGTAAATATTTATTCCAAAAGTAGAATTTACTGACTTTTCCTTGTTCCCAAAGTAATTTCAATTTTATGCTGCATAGTCTTAGTTAACAATTTATTTCATTAACTTAATCTACATAACTTAAAATCAGCTGCAATTTTGTGCTGGTGGGAAAATGTGATTTTAAAAAATCCCAGAATCTCCCCAAGTATTTCTATATTTTTTATTTTATTTTATTGTAGTTGTAGACAACATGACATCGTATGTTTCCAGAAATACAGCCAAAGTGCGCTGAAGTGACCTGAGAGGAGCCGAAAACAGAAAATGGCACTCTCAGACCAGGGCTGATGAGACCTGTGCCCTTAAACTTTACAAGTGTAGACAGGCTTTGGGTTTTACACACTTCTAGTTAAAAGCAGAACTACGGATGAACAAAGCTATATGCAAACTCTGTCCTAAACACCTATCGTTTTGTGGTAACACTACCCGCATGAGTGCTCATCTCGCTCAAATTGCAATACTTAAATCATGCTTGGGTCCAAATTTGATTTGTATTCCAAGTACCATCATGCAGTCAAATTGGAACAAAAACATATCTTTGCAGCCTTACAATTTTGAATGTTAATCAGTAGTTAAAGTAATTTTTCATGCTAAAAATAACAGCTACTATGGCTTCTGAAATGCCAAATTATGCAGCTTTATTTTTCCAATATGACAGTGAACACAATATATATGTATTTCAGAGTTTTGATCATAAGTCAAAGACATCACAAAGTTTCTTTAGGCAGATATACAAACACGGAGATAATCATTAGTTTCATCCATACTTGAGACAAACACGAAGTAACATGAGCAGGGAATAAATATATTTGACACACTTTAAAGAATTAATTGAACATCTTCAGTGTTCATGTTCAGATAATGTCATTGAGAATCTCATGCAAATTAATTACAGGAAACCAATGACAATGTTGTTAGGTACAGAATCAGTGACTAAACACATCTGTCTTCTCAGAATCAGAATCCTTTTTAGTCATTGTACAAGTGTACAACGAAATTATAGCAGCAACCGAGTATGACAAACAACATAAACTAAGAATAAAAAGTACAAGTAACAATACTTAAATATAAAAATGTAAAGTGAATACAGTACTTCTTTTGTAAAACTTACGAGGAGGCTGTCTGTTGCAAATGAAGGCAAAACTTACCTTCATGCAAGACCAGTATGTATGCAGCCCTCGACTGTTCCTAGAGTTAAATATGTCAGACGTGTGTTTTCTGTATGTATGTCCACATCTGCGTTATGTCAACAGGTAACATTCTCGGTGTGATTCGAGATCACCCTAAGCTCGTCAACACCTTCAGATTGATGCGCAGGGCAGGATTTATCAACGAGTTTGTATCCATCTCCACCAACTTGACCGACCGCTGCGTCTACATCTCTTCTGATGGTGGTCGTCTCTGTAGGTGAGGGAATGTGGCCTTTTCTACAGACGACATACAAGAAATAAAGTGTAACAAACAAATTCTATTGGACTCATTTTGTCACAAAGAATATGTCAAAAGTGACTGAATTCATTTAGCTTTGGTCTGTGTTCTTGATGTCCATCAGGCCGTACATCATAGTGAAAAAGGGGCAGCCGATGGTGAAAAACAAACACATTGAGGATCTGTCGCAGGGCTACAGGTGCGGCTGGCAGTACAGAAATACATTTGTGTGGTGAAGAGAATGTCTTTGTTCCTAGGTAATATTGTGTTATTAAAGTTTGTAAGAATATATTTTCATAACTTATCTGAAGCACTTTTCTTGCCTCCAGAAACTTTGAAGATTTTCTGCATGAGGGCCTGGTGGAGTACCTGGATGTCAATGAGGAAAATGACTGTCAGATCGCCCTTTACGAGCACATGATCACCAAGTGAGATCACTGGTTTCGTCTAACATGTTTAGAAAATGAGAAAAAGATGGTTTAGGCACACTGATTCCACTGCCTCTTTAAATTGTGTCTTATTTCCGTAGACTCACAACACACTTGGAGATTGAACCATTCACACTGCTCGGGGTGTGTGCTGGCCTCATTCCTTACCCCCATCACAACCAGTCCCCCAGGAACACATACCAGTGCGCTATGGGCAAACAGGCCATGGGTAAGAATCAGCTGAGCAGGTAGCTTCAGTCAGCAGGCACATCAAAAAGCTGTGAAGATCTTAAATCCAATCTCAAACATCATTTGCTTTTTTCCGTGCATACATAAACACAGATACGGACAGTAATTTAATCCTGGATAAATCCCATTCTTAAATCCCCCTAAATCTTCTGGTTCAAAGTTTAGCATTTTATTTGCACAAGTTAAAATCATACAAAAGCACATTAGAATAACAAACACTATAGATACAAGCATCCTGCTGGTTCGTCTCCTCCAAAACTCTGCTTCTACACTATTTCTTGTCAGAATACATTTGCATGTGTGATTGAGTGTTTTTCTTGTATGCGTGTCAGTGTGTATGTGCATGGACATCAAACATGGGGCGCTTGCGTAGGTTTGTCATTGTGCTGCTTGTGTGCAGAGGCCCTTTCCCTGCCAGTCACCCAGAGTGTCATTAGCAATTCATTGTGTCTGCTCTGGCTGTGCTCAGGGGGTCAGTGTGCTCAGCTGCGAAAGACCACAGAGTGAGCACCCGCAGCTCCTTGGTAACCAAAACTTCCCCAAACAGCCTCACTAACATCCGTAAGAGTCGCGGTCACCCCTAACCCACCCCTTTACCTCCATCCGTTCCCTCCTTCCCTCCCCCAGTTATTGCAAAAACACAGACCTGAACTATATTTGGTCCAATATCCTCTGCCTTGTGTGTTTTGTGTGGACTGCCTTATAGATGTGCAAATCTGGCTGCGTGGCTCGGGCCCATTATCACAGACTCTGTGCTTGTAGCCTGTCTGTGAAGTAAAAACATCTGCCAAATGCCAAGACTCCAGGGAGGCCAGGCTTTATGCCATAACTCTTCCCAATCCTCCACTCAGCTGCTCTGAGCTGGTGCTAATGAGACTGTGTCCTGACACCTTAAACTCCTGTGTAATTCTGATCATGTACAGTAAACACTAGTCAGATTACTATGTCAAAGTGTCACAGGGGCCAAATTCTCGTTGCTGAAGTAATTTTTTTGCACGCTCCATGTTTTCTTTCTTCAGGTACAATTGGCTACAACCAGAGGAATCGCATTGACACGCTGATGTACCTGCTGGCGTATCCTCAAAGGCCGATGGTGAAAACAAAAACCATAGAGATTATCGAGTTTGAGAAGCTGCCTGCCGGGCAGAACGCCACCGTGGCCGTGATGAGCTACAGCGGCTATGATATTGAGGACGCTCTGGTCCTTAATAAAGCCTCCCTTGACAGAGGTGAGTATGTTGTCAGTCACACAGGAAGTTTACATTATGATGATCCAGTTTTTCTTACTATATAAACAAACTGTTCAGGAAGCAGGTACTTAAAAAATGTCATGTAAATGTTTCCCTCCAGGATTTGGTCGGTGCCTAGTTTATAAAAATACCAAATGCATTCTGCGGCGTTACACCAACCAAACCTTTGACAAGGTGATGGGGCCCATGCTGGATGCTACCACCCGGAAGCCCATCTGGAGGCACAACATCCTAGATGCTGATGGCATCTGCTCCCCCGGTGAGTTCCAGCAGGACTACAAGAGACTCGGCATGCATTGCTGCCTCGCATCTTTTCTGCTGAAATAAAAGTGACTTTCTACTTCATTTATAATATATAGCAGACATGGATCACATCCAAAATACCTTTAAAACAAAAACATTTTAAAACCATCTTAGCAGTTGACTGTCATTTATAAAAGCATTGGCTCACATGGATGTTCTTCTGCGAAAGCCAGCATGTATATATTTTATTCTCTGTGAGTGTAGTGGAAATGATTACATTCATAAATTCCAGTGGGATAGCAAAAGTGGGGGTCAACTTTTCATTTCCAGTGGCTAACCACAGAGTGGTCATTTCCAGCCATGTCCTCAATAGTGAGGCAAATTTGTGGCCTCACCAACAGAGTTGTGAACATGCATTCAATGCAAAAACATTTACATACCGAAGTATTACAGCTCCATGACTGAAGATCAATCTGCCTTGCAATACATAAGAAATGAGTTTGTTTGTATTTCATGATGTGCCTGTTTTGGTTCATGTTGAAAATGAAACCCCAGTCCAGTGATGGTGGATCTTAAAGCTCTTACTAGGCTCTGTGTCTGCTTTGAAGTAGAGAAAGTTTGTGTCCCACAACCTTTAAAGGATGGCTCACACTACAGTGGACCATTACCCATACACTTTTTCATCACTTCACCTTCTATAGCAATGGAAGTACATCAAAATATGGTAGTGTGCGTTTTTTAAGACTTCATGTTGTCCCATTTGTCCCATTACATTGTCTCATTTGAGGCGGAAAAGAGGGGTTTTCCCCTCATTTTTAAAATCCCTCTAAAAAGGTGGGTGACCACTGTGTAACTGTGGAAAAGCTAGAATTCCTTTCACAATTCATACAAGGTGTCGCTGAGCCACAATAATGCACAAATTCCCAGTGAGCTCCTCAATCAGGTTTAAGTTTTATTAAACAGAACAACCAAGTGTAATTCAAAGACATGGAATAAAGATGAACAGAGGAGGCCATCTATCTGTGCACAAGACTTTAGACTGTGAGAGACACATGACATGCAAATGTCCTGACACTGTGATAAACCTGTGTGATTTGGTGTGTTTTGCCCAGGTGAGAAAGTGGAGAACAAGCAGGTGCTGGTGAACAAGTCCATGCCAACTGTCACCCAGACACCACTGGAGGGCAGTACCCAGCCAGGTCAGCCCCAGTACAGAGATGTGCCCATCAGGTGAGAGCTCGACATGTGACGTCAGCTTGTGCCACCTTGTTGTGGTACCAACTTTTGAGCTTCTGAATATAGACTTTTTCATGAAAACTGCTGTAAGGAAAATCTTGTTAAAATCTTGTTGTTTGACCTCTCGCTCTTTTTCTGTAGTTATAAGGGCTCAACGGATTCGTACATCGAGAAGGTCATGATCTCATCCAATGCCGAAGATGCTTTCCTCATCAAGATCCTCCTGAGACAGACCAGGAGACCAGAGATAGGAGACAAATTCAGCAGTCGGCACGGACAGAAAGGTGCAAACCTCAGCCCTGTCACACCATCTTCTTTGTCTAAAAAAAGTGCTCAACACAGAGCATTGCATTCATTCTCACCTCCGCCCTGAGTTTGAACCTGTCATGAAAGATTGTAAATGACTGGAAAAAAGATTTCGGTCGTCTCTATGCTGGAGTATTTGTTGAGTCAAGGCCCAGGAGCTGTTGCTCTGTCACTGCCCCCTGTCCTCATCTTTCAAGAGCTCTTTCAATTAATTGCCTCTTTGTCCTCTGCCAGACTATGCAAATTTATTACAACCCAACAGTATTCTGCTGCTATTGGGGAAAAGTGTTTACAACCTCCATTGTTTTGCAGCACCTCCCCTATGGAGGGCTTGTATGATGTTTTAATCAAAAAGCTAACTGGCGCCATGCATAATTTACTCTCCTCATTACCGCTGTGGCCACTGGGTCAGCTCAGGGTGGAACAATGTCTTCTGTCTCAGATAGTGACGAAGAGAGAGGGGTCGCAGTGGGGTTAGCTGGAGGAGATCTGCATGAAAACACCCAGATGTTCAACTGATGGACGGATTGTTTTTAATAAGATATCTCTGATGTCACGTTGATGCATTTGCAGCTAATTTAAATTTTAAAAATGCCTATGAAACGTACTATTTTTGCTCCACTTTTTCTGTCTGGTTAACTACATTTCCTTGTTTTACAAATATGTGAAACCGAATTCTAAATCAAAGTTTTATTATTTTATTAGAAGTGAATTTGGTTGCAGCAATAGACCTCTAAACTACAAATAGTCTCATAAGTCCTGGTCAGCAGAGCAGAATAAGTTAATTATTTACCAGTCTCACACACACACACGCACACACACACACAGCTGTGGAGGTGTGGGGGGAGGTGGAGGGGGTGTCACAAGTATGGGCCCATTGTGCGAGGTGCCAGCATGGAGCTGTATGAGCTGTGATGGAGGGCTGTGGACTCTTGCTGTTGTCTTGCCTTTCTCTGCTGATTTCATGCCTCTTTTATCATTCACTTTCACACAAAACAAACAACACTGAGCATGTCTGCTGTGGGAACAAGTGTCTCTCTCCCTCTGAACAGTTCAACTTCTTCATTTTCCACTTTCTCTCCTCCTCTTTTATCCCACTTTTATTCCAACATCCAACCTTTTTTTGCCGCCTCCTGTCTTTATATTTTTCCTTTCACCTTGTCCTCTGGCCCTGCCGCACTCGCCTTTTCTCTTTTCTTTCCCGCTCCTTCCTGCTGTTGAATGACTTTACCGTAAATCGCAACACTTGTTCCCAGTCAGCCTCCTGTCACTACATCCTGTAAGGCATCAGCACTCTGCTGTGTTACCGACTGTTTGGCTAATAGCGAATTTTTCCCACATGCACGTGGATTCAATTTCTCCTCTCCAGTTGATCCCCTTCACTTCCTCCACGTTGAATTGCTGAAAGTCACGGATGTGTAATCCCGGTTTTCTCAGTCAAGCTAAGCACCTTTCTCCACTTCCTGCTCTCCTTCTCTTCTCTTTCTCTCTCTTTTTTTTTTTTTTTTCATTTGCAAATGGACCTGCAATTTGTTTGCCCTGGCCAGGGAAAAGTGCTTCGGCCCCTCAGCAAACATTTGCCCTCACACTTAAACTCCTGGATGCTGGGGCGCTTGTCCCCCGTGTCATGTGAATCTAAAGACGACCTTGTCCGTCTACATGGGTATGGAAATGTCAACCAGAGGTCCGCATCCAGCCTCCCAGCAGCTGGACACAGTTTTACAACAAGCTCGCATATTTGATAGAAGTCTGTTAGGTCAGAGAGGGCAAAAATAGAGCTGAGTCTCACAATTTTCATACAACCTCATGTTCATTCTGAAAAAAAGTTTTTTCAGCTTTTATTGGCAGCCTTATTTGAATATTAAGCTAAACAATCAGTTAAATGTCACAATTATTTATTTGCCTTTTCAGTTGATCAGCTGATTCATTTTTTGTAACGTCGATGTAAGATAAATCTCAGTATCTCAGTAAAGTCATGTTGCTGTGTCTATAGCTGTGTGCATTGGCTTTAATATGCTTTTATTTCTGTGTCTGTGTGTGTTCCAGGTGTTTGTGGCCTTATTGTTCCCCAGGAGGACATGCCGTTCTGTGACACAGGCATCTGTCCAGATATTATCATGAACCCTCATGGATATCCCTCCAGAATGACGGTATGACTGTTCAAAGCTATGGAAGAGCATATTGTGTAGGGCTGAAACTAATAACCACAGTTTATCACAGTTCAGAACAGATCTACAGGGTATTTTCTCTCTAAATCTCAATTTATTGTGCATATATATTGTCAGAAAAGTGCAGAGGGTGATGTGTTCAAATTAGGGGAGCAACTGATTATTTTCATTAGCAGTGACTCATTTTGGTGATTCATTGTTTGATTTTTTTTTTTAATAGCTATTACACTATCAACAGTTCAGCATGGTATCTCTTCTCTGTTTTGTTTCTATATTTTTACATATTCCTCTTAGCTAGAATTCAAAATCATCATATTTGGCTGCAAGTTCGTCCTGATTCACCTCCATCTCTGTGTTGACTGTCGCTCCTCACAAGTTTGTGTCAGCTCTCCTGACACAAAACCCTCATTATCCCTTCTCCTCTCCTTTCGTGGTTATCATTGGCTTCCAGAGCACACGTCCATTGATGCTAGTAAGCAGCAATCTTACTGTTCACAAGCAGATATTTGTTGCTGCGGAGAGGGCTGCCAGCGGAGCCGCCGCCTGTAGCTATGTGCGGAAGTTTTATCAAATGGGAACGGTACCTCTGAACTCCACGATTGTGCTGAATGTGAACGACTTGAAACTTGGCCCTGTTTCTGCCTACTTTTTGTGTCCCACACTGTAATAAAACAAGGAGCGATCTTTACTGCTAAAGTTGTTGGTTCCAGCGTGTTTGCCTGCTGCGGTTGTCATGGAAGAGACTCAGAAATGTTTGGCTCCGGTAGGATGTTTCTGCAGCCTGAGAGTGAAATGAGAGTAGGTTATTCCTTTTATGTGATGGGGTCAGGGGTCCTATGGCTATAACCTCAGTAGAATTGTTGAAGTCAGTCATCCCTAGACTGCCGGTCCTACCCCGAGGGGGTACATGTGTAATCTAATCTCACCCACAGTATCATCATTCGATGCCAGGACAGAGTGTGAATAACAAAAAACATGTTGTGAAAAGAGCCATTGTTACATTTCTGAACTTTTTGTGTGTGTGTGTGTGTGTGTGTACGATTCTGTCAGGTGGGGAAGTTGATTGAACTGCTGGCGGGGAAAGCGGGAGTCTTGGATGGGCGGTTTCACTACGGCACAGCCTTTGGAGGCAGCAAGGTGAAGGATGTGTGCGAGGATCTCATCCGTTATGGTTACAACTACCAGGGCAAAGACTACGTCACCTCAGGGATCACTGGGTAATAAAGAAATCTCTTCTTTTTAAACATGACTGTCAACATTTTCAAGGTCTTATGATATTTCTAGGTTTTTATTTGTATAACTACGAAAACCAGCTTCTGTAGACACCAAAGTGGTTTATGATTTAAAAACCATCTGAAGCCTTTTCTCTGACCCTAACCCTACTGTTGGGGGCCTTCAGTGAAACTCTTAAGTCAGATTCTTGAAGATTTGGCTGCTGAACTTCATTTTTTAACATGAGATACAGTATATTAAACTATATCGCGACCATTGAGTATAAATTGTGACGTGAATGTTTCAAGCCATAGGCATGAAATTCGCTTTGGGGTTTTGCTCCTCTCGTTCTCCTCTGATGCGCTCTCACAGCAGACAGCTCGCTCCCCCACCCATCCAGAAGCTCTCCTGGGCGCATGCGCATTCTTGTTTCAGGAGGAGTGGAGAGAAAAGAGCCTGAGAGAACACAAAAAGTGAAGAGCCTGTGCGAGTTTTCAGTGTTTAGCAATGAGTCCCGCACCGGGTCGGCAATTCGTTGTCAAGTTGGACATTTGGGAAAAGTTATGTGTGATAATAGACTGTGAGAATAACGTTTTCAATGGCTTTGCTACTTGTAAACAGTGTCACAATGTGTTAGCATTTGATAACCGCGAGATAGACGTCGTCCCCAAGGAAACACGTCCAAAACTGCTAAGGCGCAGCAGCAGCTGCCACAACCTCTGCCACAACCCAGTAATGCAACTCCCACAGCCTGTGTGTTTAATCACAGTCCACAGCCTCAGGTTACAGAACTTAAATTAACGGGTCTTGGAAGGTGCCTAGATTGTTGCAGATAACTGGTCGGTTCTGGTTCTGGTTCTGGTTCTGGTGTGTGTGTGTGTGTGTGTGTGTGTGTGTGTGTGTGTGTGTGTGTGTGTGTGTGTGTGTGCG
>KV751367.1:916020-930448 GCA_001698575.1 Mola mola | reverse complement strand
GAGTCAGGTAAAAGTGATTGATGTTTCTCTTGATGTGTCAAGCCGGTGGCTGAACTGTTCACTGGCGTTTAGCTTGTGGACATAACCCCCTTTAAATGAGACTGAGCTCGGGAGTGTGGACATCTCATTAATGTGTTCAAAAAAACAGGAGAATTACAGTTTGTCTTCTTGTTTTTGTGAGAAATAGTTTCAATTTAAAGCAGTTTTAAGCTGTTTAAATGTTACAAGCACCTTTAATACCTGTGTGCATCATTCACATAAAAAGACACATCATAAACATCCTCACATGACAAGTTTCCGCTCTAGTATGCAGTATTAATACGTTTTTTCATCCAAGTGAAACTTCACACCTTACATCTCCTCATTGTTCTGAACAACAGACTAAATTAACATTATTAACAGCTTCTTTTCTCCTGCTGTCTTGTCCAGCTAGCCAACATTTTTGACCTCCCAAATTCATCATTTCAGAGGTCCTCTCTCCTTAATCTTTCTCAGCGTTTGTCTGTAACTGGCTGATGCAGATTCTCGCACACAGCAGCAATCTAAATTCACACTGTAAGTCCATAAAACTTGAACCTCAAAGCATCCTTGATGAATAAGGCCAAGATGTGAATTAGATGCTTCTTCATTTGAACGCTCTTTTGACCTCGTACGAGCCAGATCTCCCCCATCCTCCTCACTTACTCGATCTTTGACCCCATTAACCTCACTGACATGTATGTATCCACTTGATTTACTAGACTGTTGAGGGTCTGAAATATTGTGAGGATGTATGTCAACATATGTGTGTTTTGGTTTTCTTTTCGGTTTTCAGTCATGCCGTTAATTTGCTGAATAACCTGCCTGTATCCTGCCTGGACGTGCTGATCGACGTGCCTGTCCAGGGAGGACAAGAGAAATATGGTGGGAAAAATATGGACGCCATCCAGAAGTTACTGGACTTCATGGAGAAAAGAATCGACAAGGTAAACTTCCTCTTCTGCAGTAAATCCGCAGACTGGCAGCATTGTTTCAAAACTGAAACATGTCCAGTGTATGTTTGTGATGTCAGTTATTAACAATAAAGCTTTTTCTATATCCTGGGAATATGAACTATAACATAATATAGTCAGATATGCACCTACTGCTTTTTCAGTTGAGATCCAATTACGAAAGCAAGATTTGGATATCTCCTGATACTGATGACAGTTGTTGTTATGTGCAAGGTTGTATGAGGCTGTACTATACAAATTACATAGTACTTCTTGTTTAGAGAGCCAAAAACAAACCAATATTATATTGTAAATACAAGAACTGTGTAGAGAAACACATATCTACACTAGCAAAATACTCACAAATCCTTCATTTAGTGACTGACATCTCTCTCATCATTTTCTTTATATTATTTATACTGTGTGTGTGTGTGTGTGTGTGTATATATACACATACACATACACTATCATCTTGCTTGATTGTAAGGCCTTTGCACACCAAAGACAACACAAATTCACAGTATGAAACTGAATAATTCAGAGGCAAAATTTCATTAGTCTGTTGATTCACAGGCGACAAAAAATTTTAAAATAAATTGTGCAAGTTCTAAATAAAATGAAACAAAAAAAAAAAAAAGTGTAGATGGAATGTTGGAGAGGCGAGGAGAACTGAC
Organism: Mola mola; assembly: GCA_001698575.1. Lineage (NCBI taxonomy): Eukaryota > Metazoa > Chordata > Actinopteri > Tetraodontiformes > Molidae > Mola > Mola mola. The sequence goes on along the minus strand of KV751367.1, from coordinate 928,803 downwards.
AGCAGCAGCAGTTAGCTGTATGTCCGAGGTAACCAGATATTTTGTTGTTAAATGTATCATTGGAGCGAAGTCCTGTTTGTGTGTAAACAGCTCCAGGTCTGCGTGTAGTACATTTGGTTCATTCGTATTGTTGCAGACAGTTGAGCAATCAGCTGTGCTCCAAATGGCAACAAAGAGCATTTTAATTGGCCAGATGTATACTTGTCGGAAGCAATACCTTGGAAAAAGTGACGTTGATCCGAAAAAATAAAAGCCGCAGTTTGGCCCGGTGAGTTCCGTTACTGGTGTGATAGCCTGCGTGACTGCTCACAAGTGCAAAGAATGGTGTGCAGAGGTCTTCAGAATGAGAATCCACGGATCAAATGGTTGATTTGCATAAGGATCGGACTGATACCGATATTGGATTAGATCGGCCCCATCACTGATTTTAGTGCAGAAAATTAACGCCGGTTGTAATTGACACTACAGAAAAACAGGACTTACATGTAAGCTAACATGCATGTATTTGCATCTTTTTGATGAGGCATCACGTGCAGAACGATGCGACATACAGTTGTGCTCTTTGACCTGCTCATTGTTTTTCTTAATGGGTTAGATTCTGGTTAGCTGGTTAGCTGGTTAGAATCTGTCCGCTGTTTGAGCTTGTGAAGCGTCTGTGCTTGTTGTGTCACTCTGAGCAGGGCTCAAACTACAAAGAGGGTTTGACTCCGGTGCTCAGCCTTTTGACCGAAGGGTCCAGACACCACAGGGAGGTCCGCCGATACATCAAAGCTCAGGTACGGTAGCTGCCAACAGATTTATAACGAGGTGATACTGAAGTATGGTGCAATCAATCTCACCAAAATCCTCACCATCACAAATGACTTCATAAATCACGAAAAAAACGAAATTTGAACCGTGTGTAATGTCTGCATCTTCAGGTACTTCCGCCGCTGAAAGAAGTGAAGATAAGGCCAGAGATCGGCAGCACCATCAGAAACAAGTTGGTTCGCCTTATGACGCACGTTGACATGGATGTGAAGCAGACGGCCGCAGAGTTTCTCTTTGTCCTCTGCAAGGAAAGCGGTGAGCGGGTCACCGGGGGGAAGCACATCAGATGAAAGTATGTGAAATGAGTGAGCAGCAATTTTAGCCTGGTGTTTGGGTGGTGTCGTCCTGTAGTGGACAACCTGCTGAAGTACACAGGGTACGGAAACGCAGCAGGACTCCTGGTGGCTCGAGGACTTCTGGCAGGAGGACGAGGAGAGACTCAGTACTCTGAAGATGAGGACTCAGACACAGAGGAATACAAATCTGCGAAACCCTTGTGCGTGTTCTGCTTGATACGTCCATGAGTGTTGTTTTGGTAAGTAACGTATGTATCTGTGTGCAGCTCCACGTTAAGCCTGCTCTCTGCTCTCTGCTCTCCTGCTTGATCCAGCATCAACCCCATCACTGGTCACGTGGAGGAGCCGATGCCAAACCCCACCAAAGAGATGACTGAAGAGCAGAAGGAGCACGAAGCCCTGAAACTTGTCAACATGTTAGACAAGCTAACAAGGTAAAGGCTTAGTAATAATTCAGAGTGAGGGGAGCAAAATTGAGGTAACTGTGGAGGTAAACTACTTCACTATTGTCAAATTAAAGGGATTTTCTAAATGTTGGTAACTGACATTAAATACACCCTACAGCAGTAAACCACTTAATCCAACACTGACTTGAGAAAAAATAACTCCAAGCTCAGCGTGCATCTGGGTCAGTGTGACTTTCCCCAGAGTGAACGTTGCAGCACACAGGCTGCTGTCACCTTCAGAACCTAATGTTGACGACATCATACAGGCAGGAGGTTGTCAGATCCTGTCAAATGAATCCATTATTTCCATAAACAATATGTGAAGTTGACAGTAGCTGCGCTGTATGCAAGTTATGTCTAAATATATCGCAGTACAAGTACTTTGTTTTAAAGCACCAATCATTGCACAATGTGCTAAATGTTTAATAATATACCTCCCCGTTGTCTACTGTAACCAGGAAAGAGGTATGTTCTTAAACATACACTATATTATTATTATTATTATTATTATTTAGAGAAGCAACATGGTGAGAATATTTATTCCCTAACTTTCAGTTTTGTTTTTTTCCTGTAATTCCTTAAAAGATGTTTTATATACGAAGAAACCAGCACAAGACAGACACAAACAGCAAACAAAATTTCCTGCCAATTAACAAACAAGAAAAACAGAAGAAGTTATTGTCATAAATTTTCTTTTGCAAAACTACAACACTGACATTTCTCTGTTTGACTGTTGGTTCTCCTGCTCAAATGACTCATATGAATTATTGTTTCCTCTCTAAAGAGGCGAGTTGTATTTCTGTTGACCTTTCCTCGGTAAGCAGAGGCTCACGTTAGTCAAGCCTGCACAAAGGTGAGCGTGAGCTTGCTCCCTGCCAACAAACTCGTGAAGGCAGGAATCTGATGCTGTTAGCTGCTGCTTCAATTAGTCCTGGTTCTTCCAGCACGCTGTTAATTATCACCTAATTGGACCGTACAGCAGGCTTGTTGGTCCTGTTTCCTTTATGCGGCGCATCACCTTTTTAATAACGCACTTCTTTTTTTTTTTTTTTTTTTTTTTTCCTGACTTTCTTCCTTTCATTCTGAGGAGTCAGTCATTGGCCAGACAGGCGGTGGACGGGCACAGAGGCGCAGCTAGACAAAAGGCAAAATTCAGGTGGAATGTGGGCGAAAAGAGGAAGACACACAGGTGAACAAATGCGCCGACACAAGAAGGCTGACCCCGTCATTGTTGAGCTGAAGAGGGGGCCGAGCTGTAATGAGGCACGTGCGCCCAGAAGAGGAAGATTCCTTTCTGAGGCTGCACCCCTTTTCTTCTCTTCCTCGGTAAAGAAGAGGTGATGACGATGGAGAGGTTCTTCCTCAGCACAGGCGCTAGGGAGATCGCCTGGAGGCCCACAAGAATTCGGTCTCCCTAACTGCTTAACTGGTCCTCCAATTAGCACATATTTTGCATCCCCACCCACAATCCCCCTTTCACATCTGCCAGACTCACAGGTCCCTCTTATTTTTATTTATTTTTTGCTATAATTGTGAGAGATGTTCCATGTTTTTGTCTTGTTAGTCTTCCACATACCTGCTGACTGAAGGCTGGTGGTTCCTCTCTGCAAGTTCAAAACATTTTTAGATTTAATCACCACATCATCTTGGCTCTTCTCGACCTGCTGTTCTGAGATCTTAACGTGTGGATTTTCCCAGGCCAAGTTCAAATTAATTGCAGGAATCAGAAGGAATTACATGGCCATTTGTGTTTGAGACCCTTTCAAAAGAATGCAAATAGGTCCTTTTTCAAATCTCTGACGGATAATTCTCTGATAAATCATCTCGGGGGAAGCGGTGACACAGTGCAGGGATAATTGGATTAGGATGAAGGGGCAGCCGTGTCTTTGAGGTGATTAGTGTGAGCGCTGATCCTGTAATTAAACTGCCACAGGAGAGGAGGGGAGGGGAGGATGGCCGGACTGGGGGCCAGTGTCCATGAAGGGGAAAGGGAGTTGCAGAGTGAGCTCTTAGGGCGTATGAGAGTAAAGATTTACAAAGCCTTCTTAAAATTCTGCAGATACAAAGGCTCCTGAACGGAGTCAGTTTTGTGTATAAAATGTGTTTATTTTGCAAATTGCGGGAAGACGGCAGTGTCCAGTCTGAGCATCTTCACAAGTGGACGTCTCTGACAGTTTTATTTTTTTGTGTCCACAGGCAGAACGTGATCCGGCCAATGGGCGTCAAGCCTGATGGGACATTAGCACCTCTGGTGGAAACGCTATGTGATCATCATGAGGACGACTCAGGGTCAGACTCTGACTAGTGCACTGCACACCCCAGCCTCAAGTTCCAGGCTGAGCTCGTCGCGCCATAACACATTTAAAGCTGTGTCCCTTTTCAAGGGCGGGTTCCTGAACCTGTGCCTCCTTCCTATGTTTTACTGTCCGATCAGATCTACTAGCTGACCTGATGCTCCCAATAAATCCGTTTTAGCTTAAATATGTCAGCATAACGTGTGGATGTAGTGTCAGAGACTGCTCACACAGCAACCCAAAATAATGATGTACACAGTTTGAATAGTGGTAAGCGGTGAAAGGTTTGTGTTACCAGAATTAAAATGACAGATTTTAGTGTTTAATGTGAGAAATGCAGCACAGCCCTGTATAAAGTTAAATGCATTCTTTCAGTTTATCTGTAGGTTTATGTCCACTATCAACACCTCACAGTTGATGCGTGCCTGATTACTGCAACCACAAATGCCTGATCTGACGAATTGCGTTTATTTATAACTATTTATATACTAGTTGACAAGAATCACCTGAAAGCTTCATACAAAAGGTGCAAGACGGTGTTTTCATGTACAAGTGATGCCTCCCTGAACTGGGACACAGCTCAACATGTCAGAGTCGACTGCAGGGGGGCATCGAACACCACAGGGGGCCTCCCTGGTTACTGTTACACTTTTATCTTTTGTTTCACTGCTTTCTCAGTTTTAAAGATGGGTAATACTTTTTTTTTTTTTTTGCTGGACTGTATGTTGAAAGTATAATTACACTTGAATAATCATTCCTTCACCTCTGCTCCTTGTTCTTCACTTTTCTTTTTTCCAGTCATATTGATTCCAGTCTGTGTGTCTCTTGATGAATCGGCGATTGAAAAACGTGGAACTGGTTGTTGGTGTAAAATCTCGGGGCCTGTCTGTACAGAGAGTTAATGTAAGGTGGGAGCTAAACAAAGTTGTGTTAGTATCTTGAATGTTGTGAGTTCATGGCTCAGTTGCATTCTTAATTCAGAATCAAGACTTGACATTCAGTAGATGAAAGTAAACAGCTTTTTTTACCTTTTGTGGACTCTTGACAAAGAAATGTTTAGTTGTTTTGTTTGTTTTTTTTAAATGGTACTTATGCCAAAGCAGCATGATATTAAAGTGATAGTGCTTTTTAATTTTTTGCTAGTTTCATGATTCCACAATGTTAGTATTTATAAACAAGCTGCCACAAATAGTTGAATGAAACTCTTGAATATTGGTTGTTTCAGTCATGTGTCAAACATTTGCTGGTTCCTGCCTGTTCAGTTAAAGGATTTGCTGTATTGATTTTGGACTTTTTTTTTTTTTTTTTAAAGACATAACTCTGGGAAATTGAGTTTTTATTTTTTTACGATTTTTGACATGTTCTACACTACATGATTAATATCAAGAGAAAACAAATTCTTCATGTTGGTACAATTTGATGTGATGGCTGCCAGTTCTCCAATCAGCCGCAGACTTTTGTGTGATTTTACAAATGAATTTGGCCCCTGGAATGAAGTTCTGCTCCGAAAGTGAGTATTGATTTAACCAGAACACGCATCATTATCAGGAATTGGTGACAGTTGACGGGTTTAAAAGTCATAAGCACACTTTTCAGCTGACCTGTGAAACGGCACAACTGCCTGCTCACAGACAGTAATTCAGATCAGAGGAAAAAACATTTCAGTGGTCCGTACAGGCACAAGAGAGGCCCCTCTCATTGGGAGCCATCTTCTTGAACCGTGAAGTTTTTTGTTTGTTGTTTTAACTGGTGTTACATGAAAGACATGTCAGACATAAGTGTCTTAGTGAGGTGCTGATTCACCCAAAGCCTCAACTTCAGTGACCCTTCTGTTTCACAAAATGTTCATACTCAAACAAAGCTGTTGCCATTTCTCATTTCATTGAGGTTTTTGCATGACATTGAGCAGTTTCATGCAGAAAGAGTATGTTATGGGAAAAGTTTTGTTCTTTTTGCACTTTTTTTTTGTTCAAATATACCGTAAATAGGACTGCACTTATTTTATGTATTGATCTTGTCATGAAATGTCAATAAACTGGAGAAAAATGGTAGATGTTATTTTTAAACCATAAAGCAAAAAATGTAACAAACATAAATTTAAAAGTTTTATTAAATATTTTTTAAAATACAGTGTTGTGCTGATATAAAACAATCAAGTTTAAAGTGAATCATAGAAAAACACCTGAAGGAACATTTTCAAATTTTGTTGCAGGATTCTTCTTGTTACTAGTATAAGTGCTTTAAATGTGCCTGATAAATATGTGATATGATTTCTTGATGTACATATGATCATAACTAACTCATAAACAAAGAGGTAAGATGATGCACATAATTAGCGCCTGGCAGAAAAAGATTGAGGAGCAACTTGTGTGCACAGTCGCTCACACAACAGCAGTGTCAGTTGCTCGGGCTGGATGACGCAGAGCTCTTGCTGTCCGTCTCGGAGTCGGTCTCCTCACTGCTGCTCCTGGCCTCTCTTTGAGCTCCTGCTGTGGACTTCAGACTCTGAGACCCTGAAGCTGCTCTGCCCTCGGATGGTGTCTGCTCACCGATTGATGGGGGGATGCTCTGCAGAAAGGGGAATTACTGCCATTCAGCAATTGTAGAGTGTAAAGATATTTAAAGAGAAACTTCACTTATTTTTAGTATTCAAAGTCTTCTGAATGAGAAGAAGGTTTGTTAGTGACTCCAGAGGCAGCTGTGCAAAATCTAAAAAGAGGTGAGCCTCATTTCTACTCGAGGCTGCAGGTAGAAGCTCAATTAGCTGCTACTAGTATAAGACATCTAAATCTCTAACTGAACTGTGTGTGGCCAAGATGGATTGTGGGTAATGTAGGCACCACAAGAAAGGTAGAATATATAGGGAATACAGAATATAAAAGACAATTCTTCATTGTGACATACAATGAAGACTCACAATGAAGACATATCTTCATTGTGAGTCTGACATGATTCAGTAGTGGAGTGCTGCTCATTTTAAAAAGATTCAACTATTATTCTGTCATACATAATTTCCCTTTGGGTTTCACAAAAAGTTAGCACTTAATTACGATGGAACTCACCAGTGTTTCCTGAGTCCTCATCAGCTCTTCGATCTCAATGTTCCAGCCAAGCATTTCAGCAAACCTCCGTACTGTCACCTCCAGGTCGCCCAGCTCCATGTGGTCTCCTCTCCGTAGCGGGACCTTCTCAAAGGGACCCACAGCATGTCGGTTCAAGAGGAGACGTGGAACTGTGGAACGCACGGTGTTCACCAGGCTGGCAAATGGCTCGATCTGAAACATGTTTGTGTTTGGTTTTTTTTCTGATATACAGTATCTGTGCTCATGGTTTAACTGCTCACAAAATGCATGAAAAGCAACCGTAATGTCTGAATCCAGGTTAAAAACGTTTACCTGTAAAGAAGTGCCCATAATGATTAGCAGGTCTGCTTTAGGGAAGTCTTTACTGTGGAGGAAATACTCCTGAGGAAGGTCCTCTCCAAAAAACACAACATCGGGTTTGACCGTTGCAGCGCAGAACGAACACACGGGGATCTTGTCGTTCATGATGGCACGCTGTGAGAAAACACGAGCGAAGGAAGCATCACTGTGGCATCAAACGCAGGGAGTTACTGTACTTTGGTTTAATGGCTTTGAAGCGCGGGGTTGGACGTACCTTAGCTTCCTCAGCAGGATATGTGGTGTAGCACAGGGGACAAGATGCTGTGGCAAAACTGCCGTGAGCTTCCACCAGTTTGTCATCTGGGATGCCACATACTGAGAATAAAGTTGGTGAATATTTTTTACTGATGTGAAGAACAATCAAGGAACTGTTCTGTGGTAGCTCTAAGTCAGTACACAACTTTTTTCTGTATGTCATAAACAAGACCACACCCTTCCTGTAGGTGTCCTGGTGGTACATTAATGGACATGTTGTATCACTGGCCAAAAAAAAGAAAAAAAAAGTAAAGTAGGAGCTGCATCTCTGTGCCTTAGGTGTTTGTTCTTCCCCTGGATAACTTTGTCAATTAAAGATAATTATTTATGTATGGATACATAAAAATGTGTATCATTCCTTATAGTGAAACACTGTGCTTCACATTTATATTTTACTACCTGTTTAAGGTTTAAAGTTTGTTCCCAGGTGTTTATTTATTGGTGCTCACTCACATTTCTCCAGTCCATCAATGTTCTGCGTGTACATCCGCAGCAGCAGGCCCTTGTGATGTAGCATGCGGATGAAGTAGTGGATGTAGTTGGGCCGGTGGCTGCCGGGGTACAGCGCCTTGGCCAGGGAGAAGAATGGCTGTGGGTTGTCGGAGAAGTAGTCGATGTTGAAAATAGCTTCTGGGTAAGGGATGTTGTACTTCTCCAAGTTGGCGTAAAGACCCGTTCCTGGAGTTCTACAATAGTACAGACATTTGGACGTGCACATTATGGGATGTTTCAGAGATGGTTTCGTTTAAGAGCAGCTTACAGTCAGTGTGTTTCGCATGAAGGTTTTAATACACCAGAGTCTGTGGGCCTTTGTGAAACCGGACCCAGTCCACGTCATGTTGTAAACCCTGTTTACTGTGAGTCACACTTGGAGCTGAACGAAGGACCCTCATTTAAGGTGTAGGACGGCAGCAAGCTTTGGTTGAACTTTTCTCTCTCTCTATCCCTCTATCCACCGACACAACTTTTCGTATCCGTATGAGCATAGTCAGTGATGGAGTACTTTAAGCTGGGGTATGTACTTTATTTTAGCCGTCGTTTGGCAAAAATTCCATAATAACATTTGTGAGGGATAAGATGAGACTCATGAGATTCCTCTGTATTTACTTTTATTTTTACTAAAATCTTTTGGGAAACCATGGGTCATTTCAGAGGAGGGAGTTCCAATTGGCTGCTCTACAAAGGGACATGTGCATACACGTCCCCATAGATGGTGAAAGGCCGATACAATGGTGGACATCCCAGCAGGAAAAGTTGTTCTTCCAGCATCAAGAACTGCATACAAGTCAAAGCAAGGGTCTTGAGGGTCTTGTATTTATTTGAATATTTTCATTCTGCTCCCACATTTTGGAGGATTTTATTGTACTTTTACTACAGTTATTTAATAACTTTAGTTACTAGTTAGTTTGACGCATCAGAGCTGACGTAGTGTTCGTATGGGTGTTTTACCACAGTGATTTTTCAACATATGTTTAATTTCACTAAAGTGTGACTTTTGGATACCTTTTACAACATCGGCAAGTTTCTATTACATACGAATACTTTACCCTGATGTTTATTAGTTGTTTAGTTTTTGCAGTCTCTGTGACTAAAACAATACTTTACGATGAAATGAGCAAATGTGCTGTTTTCTAGACTACAGAAGTTAAGATTTGATTTTAAATACAACGTGACCTGTTCGTGTCCGCATAACAATATCTGAATTAAGATTTCTAAGTCTTGTGGCTCAGAACATTTGTACAGAGCCTCTGTCTCGACTAACATGACACAGTGTTGCACATGAGCAGTGAGTCAGCATTGGTGCAGGCTCTCTGTAACTGGTTTAAGATGGCACTTAACGTGGCGAGCACTCAGCGAGGATGCGCAGAAGAGACGTGGGTGGGGGGCGGCCTGAAAAAGGTCCAATCTTTCCTAAACTACTTTTATAATCAGTACACTTGTGTCCAAGTTACATTATGAGTGAAAGTGAACAAAAGACAATAAAAAGGGGCTGTATTATATGACAGACAAAGATGAAGATGTGGATGCACGACGAATGTAAAACACCAGCCTGAAGTCTGGGATGCCGCTGGCCGTGCTAATCCCCGCTCCAGCCACCACCACCACGTTTTTGCAGCGGCCAAGCTTCACCAGCCGAGCCACTGAGGACAGACCGCCCCGGGATACAGAGGTCCTGCCCTGATTCGATCTGGAGCCAGTCGATGAACAGGTTGGCAGAGGGACACTGCTGCTTTTTGACATCTTTGCTTTACTGGAGAGCAGCAAGAAAAGACAAGAAAAACATATTGACTTAAGACAAAATTATTCTACATTCAATAGTTAATGTATAAAAATGAAGGAGAATCTTCTAGCACAGGGTTTTCTCACATATTGGTCAAAATTTCTGGCACAAGACGCAGATCACTTTTAATATCTTAATAAGCTGGGTGACTGTGGAGTCTTGGCCCGGTTTTAAATGTCAGGAGGGACAACCACATCTAAAATGAGTCTAGCTTCTTGAGCACATTCAGAAAATGTCTTACTCTTATTCAAGTTTTCATGTTAAATTTCTGCTCTTTTGAAAATGAATTAGAAAGAAAGCAGCTCTGTGATGTGTCCTCACCTTGTGGGTAAACCGTCCCATCCACTCACACTCATCTGACTGAGGTCCTGGGCCAACGCCGAGTCCGTCTGCTTCTTCCGCTGTTTCCCATACGGACCCGGCCCAGACTCCGGGCTCTCCGTGGGGTCGGCCTGCCTGGCCTGGGAGCTGCGAGTTATCCTGGCGCCTGTAGACTGGGGGGCTTTTTTATCCCAGCTGGCCCTGGACCTGTTCATTCCAACACCTGTTGACAGCAGAGTGGAACATTAATCCCTGTTAGTTTCCTGTCCCACATGCTATCAACACAAAGCTACAAATGTCAGACGAAAAAACGGTCGTTTATCTCTAAGGGATTGTTTTTGAGGACGTTTTCTTGCATTTCATTCCTAATTAGATGCTGGCTTGTTTTTCAGTGATTTGCTTTACTTTCCCTCCTTCTTCTGTGTCCCATATTTAAAAAGCTGTTACACAGAAATTATCGTGTCATCCTTTTCTCCTCACTGCCCCTGCAGAGACAGAAGCTCAAATGTTTTAAAACTGTCAACTGCTGAACAAAAGCTAATGGCTGCAATATATTTAGCAACCCTTCTTTGGCCCTCAGAAGCTATGCTAATACAGTCCACAGCTGTGGCAGCTTTACTGTTCCGGGAGAGCGGAGGGCAGAGTCGATGGGTGGGGGGGAGTGAGAGTAAAAAGAGAGGAGGCAGAGGTGAAAGGGACGGTGGATTGACTGTGTGTCAACAAACCCAGCTGGGAGAGAAAAGAAGATGCACCCTAACGGCCCCCCTCAAACCAAGGAAAAAGAGGCAGGGAGGGGTGCAGAGATAAATGATACTGAGGCGGGATTCAATAAAGAGGGAACAGAGGAGTAGATGACAAACAAGAGAGGGGAGGAGGAGGTGGAAGCTTCTTTCCCAAAGCTATTCTGGGCCTCAAACAACTTCCATGAGGAATGAGTGCGAGTGATCAGGGAGAGGCAGCGCACAAGGGAACAAAAGAGCTACAACCTATAAAACACGACTGCTTCAGAGGGCAGCAGGGAGATACGGCTGGCTTTTCTCCAGCGGCAGCAGGTTATCGGCCTCCAGGCGGGATGGCCGAGTGGCAGAGGCGCTGCTGAAGGCCTGCAGAGTACAGCAACAAGGCTACAAGAACATCAGTCTTTAAAGGGAGAAGAACACTAAACAAGTGATGACGTCACCTGAAACTGTCATGTTTTAAAAATGAGTCACCACTAAGTTTAAAACTGCTTTTACCTTTGCTTGAATCATTTTAAATACTCATTTTAGGCACTCCATCTTCGCCACCTCTTTAAAAAGCCCCCACATCACTACTGTGTCTTTCCCCCTGCACATCCTACAGAACTATTAAGAACAGCAGGAGGGTGAGGGCTGTCTTTTGTCTACACTCCTCTCAGAGAGACACTGCTGAGTACAGGCAATAAATCAGCAGCACTTTTATTAAGGTCTCACACAGTTGGTGAGGTGGCAGACCCTCAAATCCCATCCGCTGAAGTTACAGAAGTGGTAACTTTGAACGTACAGCCCCGTTCTGCCACGGATGTTGTTTTTACAACATAAACTTGACTCATTAGGCAAAATCTTGGGAGAAAACTCAACATTCTGTCCATGTGAATGGAGAAAACAAGCTAAAATTGATGTTGTGCCATATTTACACCAACTCAGGAAGCCAGTGCAGGAGCACAACTCCCATTTGAAATGTCTATTTTTATCTTCTACAGACCTAATTGTGCCACACATGCCGTTATTAATCTTTAATGATAAATAAATCCCTGTATAAATGACAAAAGGCTTAAAAAGGATTTGAAAGCCCCCCTTTGCTTCGCCTTTCACTTCTGCTTCTCGCAGCTTCCCACAGTCAAGAAGCCAATCGCAGTGTGTCCCAGCGTGTCCCAGTACTGGACCACCAGGAGAGGAACGGCTCACATGGGGGTTACAGTTATCTCATTAGGTCAGTCCCACAACACTGGGCACACCTCGGCGCCCACCACCACCACCCAAAGTCAGCCTCCTGGATAATCCCGTCTTGATCTAAGAGGCTGGGACTGAAATCCAAACGCCAGCCGCAGGAACAATTGCAACATCTACTGCTCGCTGATGAAGCAGAAGAAATGCACAAAATTTTAAACAAATAAATGCAATATTATCATTTATACTTTGAAAATAACTACTCTGATCATTTAATTCCAACAACATGCCTCTGCTGTTATCTTGTTTGGAATAAAATTCAACCTGGTGTCTGAAATTGCAAGAATGTCTCATTTCATAAGATGGGCATAGACAGACAAAAAAAGAAGAAAATCAGCTTCAAAAGGAGGACATTTGTTTCTTTTTCATTTCATTTTCTCAAAATTCAGTGTAGTTACTCTTAGAATGATTATTCTAATCATTGATTAAACAGAGAGTTACATACAGGATTAACTGAATAAATCTTTTACTCTATAAATTGTCAAAAAATAGTGACAAATGCTCATCTTTTCACAGTCAAAAGTCTTCAAATTGCTGCTGGTGTTGATTAATTCCTTTTTTGATCAACTAATCAAAAAACTCAAAGAACTTCAAACATGCTTCAAGTGAACACATGTTTGAGTCTTGTTTGCTTGATTAGACTCATCAAGAAGCTGCTGACTTTTTCTAT
>KV751367.1:889370-907808 GCA_001698575.1 Mola mola | reverse complement strand
TTTTTTATTATTATTTATTTATTTTTAATCAGACAACAAGGACCACCCTCAGACACAGCCAGGCATGCTGGGCAGGTTTGCTGGGGGTGTCTATGGGGTCACCAAGGGAGCTCTGGGAGCGACGGTGAGTGGCGTTTCTTGGATAGGAGGAAAGAGTCTGGACCTCACCAAGACCGCCGTCAGCTCCGTAGTCGCCGTCCCTGGGATGGGAGTGGGCCTGGTTAAAGGAGGAGTGTGTGCTGTGGCTGGAGGAGTGAGTGCCGTTGGCTCTGCTGTGATCAGCAAAGTCCCCATAGGAGGAGGTAAAAAGAAGGACAAGTCTGACTGACGTGAATGCATAGAGCTGAGGCATACAGCTTTCACTGTCATTGCCTGTTTTAGCATTCATGAGCAAGAAAAGAGCAATAGAGGACTCAAAAGTTTTGTGTACACATTTTGGCGAGGGGCTTGTGCTTGTTATTTTTTTTTTTGTTTTGTTTTGTTTTTGTGTCCCTTTAGTTTTGTTTTTTCATGAGCATGTGGCAGGAACCTACAGTACAAAGCGAGAACCGACAGAGACTGCTGATCTGCTACAGGAGGACACACAAACGGCTCTCACCCGTGCCTGAAATTGTTTAAACAAAATGTACATGTTTCTATATATAATAATACTGTTTCCACTGCAAACTCTTATGTCTGTCACAGTATGAGAAAATCTCAGTGTAATTGCACTTAAATTCCCTTGCAGGACAATCTTTCATTCATGAAAATCTGCTGTGTAACCTACATGGTTGAGTATTTCAATGTTGACTGATAAACGCATGGGCCAGAAAACTTGCACAGAGTGATTAAACTCCTGCTCAATTAATCACCTTGGTTCAGGATGCCCAGACAAACGTCTGATTGGGGGAAAAGAATGTAATATTTCAAAAACTTTCTGGCTGTGGATATTTCTGTGTTTTTAAAAACTCTTGGTTTTGTTATGAAGGTATGTCGCCCTCTACTGCTCTTGTTTTTCAGTTCAGCGGAAGGCTTCTCATTCTTTTGATAGAGAATCAACTTCATTATAGTAAAGGCTGTCAATACAAACAAGTATTTTGATTATATACATTACACTTTGACTAAATCTCTATTTTTGTAGTTACTGTAACATGTTGGTTAAAGTTGCTGTCAGAGTATATTAACGTGGCAGAAGCTCTGGCGTAAATCTCCTGCTCAACTAAAGCATAACAGTTCAAATCTGGTTTCTCCATATTTCTGAAGGCTTACCATTTTAGGAATCTGATGGCTGGATTCCTTAATGACACTCAGAATTGCAATTTTCTATCATGTCATTTGAGCCTCTAATTATGTACAATGAAGGTTTGAAAAGGTTTTGTTTGCTCCATGTTTGGAAGTTTACTGAACAATGAGAATTTATTGAAACATAGAAATATTGTACACACAACTTGTTTGAATAAATCATGCTGAAGGTTGTTACGTTGCTGTAGTGAAATGGAAGCTGTTTTATAATGAAAACACCTTTGCTGAAAAAGGAGTTTCACTTATTTATAAAAGGATATAAAAACCCACTCACACAACCTCTTACTGTTTGACAAAACTGAAGTACTTGTGCTGATGTTAAACATTAGAGACTCATTATCATACAACATAAATTAAGCTGGATGGCATTGCCTTGGCCTCTAGCACCACTGTATTAAGTCTGGGTGTCATTGATTAGGACTTGTCTTTCAACTCTCACATGAAAAATTTCAAGGACGGCTTTCTTTCATTTCGGTCCGCACATACGTTACTTCTAGGGCGGATTACTGCAATTCTGTATTATAGTCTGCCCCAACAAGTCCCTAAAGAGTCTCCAATTAATCCAGAATGCAGCAGTGCATGTTCTGATGAGAACCAGCACCAGAGACCCTATGGCTTGTCTCCAGAATAGAATTAACAATCCTCCTCCTCACCTACAAAGCTATAAATTTCAAGAGCTTACAGTACACTGGCAGAGCCTCACGCTTCAAAGATGCAGGTTTACTGGAATTCCCCAGAGTCTCCAGAGGTAGAATGAGAGGAAGAACCTTCAGTTATCAAACTCCTCTTCTGCGGAACCATCTTCCAATCACGGTCTAGGAGGTAGACACCCTCTCTTCCTTTAAGAGTCCGCTTAAAACTTTCCTTTTTGACTGAGTCTGCTCTTAGGATTCGGTCGCTGTGTGCTTGCTCATGGAGGGATTGTTGGGTGTAAATCTCAGGGTATTGTCTAGACCTGCTCTTCATGAAAAGCATGTTGACAGAACTTTTGTTGTGATTTGGCCTAACACAGTTTTGATACATCAAAAATGCACTGTAGCAACAGGATCGAGAAATTTACTGGCTTGGACAGACTACTACATGTGTGACTTTCCTTGCTTTGCCAAGACGTACATTGATGCATGGGGAGGAAACACGCGTTTTAATATAAGTAAAGCAAACGTGGAAGGGCCCATTCACTGGACCGTGTTACAGGACCAACCATTTCTCTGAACTTCTTCTTTTTCAATGAAGACATGTTAATATGCAAATATCTTTCCGTCCTATTTTTCTAAAGTTAAACAGCTGGGCACAGACCTGGCTTCTTAAAATCACATTTCCAATAAAAGTGAACACAGACGTACGTCTGTACATTCATCAGTATGAAGTTTCATGTTTGTGAAAACACCTAAAACTGCAAAACATCTTTCAAGATATAACATCAAGAAAAGAAATCCTGCGTGGATAAAGCATTATCCTAAAATTATTTGATTTGTTTAATACACTATAAGGTCAATATTGGGCGTGTCTGCTGATCAAGATACTGTCCTGGTAAGATTACTCTGTGGACTCTCAGGAGTAAATCTTTTTGTTTCCTGATCCTTCATTCGTCATTTTCAACTTGGGTAGCAAATTATTTTGCGAACAAAATGCTTGTATGACCTGGGAAATCCAGACAAGAGGAGGGACCAAAAGTGATCATCACCTGGAGGGGGGCGACGACAATGGATTATAGAATATCGATACATCAAACTAATAGCTTATGAGTGTTTTTTTTTTCATTTCAACATTGGCCAAAAAACAAACCTTGTTCACAATTATTTAACCCTTAGAGATCTCTGAACTCTGTGACCTGCTTTATTCCATGTTTATGGCCAATATGAGGATACAGCTGGACAAAGTGCAAAAACAGTACTCAGGTCAGATTGGTGAGGTGGTGTTAAAAAAAAAAAAAGATATGAAACATGGCCATGGTAAATGTTTTTGATATAGATTTGTCATAAAAATCATTTTTAATTCCTCAAATATTTATTCAAAGTAGAGTAGAAGTTTTAACACGTAGCCGACGTGACAGCAATGTAAACATTCTCAAAGATCCAACATGTAGTAGTATTATGACCAACAAACACAGCAACACTGCCAGGCTAACAGACACTTACCTTCATTACAAGCCTTCGTGTTGCACTGTCCATTTGTATAGTAGAGGCCAATCTTGTAATGCCAATTCCATACATTCTATTTAATCTCTATTTACTCTGGAATGACCATCTAAAAAGCAGTCAAAACTGTCAATATGTTTATTTTATCTTACCACAAGACACATATTTAAAATAAAAGATCACCTTCTTTATCATCAGCTCCATCAGCCCCAACTTCACCTTCACAGGAGGAAGACATCCAGGTTTCACTGTGACACCAGGCTGCTCCTGTAAAATAGAGAGAACCATCGTCTTACTGTGACTGACGTGCCACAGGCAGTGACAGGCAAGTCTGAGTTGGAGTCTTTGTAACTGGACACTAATCTTCAGACCTCGTCCCAGTAGAGAGATTGGGTCAGGGTCAGTTTAGGGCAGAGAAGAACCTCTGCCTATAACCACAATGATCCTTAGTGGCACAAAACATGAATTAATTTTACTTACTAACGACCATGAAATTTTGAGTTTTGGTGCCTGAGGATAGTGAGGAGCTTTTGGTGGTAGTGGAAAATGTTTGGTGCCTGAGGATGATATGATTTCAACCCTTTGACTATGGTGGTGCAGGCTTGCCCCAGATTGAGCTCTGAGCCTCTGCCTCTGTCCCAACCAAGCACCCAGGCAGCGTTGCAATTAAACGAATTAAAGAGGCAACCCTGAGCAGATTGCTATGGACAGTCCCCCTTTAGTGTGCTGCCACATTTATTTTCTGTGCGGGACAAAGGAAAATAAAGAAACATGCTCCAATCAGATCAGGTCACTGAGGTGGATAGTTTGACATTGACGCACTTATTGACAAGTCCAACATTTGGGTCACAATAACCTCTATTAAAGGTTTTTGTGACCTCGGGTTCAATCTGTCAATGAATGTTTATCTTGTAGGGAACACATTGATCGATTCTCCGAAATGCAGAAATATTTACCATTAATCTGCACTTTAGAGAAAATAATAGCTGCGTCTTTATTATTGTCTTGCTGCTGTGTAGCATGTTATGAACATATTCACTTGTCTCGTGCAGATTGCACTCCTAAACAGAGAGCTTGATATATTTGCTGAAGTTCATATAAGCATAAATGTAAGTCTAGGGAAACTTTTCAAGATATGATTCTATACAATATTAAATAACTATTGTAGTTTGGTATGCAACAGATGAAAAGATATGGAAAAGATATAGTGGTGTGCTGTTTTCTAAATATTTGCCGCTGTGTTTTTTTAGCACATGTATTTCACTTTGTAAACAGATACTAAGCATAGTTATATATGTGTGAAACAATAATCTGTTTTGTCCACAATAAGTTTGCTATTTTTTTCAACTGCAAAAATAATAATCTCACTTACTTTCTTTGTTTGATCTCAGGCTCATTTACTCAAATTTCAGATAATCTGAGAAACAGATTAGAGTAATTGGCTGCTTTTTCTAATCACTGACAGGGTTATCAAACACTATGGAGGCAGAGAAATACTGGCAGAATGAAAACTGGATGGAGACCCCCCCAAAACTCTGAAACACAAAAGGACAATCTGCACACGAACCACACACCACTGTGTGTCGTCTGTGTCTTCTGACTATAACTAACAAAGATGAACTAGGATGCCACCAAAGGTGTTTTACTGGACATCGACTTTTTGGCACGCAAAGTTTGTCGGTTCTTTATATCTTATATTCATTAAACTTAAAGTGATATATTTCAAACCTTTTTTAAGTTTAAATCTTTTTTTTTTTTTTCAGTTTTTGAAGAGAGTACAGATTAGTGTATCATTCAAAGCTTTTATGTTTTGCTTTTGACGACAGTGCAGTGCCTGTTCGGAACATGAACTCGAGGGGGATCCTGTGGGTCCAGGTTCCTTTTGTTTATGATGCAGCTGTATTTAATGCAGACTGCAAAGTGCTATTGAAGAAAAAAATTCATTAACAGATGAAATCCCATCTTCAACCACAATGTGTGTTGCAAATGCAGAGTGACGCTGCCTGTGTTTGATTCAGGAGGGTAGACAAAGAAGCAAGGGCAGAAGAATAGAACTGGTACACACCATAATATAAAATGGCCAGGATTTTTATTATTATTGAAGTCTGCGCTGGTCGAAACTGCACGAAATGCACAGAAGGCCCATCAGCAATGCACCTGCTGAGTTTGAAGTCAATCAATTAACGGTTTTGGCACAATGGAAGCATTATGAAAGCATTTTTTTTTTAGCAAGCTATAATTAGTTAAATTAGTACAAAGTCTGAGTCTAGAATATATTAGATAGTCACTTTATTAACTCACACAGAAAAAAATCATAATATTCAAATTCTTTGAGATGAACTCATGCTGAGAGACTGAGACTAAAGTTATATGTCCCACGCAAACAGTCCTCAGCAGCTGAGATTTATTTAGAAGTTGGAAATAATGGAAGTAAAAACTGTATTTCTTTTGTATATAATATCACAGGAGCCAAAAACAGCTGTGCTGGCAATCTTTTTGGTAACATTTTAAAATAAGTGTACATTAATTAACATAAGCTATACAATAAGCATTTACTAACAGTTAACTACTGGATCATGTAACCACATACTTAAAGTTCTCATGTTAACTAATGTATTTATTACTTAACACAGTAATACCCATTAACTATTAGTTACATTATACAGTAAGAAGTATTTTTCCACAAATGGCCACTTAATGCTAGTAGAGAAATTTTTAACCTTGTTTACCATTTATTAATTTCACATAACCACTTATTAATGCTATTTGTAACTCTTTTTGTAAAGTTGAGAACATTTACACCCTTAAATGACACATAATTGTGTGATTTTAAATTAAATAATGTATGAATGAACCTTTAGTTAACATAAAGACCATCAATAAATGATTAGTTGGCGCATGAATTAGCTGTTAGTAATGCTTATCACTGTATTATCTAACATACCCATGCTAATTAACATACCCATGTTGTAAAGTGTTGCCATCCTTTTTTAATGCTTTTATCTTGAGATCAGAAGTTGCCGTTTTCTTGAACACTTTCAGACCCTTGTTTACTCTGACTCTCCTTTTGAAAACACTTCACACACAGGCTCAAACAAAACACTCTGAACAAAATGATCCTTTCAGTTTGCAAAATGTCCAAACACAAAACAGTAAATACATGCATTCATCTTTCAATCAACCAAAATCCAAAATGTAGCTCTCAATATGTAATGATTTAGGCTTAATTTGTGCTATATGCCTGGGCCATGTGTTAATACATATGCCAAAAAAAGTTAATCAAGCATTTCACAATATGATTTTACTAGAGACAACAAACCCTGCTTCATTTGGCTCTCAAACTTTTTCCTTTTTTTTTTTTTTTTTTTAGATACCTTTTTGAAATACTGTCCAGTAATTGAAGTACTGTTGTCAATTGCATGTTGACATAGAGAATCCTAAGGGGAAAAAATGGATTCTGGGACTCACAGGTTTATCTGTGCCCGGAAGTAACTACAATGTGAAAATGATATAATTGTTTTATCTTAATCTGGGCTTCCTTAAAATTTCAAGTTTATTCAAGTTTATTTGAGGTCATTTCTAATGATTCAGTCACCTCAAGTTGTCTTATCAAATTCTTAAATGTAAAAATTTAGGGCAGCCCAGACAAGCTTTTCTGCATTTTTAGTAGCAAGTGTGTAGGTCGATGAATAATGAGAACATAACCTTGTTATAAATGATTTATTATCTTTTTCTCAAGGTGAAAAAGCTTGTTTCCTCATCAATATTAATTGTGACAGGGATAAAAGGTCATTAAAAAATGTTTTTACACACAGCCAATCTCAGCTTCTCAGCATAGTGTAGAGCTATGGAGAAATTTAAGCTTAGACTCTTCCGTTTCATTTGCTTTGCATTTTCAGTTTTAATGTAACAAGAGCAACGGCTTTTAGAATGAAGATTCTAGCATTATGTGGCCGTGCTCTCTCAGTTAATGTTGACTGGGGATAAAGAGTTTCTCAAATCCAGTAAAGATCGGGAGAGCCGCTGATATATCCCAAACTCTGATGGCATAGAGGATCTGCTAAGGTAATAAGAGTGAATGTGATAATTATGAAAGAACCCGCTCACTGATGTAGGCCTAATGTAAAATAGCTAAGTAATTTGATCAGGGCTTGCGCCTGCACTGTCTTAATAGTAATAGAGAGTTATATTTGCAGCCCTGTGGCAGAATGTCATTACAACCATAAACTGAAAAAAATGAATTGGACTGTGTCCTTGAAAAGGACACAGTGGTTGTAATATTTATTTAATTAGCCAGCTGCCCGTCAATAATCACCTTATCCTGGCTGTTGTCGACAAGCTGATGACTATGCATTACATTATTTTACCAAAGTCTGAATATTTGATACACGTGAATGTAATTTTAATGCTTTTATCCTGCTGATTAAAACAATCAGTAGAAAACAATTAATGAGTTAAATAAAATGTTACTTAATTGATCCCTTGTTTTATTCTTTATATGTATCAATGCAATGATCATTCTTTATACTAAGCACTTTCACTTTTAATTCTTTGTCAGAGCAGTAAACAGGCATGACAGAAACAATGAATCGTGAATGTTTATTAATATTGTTATCATTTTGGAAGCATCCTTCAAAACAAAATTCAGTAATAAGACCAAGAGTTAATTTTTGTTTTACACCACTAATTGCAGAAGAAACATGGCCATACACTACAGTTGTGGCACCATCTCTTGCAATGGTTTAATGGTTGGTTTAAATAACTGCTTATTAATCTTTTTCAAGCCGTGTTTTCAAAACAATAAATGACAGATTCAGACAGGAAATGATTTAACTAACTTTCATTATTTTAAATGCTGTATTCATGACATTGTTTGAATTTAATCATGTTGAGAGATGTTTCTAATATTTTCTTTTCGTCCTTTGGAAATCTTATAAGTATTACAGCTACAGCATCTGACAAAACAATAGAAACACTTTTAATATAATGAAATTCAATACGCCACCAATACAGAATAGAAAATTGCCAGTTGAATCGACGACTAACTGACTGAGTGTCAACCAAATTGCTTTAAAATGTAGCGGTGACCCTTTAAAGCACACAGCTGGATTTGTTGATTGCAAACTTGACTGCATTCATTTGGGTATCAACATTACCTGCAGGAAATCTTTGGGTCAAGTCTAATTTTTTTCCCCAAAAAATTCAAACACATATATTATCATTTTCATTTAACACTAATAACCGAACTATTCAACGTTCCAAAACTTTCATTAAATGTTGTCAGCCAAACGAGCTTGACTCTGCTGCTCGCTGCTAAGCTGCAGTATACACCACAGGTCCAGTAGAAGCCACAGTCTTAGGCGTGTTCTCCGGGGCTTCTACATCTCTCTCTGCAGGCAGACATAAAAAAACATGATTAGATTTAATTGCACATTACATTGTCCCAGAATTCTGCGGGTTGATCTCTTACTTCTCATTTTCCTGAAGCAATGTGGCTCACAGTTGCTGCCCGGTATAGCATGGCAAAGAGATGTACTGCAATGAATGTACACCTGTACAAGGAACACAGTGTTGACAAAGCAATACACAATATTGTGTTGCAGTTGTTGCTCTTCATGGGATCCATTCATTACCTGTTGCCTTGTAGGTTCCATCACACTGGTGTCAACGAAGCTAAACATTTTGAAAAAGAAGCGCCTGTGGTGCCCAGGGAACTCCACACCAGAGGAGGGGTGGATTTCAACCAGTGAGGTCATGTAGTTATCATGCGTGTATGGACATCTGGATGGAGAGCAAATTGGGTAAAACGGAGTTTGTACATGAGGGAAGTGTAAATTCTGACAAAAATACGTTGACACATAGTCACAACAAGAACTGCAAATTGGTGTTTTAGTTACCCGTCTATCAAAAGGTCCCACTGGGGCAGACTGTGAGGGTTGGGGCTTGCAGTTGTCCAACAGTGACCAAGAGTCAAGACAACAAAAGGGTCTGTCCTTTCGAGGAGTTGGACTTCCACGTACACAGGCTCTCTCAGTACTTTAGGCACAGGAAACTCGGCATCCGTATAGAAAGAGGTATAGGCTGCTTCCACTGTGAGAACAGAGATAAAATTTAGTATGACAGGAAATAATATGAAATGATTAACAAACACAGCCATGCTGCCAAACACTGACAGACACTTACCTTCATCACAACCCTTCACACTGCAATATCCTTTAGCCAGCTTCATTTGTACTCTGAGCGGTCCCAAAGCAGCAACCGGTAGAGGTGGATCTTGCAATGCGAAATCTATGACCAGAGCTTCAACAGAAGTACCAGTGTATCTACACTGGAACAGCAATCTAAAAAGGAAAACCATCATTATATTTCTTGGTCACAACTTTTTGAAAATCACAACATCTTTGAAGCAAAAACCACTTACTCATATGAGCTGTCCCTGGTAGTCATTCCAAGTTCTCCCATTCCAACTTCAAATGTGGAAGACATCCTGTTCTCATAGATTATAACTCCAGGCTCCTCCTACAAAAGTTGAAAAAACAATATCAGGAGGGATAACAGTCTTCAAAAGTTATATTTTATGGTTGGAAAATATAGAAAACCAAATTCTTACCAGGACTATAGTCCCACAGGCAGTTACAGGAAAGTAGTAAATTGCAAAGTCTGAGTTAGAGTCAACATGTGTACAGCCTGGTCCATCTCCCCACAGTAAGACTGAATCAAGGTCAATGTTGGGTATTGTAGAATCTCTGGCCACTACCACAATGAAGTAGGCATCCTTGGTGCACTGGACAGTCACTGGTGGCACAAAATACATGTTGAGAGGTTATAATATTAGATGTTATTGACCCAAGAAAATATAACAAGTCAACAGCCATGTGAGCCACTATTGGAGGGTGTAAATTAGCACTTACAAGAACTAAATCCACATCACGACCACTGATTGTATGCTGATGATTTGCATTGTCACATTTTAGTTTAACATATTATTATGGCAACATTTGGTCACTATCATGAATTAATGTACAGGTTAATTGGATGGGAATTGTGGGATTACAGACTAAAGAAATGGCCTGATGATAAATCAAGTTATTAGGATATCATCCTTTTAGGATTCTTGAATAATACCAATCCATCCAATATTTGTTAAATTATTTTACCTTGTAGCAGCATTGTGGATTGGCTGATATTGTCACTGTCAAAAGCCATTATGCTAACATAATTAGACTAAAATTGTCAAGCCAAAATTGTTAAATCAGGTCAGATCTTGGCATCTGTAAGTAAGTAAGTGTGTTAAAATTAGGGTATATTCACCTTCAATAAAAATTTAAGGTGAAAAGGCAATTTTAAAACAGTCAACTTATAGGTATATGGGAACAGGTCTCCCTCCCACTGAGAATGCCATCTTACGGTGCCATGTCACTACAGTAGAACCGTAGTGACGTTGGAATTACAAGGAGACTCACCCCAGTGAAAGGTGAAAAAGAGGCAGGAGTACAAGGAGGCATACAAGGCATTCTATTACCTCACCACCCCATGCTGCTCTTTTTGAAAATCAAATCCAAAATTTATCCTAGTATTATTCCATAAGGATGCAACTCGCGGTTATATAATATATATATATGTAATCTGAAAAGGAACTTTATTGATCTTAAAAAGCGGTAATTTATAAACTCACCTGCTTTCGCAAAGTAGCAATTTCGGCCATCAAAGCAGCAGCTAATCGCATCACATGCAGCAGCAGAAATATCAATACTCCCACATGGTACTCTCTGACTTTCTTCTACTTCACAAGTGTGGAATGATGGTTGCTTTTGCAGATTGCCTGGGTAAACAGAAGGTCCATGTGACGACGTAGCTTGATGCGGCTTATATGATTCACTCAATTGCTGTGGTTGAGGGACCTGTGGATCTTGTTGAGATTGAATGTTGGCATATCCTCGAGGAGAATACTTCACTGGGTAAATAGGTTTAGGTGGTGGGAGCACTGGTGCTTTGGAAGGAAGTTTAGGTGTCTGTGGTGGAAGAAGTGGGCGCTTAGGTCGAGGATTTTTTGTTTGAGGATGAGATCCTGTTTGCTGTGGCTTTCCTTGGTGGTTAGGATAACGCTGAGTATGAGTTCCAACTGATGGATTTGAAGGATAGCGAGAAGTATGACTTCCAGTGAGTGAAGGATTATGTGAACTGGTATGTGAAAGAGATGGATATCCCGTGTGTGAAGGAGCCTGAGGATTTTGAGATGGAAGCTGTGGTTTTCCCGGGTATATAGGATTTTGCGGATTTTGCGATGGAAGCTGTGGTTTTCCCGGGTATATAGGATTTTGCGGATTTTGAGATGGAAGCTGTGGTTTTCCCGGGTATATAGGATTTTGCGGATTTTGAGATGGAAGCTGTGGTTTCCCTGGGTATGAAGGATTCTGCACATTTGGATAGCGACTGGGTGTTGTTCCCCCTTGTGAAGGATTCTGTGGATTTGGACTGTGGCCTTGAGTTGGTCTACCGTATGAAGGATTCTGTGGATTTGAAGAGTGTCCTTGAGTTGGTCCACCGTATGAAGGATTCTGCGGATTTGAAGAGTGGCCTTGAGTTGGTCTACCGTATGAAGGATTCTGCGGATTTGAAGAGTGTCCTTGAGTTGGTCCACCGTATGAAGGATTCTGCGGATTTGAAGAGTGTCCTTGAGTTGGTCTACCGTATGAAGGATTCTGCGGATTTGAAGAGTGTCCTTGAGTTGGTCCACCGTATGAAGGATTCTGCGGATTTGAAGAGTGTCCTTGAGTTGGTCTACCGTATGAAGGATTCTGCGGATTTGAAGAGTGTCCTTGAGTTGGTCCACCGTATGAAGGATTCTGCGGATTTGAAGAGTGTCCTTGAGTTGGTCCACCGTATGAAGGATTCTGCGGATTTGAAGAGTGTCCTTGAGTTGGTCTACCGTATGAAGGATTCTGCGGATTTGAAGAGTGTCCTTGAGTTGGTCCACCGTATGAAGGATTCTGCGGATTTGAAGAGTGTCCTTGAGTTGGTCTACCATATGAAGGATTCTGCGGATTTTGAATTGGATCTTGTGGCTTTAGAATGAGCGGAGAACCCAGCGATGGTAATGAAGAGTGAGAAGATGGAAAGCCCCCCATTCGTGGTTCAGGCATGGAAGAGCTTGGATCCTGAGCTTCTGTGCCAAATAGGCACCCTAGCAGTGCTAGTGCCACTAAGGTGGCACTCCCGAGCTTTGCCATGGTTTAACAGCAGTTTGACCCAGACAGTCTCCAATTGTACCATTTGAGTGCTGCCACATTTATATGTGACTTGACTTGATGATTTGAAAACCCCACCTGTGAGGCCAAGTCACCACCAATCACAGTTTACCATTTCTTTGGGGGTGGGGGTGGGGGGCGATTATCTAAAGTTTTCAGATGAAAAAATGTATTTGCTAAGTTCAGGAGATCAGTTGTATGGGTGTGAAAGAGGATGAAACACGTGTCCTATCACATCAAATCACTGAGGTGGATGACAGTTTGACATAAAAAAAAATATTGACATTGCCAACATTTGGGTCAACAACAACTTTGGGTCACAAAAACCTCTACTAAAGGTCTTTATGGCCTTATGCTTTATTTGTCAGCAAATGTTTATCTTCTTTGTCCACAATAGCGAACATATTGACCTGTTCTCTGAATCCGTACCAAAGTTTGCCATTAATGCACACTTAAGACCAAACTAGATGTGTCTCCATGCTTGTCTTGCTGCTGTGTTACTAATTAAAGATGAAAATGTATACGAGTTTCCCAAGTTTTCCCATTTGTGCTTGATATAGAATTTCAGCTGCTCATCAGTTTGTATTCTTCTTTGCCTTATATTATGCTTCATAATGTGCCAAACATTTTTAGTCAGTTAAAAGTCATAACTGCAGGCAGACCACTTACACTGTTTTACTATGGCGCCATGCTGTTGAAATACATGCACAATGTGGTTTGGCATTGTTTTGCTGAAATATGCAAGGCGAGAAAAAATTTTGCTCCAAAACCTGTATATATATTAATCAGCATTAATGATAACTTCAAAATTGTGCAGCTTACCCCTGCCATGTGCACTAATACACCACCATACCAATACTGATGCTGGCTTATGAACTGTGTGCCAATAACAAGCTGGATGGTCCCTCTTCTCTTTAACTTGGAGGATGTGGCATCCATGATTTCCAAAAAGAATTTAAAAAGTTGACTCATCAGTCTGAGGACAGTTTTTCACCTTGTCTCAGCATGATTTCTTCTTTGTGTGGCAGAGTTTTAACTTGCATTTGAGCATACAGCGACAAACTGTGTTTATAGACAGTGGGTTTTGAAGTGTTCCTGGGCCCATGCAGTGACGTCCACTACAGAATTGTATCAGTTTTCAATAAAGTATCGTCTGAGGGCCCATAAATCACGGCCACCCATTGTTTTAGGCCTTTGGGCTTTGTGTACAGAGATTTCTTCTGAATCTTTAAATTATATCATGTGCTATAGACAATGAAATCCCTAAATTCTTTCTTTCCAGTTTTATGAGAAATACTATCCTTCAGTTGTTGCACTGTTTGTCAGCACAGTCTTCACAGATTGGTGAACCCTTCCACATCATTACTTGAGAAACATGTAAAAGGCCTCTCTGGATTGCTCTTTTTATAACCAATATTTTTTTCACCTGTTGCCAGGTAAGAGATGTATCATCAGCTATTTGCTTTTAGAAATATCCATGAAAATATTTGTGAGTACTAAACTACCACTACAACTACTAAAATGTAGCTTAATGGTATTAACATAAAAGTCAGCAATCTAAATGTTTATTGTTGAGTCTCAGTCCTAGTCCTTGTCAAATATTAACGGGCTCAGGCTCATGGCTCAGGCCACCAACCCCAAGTGCTGATATTTGACAACCTGGAAATGAAACTTATTCCTACATTTTCAAAAAATGACTCCATGCTTTTACTCAGCTATAGCAATTAGACAAATAAGGCTAAATTAGACACCGACCATATAGAACAGGTTTGCATGTGGAGGAACAAAACATATTTGGAAAAACAAAAGCATGTATTGATTACATATATTCAGTCACTTCAATTATGTGTATAAAAGTGAAGGAGAATCTATATACATATATTAGTTTTCTTTAATGATTTCAAGAAGGCAGTGGTCATTAGTAAGTTTTACTGTGCTTGCTCATCCCCCAACTGATGTACTGGTTCAGATGAGTACATGTACACAATCGGATGGGACAAATTTGTGTGAGCAAGGAGATTTGCCTCTGATATTGTTTCTTTTATATTAACGCTCATGCCTTTTTAAATTAAAGCTTCTATCTTGTGCATTATAAAGTTTTACTTGATGAGCATGGAAAAAATGTGCTGACTATGCTGGACATTGTTTCAGAATGGCGCTGGAAATGAAATTTAGTGGTAAATCAAGACAAAAAAGACAAAAGTCCCTGGAGTAAAATTTAATGTATGTTCAACAGAGCTATCAAATACAGATCAGTATAAATATCTTGGCTTGATGGTGCATGAGCAAATGGTATTACAGCTGTCAGTGTTGTTGCTCAGTCAGGAAGTAGAGCACTGGGCTCTACATTGCATACTGAACAATGTTAAGTGATGGGGCAATCTTGGATCAAATACTGATACACAGCTCTATAATGCATGTGTATGTCCTGTGTCTGATTATGCTCCTGACGTTTATGATTTTCATGAATATATATTATAATAACACCATATATATATATATATAATGTTAAATTAACACAATGTATCAGAGCATCAGAGATATTCAATCTTATTTGGAGTCCATGTATTTTTCTTCAGTTCTATCAGGGTGACTATAGTCAAAGAAACTCACACTAGCATATGGCAGTATGGCTGTGTTCCAGAAGCAGCGCACACCTTCCAGCTCTTTGTGTATTTATGGAAATGCTACGCATCGATGGCAACAGAAATGACATGGTAGTTAGGTCAAAGTGACTTAAAAAGCATTCCCTGCATGATATTTGCCAAATGAATGCATAAGAGAATCAGCTGAGTCATCAGCTGAGGAGGGTTGGCTTTTAGATCAGCTGATTTGGCTGAGCTTGACTTTCATAGCCTGCCAGAACAAACGCAATGCTCAATTCTTGGCCATTAATACAGATATCAGACATAGAGAAAGGAGTAGCTTCAAACACTCTGAATGTCAGACACTGGCTTTGGAATAGACTAGTCAAGATATTAGCAAAGACTAAAAAGAAACTTATAACGTTTGAGTGTTTGAATGTCATCTATTTTCCATAGTGAGATACTTTGCGAGAATATGACGAGTAAAATGTTTTTGTATGCAGCAAAA
The DNA here is from genome assembly GCA_001698575.1 of Mola mola. Lineage (NCBI taxonomy): Eukaryota > Metazoa > Chordata > Actinopteri > Tetraodontiformes > Molidae > Mola > Mola mola. Next base: position 892,048 of record KV751367.1, on the reverse strand, counting down.
AAATTATTGTCTCATACAGAATAACTTGAATGTAGAATCTTATGAAAAATATAATTCAAACAAAGGAAAACGATGGCTATAGCCCTGTTACCAGCTTGCAGTTATGGTTCAGTTCTGTTCGCTACAGTACACATTTTTTGTGTTTCCAGTGTCAAAAACTGTGAATGGTACTCTTAAAAACCCTAACCCTGACACACTGTGCTAGTTTTATCACCCTCGCTTGGGGTACCAACCAGAGCTATCCCGTACCATAGACGGGGGTGAGTCCACTGCAGTCCACTGATTGGCTGACAGGATTGTCACTTCGCTGCAATGGTCAACAGAGCCTGTCTGTGTTGTGTGATAAACAACCGTATGCTAACAAGGAACAGCACAACTTGCTGGATGTTCTCAGTTGTTTCCTTTGTTTGCTGTTAAGGTTTCTTCTTTTCTGACTACATTACAGGTATACACAGTGTCAGGTTTCTATGAGGTCACGCTGTCACGGTCAGGCTGCTTCACCCACCAGGTAACAGTACGGTCACAAGTAGAACGCCTTTACACCTCTAATGAACATACTGTTCCAAAGTGTGCTGTACCGACCTGAACTGAACCCTACTGCTTTGTGGGAAAAAAGGCTTATGTGCACAGTTTGTGTACAGGAGTGGCAAGTTTCATGCCACTTCATGTATGGACTTTGTTATGTGAGCTCAGCAACACTGAGAATAAGACACATTTTATGTTTTACTGCCCTGTGTATGATGACATGATGGATGCTCTTTTACATAAAATATCCTCAATTTATGATCATTGTGTTTATGATGGCTATAATTAAAACTGAGTTGTGCTTTAGGCAGGAAACATGGCTAAAAAAGCTTGGGAGGGTTAGACTGCAGTTGAGGTCTTAATAACTCTGCCAACATAGGTTATGTTATTATTGGTATGTTTGTTAGTTTTTCTGTCTGCCTGATAGCAGTATTACACAAAAACTGCCCAACCAATTTTAACAAAATTTGTATCAAAGGTATGTTTTGCCCCAGCCGATAGTTGATTTAATTTTGGTAGCCAAATGTCAAAGGTCAAGGTTACTCAATGGCCATAACTCCAAAAAGAATTGAGGTTCTCATTTTGTAGCTGACAACACTGGCTATAAATGATTAACTTTTGTGTTTTCTAATTAAAGGTCAAGTTGACTGAAAGGTTAAACAATTTTTTTTAATTAACAATTTATAAAGAGGTCTAAGTGGTGTCAGTTTGTAACTAATCACAGGGTTCATCACATAGCCAGAACCAGCTGGATCTTTGGTCCAAGTGTCACAGGTCAGGTGGCGCCAACATGTCTTCTCTTTAGCGCAAAATGACCTTGACCTTAAAATCATAATTAGAAATGGTTGAAACAAACACTAGTATCACAGTCTCGTAGAAAGCTGGAATATGAGCTCAAGGAAAAAAGTTTGACCTTGAAAGTTATGCATTTATCACTGGGGAGTGTATCTTGTAGGGAATTAAGCTACATTGGCGAAGGTTTGTACTTTATGAGTGCATTCTTTCTAGTTTACATATTCTTTTAAACGCAAAGCATAGACTTGCTTTAGGCCTACAGGGAAGACCAGGACAGAACAGAACAGCCCAAATTCCCCTGCCAAAAGCAATACAAATTAAAGCAATACATTGTCAGAAATAAGTGAAAGCAAAATTGTTCACTTGAAAGTACACTAAAAAAATTCAAATTAAAAAACATTTAATGAGATCTTCAAATTAAATCTGGGGCCTCATTAAGTTTTCATGGATAAAAACATACAGAGGCACAACTGCTTCTTAGGAAACTTCTGTAAGAAATATGCCAGCAAACTGAGGCTGGGGATCTGAAAATAAAAAAATATTCCATGTCATATGTGTGTTTGACCACATTGTGGGGCCATTTTCTTTGTCTTCTCTACAAGCAGACAACTTATGCAGAGTGTTAATAGCATTATTGCATTTTCTGTTAAAAAAGAAAACAAATGAAAGAAGGGACAAAAATAAAAGATTCTTTATTTTTCTTACTGTGTTGTTTATTACTACTAATACTGCTATGTATAATATTATTTCACTGCTGTCTTTTTGTTTAGCAATGATTAAGCTGCAGTGAAATTGAACACATAGGACACATGAGAATGATAGAGGAAAACTAACCTCCGATACAGGCATGATTAGTTGAACTCCAGCAGCATTAACTGTATTAACTGATGCAAACCAAAAAAAAAGACAAATGGTGACAGTGTGTCTGGCTCTCCATATTATGAGGAAAAGTTGGGTGAAAAAAGAGTACTTTCATTTTGTGCTTAAGTTTACGCAAAATATTTCAAATTACATATAGGCCTACTTGCTACAATAATAATACAATACAAGAGTTACTTACAAACCATAGTTATCTGACCTTATGTATACTTTTGCACCATATTTTCTGTCTGTTTGTCTGTTTGTCTATGAACATTTTGTTTAGATTTTGATTTATTTTCTTGACATTTATGTTGTAATGAATATTTATGTTAGAAGGATTTATTTATCTTTTTTTTTACAGTATTTCCGTGAAAATTGTTTTTCCTATGTTAGTACAACATTTTTATTTAATTCATATTTACTTTTGTAATAAATTTATTATTACTGGCCATGGTCTGATGCAATTTGCCTTTATCATATCATTTTATCATATTATC
>KV751367.1:873015-885019 GCA_001698575.1 Mola mola | reverse complement strand
ATGTACTTACTGAAATGAGGAAGATGCACAGTGCATCGTTTCTTACTGAGTTGTGGTCACGAAAGCAGAGGCCTTGCTTTTACTGAAACACGGAAGTGTGCAACACCGCAAGATGCACGTGCTGCAACTCGATATTGGAATATATTGACGAGGGTGGAGTTATTCTCTTCCGCTCAAGATCTCTTTAAGATATAAATAGATACATCGTTATTATTATATTATGCAGATGATACGTGGCTTTATTTTCTTATTTAATTAAATAACCCTGATGTCCTGTTTTTTTTTTAAGTTAGCCATCAGTCAGGTGTTTCAGCTGTTCCCTTCAGTTCTCAACAGCCAGTTGATGCTCTGGTGTTTTCTTCGCCAAGTAAAAGTGACTTTGTTGTCTTACTTGTCTACTATGGAATCAATGGATTTTTCTATATTACTTATGACGCATAAAAAGTCAGGAGCAGCATACATTTTTGAACTTCTATATATTCACCTTGGAGTCCAGCTATAGTTCAACTAACTTACTTCTGAAGTTCAATAACACAGGATTGAGCAATCACAGTAAGTGTTTGTAACTTGGAAAATAATTTAGTTTACTGTCACTTCATATCCGGTCCGAGAATACGCAAAAAATCTTGCTGGTTGATCAAACCTTTACATTAGCTCCTTTGCACTACATCCTATTCTGTTCAAGTTTTAGTTTTTGTATTTGATTTCCTTTTCTTGTGTAGTTTTGACGACTGTTTGACCATTTATATTGTCATCAATCAAAAATGCCAAATACAGTCTCTCAAATGTGATGATTTGCTTCTTTTCTTTTGGCCGGTTGGTCATACTTAACAAAACACAAAACATGAAGACTCCATCTTGGCTAAGGAAATTTGTCATGGCCCTTATTGACCAGATTTTTTTTTAGATTTATACATTAAACTTTTATTAGCATAAACATACCATGAATATTTGAAAGAACATACACTGATCAATTGATAATGATAGCAATTATTTGCAACCCTATTGTGACGCTAGATAAAATGTAAAGTTTGTTCTTTGAGGAGTCAGAAGAAGTCAGAAGAAACACATGGAGGAGATGTTGTGAAAAAGCACCAGACTGTGAGTGTAACACAGAGGAAGACAACTCGCCCGTTCTACTGCCTTCACCCACAGAGGTGCTAATCTCAGAGGTACCACAGAGGCCTCTGCGCTCTCCCTACTGGGTAACTTAACACAGTATGCATCTACATATCGCCCCATATATGCAGCATGCTAACAGGGAAAATCAATCAAAGGATATTTTTTCTGTGTGATGTCCTTTCTTTATAGCATCGTTTCTCTACATATGTGTGGCTGCTGCTGGGATATCCTCCTCTGGTGGTCATCCATTCCCTGGCCTGTTTCTTCTCCTGGACACTGGTCTTCACCATCCCTGTTTCCAAGATGAATGCACGGACCATGGGAGTCATTCTTCTCCTGGCTCCCGAGGACGTCTTTGTCTCCACCTGCTTACAGAGGACGGTCAGAGACAGATTTACCACTTACAATCTATCATTTACCTGCATATGCACGTGGAGAGATTATTCACTGTTGATTTTATGTTTTAGCAACAAGGCCAGGAGACCAGAGCCCTGCTGTGCTGCTACCACGCTGCAAACTGGTACTACTACAAGTACACTGTCGATGGGATCAATGTGTTCGCTGTCAGTATCCTTTACTAGTGTGCGTGGTTGTGTGCATGTGTGGGAGTGTGCCACATGAAGAGCTGTAATCATCTTTGATCTTAAATTCAGACCTCCTCCCTCTAGTAATAATTGCCATGATTATAGGATATAATGACAGAGAAAACCAGTATGCCAGCTCCAGTGTCAAGTTCGCCATTGCAATCGGCTCCATCATACCCTTGTCTTATTATATTGGTATGGGAATTGCCAGGTGAGTTGTTTTTATTACCTTTAAAACCCTGTCGATTGACTTTAGGTGTACCTAAAGAAAGTGAACACGGCATCACGCTTTACATCCACTTACCAAGATTGTTAAAAGATTGACACATGTTCCTGATGTTAATTGTCTATCATATCCTACACCTACAGCATCTCAGCCCAGAGTAACTTTGCTGTGGGTGCAGTGGTGAACGCCAGCTTTGGCTCCATCACAGAGCTGACGTTTTACATCACCGCCTTGCTCAGAGGGCACCAGGCAGGGAACCAGTGTCTACAGGAGATTGTTAAATCAGCTCTGACTGGCACGCTCCTGGGCTGCATCCTCTTCATTCCTGTGAGCCCAACTGCATTTATTTCACAAATTATAGATTTAAAAATCAAAAAAACTTACTGAGGCAGCTTTAATTGTCCAAGTTTTACTCTATGCACTCAATACGGAAATAAATTAATGTTCAAATCAGCTGCATTGCACGTCTTGTTCTCAGGGCATCTGCATGATAATTGGAGGATTGAAGCACAGCGAGCAAACATTCAACAGTCGCTCTACAGGAGTGAGCTCTGCGTTGCTTTTCATCTCTGTAGGAGGCAAGTAAACATAACATTTCAAAGACAGATGGCAAGATGGGTGGAAGAAATTATATCAGGAAACAGAAATATTAATTTTCTCTTTCCTAGATCCACTTCAGAACAGGTTTAACCTTATTGTTACTCGTTGAGAACTGTTATTGACACAATGAAATGTAGTTTGTCATCTGCAAAAATGATGTGCAGAATAAAGTTTACATGTATTTCAGCAACAGTAGTTTAAAACTTCCGATGCAAACATTGTTTTGGCCTCCTGACAACAAAGAAGGACCAGCTGGTTAATATGCTTGCGCCACCTGCAGCAAAAAAAATGTAACAGTTACAGTCATTTTTTTTGTAGCAGCACTTTCCACTGTGTTTTTGATACATTAAACGCCTGTACTGTCTGATCAATTACATCCTAATACAATAAAAATTGTTCAAAATACTGTCTGTTATAGGTATTAAGTTAATTATTGAAGTGTTAGTATATTGATTTAAAAGCTATTTCCATTCCTTAGTAGTGTGTCTATTGACTAGACTAAACATGAATCTGTCTTTAAACATCTGACCGGAGAAAAGTAGTTGGCTGGAAAATAGATGTGTTCAAAGTTTCAACCCCAAAAGAAAAAAATCTGACATGAAAACACTCGATGAGGCTCAGGTGATGATGACAGTAGCAGAATCAGCCGTACAGGTGTCTTGTTACTCCCCATTTCTGTCTAGCAAAGCAGAACATCTACAATGCAAATGTTCTACATTGATTCATCAGCATGACTATCGCTGGCAGGTGTCTTCGCCCCCACGCTGTTCTTCAAGGCTTATGGAAATCTGGTGTGCGATGTCTGCACCAACTCCACTGGAGGAAACAGCACAAGCAACAGCAGTGGGCCATTTTTCTGTCACAACTGCCACTATGATCTGGTCGGTGTCAGGAGAAACCTCATTCTTACAAGCGCATTGTAGGAACAACATTCTACATTCTATTTTGTTTTAATACTGTCTCTCTTTTTTTTCCAACAGCTCAATGGTTCATTGTTCCACAACCATGTTGAGTAAGAGATTACATATATATATATTTTTGGGATTTATATAATGGCTGTAATTTAAAACAATTAAACGACTATAAGGGTGATTTGCGAGATTTGACTCTTGAATATAGTGTGGAGTCACCGAGTTTTATTCAGTGCAGTATGAAAGTCATTTGCAGAAACTTTACACATGCTTTAGATAGCTGGTATCATAATGATGGAGTCTCTAAATGTATTTCTTTATTTTAGTTGTGAATATGATTTACTGACTTGTAAGCTGACTTGTGACTTGTTAAGCTCTGACTTCCAAATTTCAGTTGATATTACTCTTTCCAGAATGTTCACTGTCCATTTGTTTGACATCTTTCTACTTAGCAGCACAGTTAACTAGGAGTTTCAGTGATTTTCAAATTAAGTTCACGTTGAATCGAATCTAGAACAAAGGAGATAAAGCAACGCAAAACTTCTCTGAAAGTGGGTGGTAGTGATAAAATATCAGACCTTAAACCTACTAAGTTATTATAGGTTCCTTTTAATTTCTAAAAGAATCCATTAAACTTTAAAAGTGTTCCTTCCTCGTGTTTATTTTGTGTGTTTTTTTGTTTTTGTTGTTGTCAGGCCACTGGTCTACACAGTGTCTGCCCTCCTGCCAGTCGCTTACATCATTGGTCTGACTTTCACCCTGAAGACGCACTCCCACATTTATGACATTCATGTTGGAGAGGGACAAGGCACGTGGCATGTGTCCCCTTAAGCAAAAATCCTATCTTTCATGATTGCAGCACAACACCATAATCTCGATCTTCATCTGTGCAGTGACGGGCCACCACGGAGCTGTGGTCCGCTGGTCCAGGTGGAGGTCTCTGGTCATCCTCGTCATGGCCACTGTGCTCACATCTGCATGTGCTGATCTCGTCACAGAGAACATCCAGCCCATACTAAACCAGCCCAACATCTCTCAGGTCAGGAGATGAACCTGAGCAGGCTGAGGCAGTTTTTATTTGCCCATTTCCTGTGGCAGTGCTAAAATTTGGTTCTATTTCTGCAGTATTTTATTGGGGTAACAGTTCTCGCTATGGTTCCGGAAATCCCAGAGATTGTTAACGGGATCCAGTTTGCACTCTATAACAACATCAGTCTTAGGTAATTCCTTTCTTTATTAAAGAGGTACTATGTTTTTTTTTTTAAGTGATACCTGGGTTCTAAATGATTGGTATTTTTGCAGCCTGGAGGTGGGAATCTGTATTGCTGTTCAGGTCTGCATGCTGCAGATTCCAGCTCTGGTTTTATTTAATGCCTTCTATGTAAGACATCTTTTCTTCAGTTTGATCACTGATTAATTCATATGATGCACAACTCTGCTGTTGTGCTGTTGTTGAGTTTGTGTTATCAAGCCCCATCTTTGTTTTGCACAGGATGTGGGATTTGTGCTATTATTCAGTGACCTGCACCTGTGGGCCAGTATCTTCAGCGTTATTCTTGTCAACTACATCTTCATGGACGGCAAGTCTGATTATTTTCAGGGTAAGTTTACAGTCTTTTTGAGTTTTTCATAGCATAATTAAGGCCTTAATCTTATGGTGTTTTAATACAAACCTCTAGTAATACTCTTCCTGTATTGTTTCCTTGTTACATATGTAAATGTTTGTTTTATGCTGAATGAACCCTGATATTGCTTTCTCTTCATGCTTTGAAAATATCCTTTCTGGGCATTTTGTCAATGCTGGTTAATTGCATACCAAACAGGAAACGTTATAAAATTGTCCTTGCAGATTCAGTCAAGAACAAACTGACTGCGGACGCTTTAAGGCAATACATTTTACATGCTGTGTTGTTGGATGATTTAAGACATATAATCTAATTAAGCTTTGTAATAATGATATACATGTGGCACATTTTTGCCTTGAATAATATCCGTAACTGTTCTCAGTAACTACAACAGCTCTTTTATATCGATCAGCGATCCTAATAGTGTTAAGGGTATCTGTTTTTGTTTTTTTCTTCTGTTATTTTGAGAGGTTCATAAAAGTGGAAATTCTACAATTTTAAGAATGCAAGTCTAATATGGTGCTTTGATATGATGTCATCTTTGAACATGATGCGTCTTCGTACTTTTTTTTAACCACAGTGACTTGTTGATCTTATAGTCGGTATTATTTGCTGTATTTTCTTCTCTCAGGCACAGCTCTGGTGATCATCTACCTTATTCTTCTGGCTCTGTATTACTTTGCACCATCTCCAGCTGGCTGCTGACCATCTGATCGACCCATTTCAGCAGCCTTTTGACTATCACTCCTTTTTGATAAAGTGTTGTACTGAAAGAATTATAACTTAATGCTCATGTGCAAATCCTGATATGGGTTGTTGTTTCTTATGCTGTGTCTTAAATTGCACAAAACAAATTTTGAGTAGTTATCGTAGAACAAGTGAGGAACGAATTGCTAGTTACCTGTTTGTAAAAAACTAATCAAATGTTATGGAGTAGGTGATAATTAGTTACGACAAGCAAAGTAAAGAATAAAGGACAGACTAAACAGGAATTGATTAATCATCAGCAAGTAGTGAGGACTGTACAGAAGATAATGACAGGTTACCAGAAAACAGACTCGGAACAACATGTTAATGAACCATTGGTTTAGGAAGATGGTAACTCTGAACCATCTGGTTAATGGCACAAAACTTGAAGTAATGCATAATTACTAATTATATCGTAAGCCTCAAGCAGTGATAGGCTAATAGTAAGTTATTGCTAAGTGGTCCTTAATAATTAACTTGTTAACTACAGTTTACCACCAGTTGGTTTATTCTTAGTTGGTTGGTTGGTTGGTTTGTGTGTTATCAAGATTACAGAAAAACTATGTGACCAGTTTTAGTGAAATTTTAATCAAAAGTATGGCTTGGCCCAACGTACAACAGATTAGATTTTGGTGGCCAAAGGTCAAAAAGCATGTTTTTTGGCCATAACTCATAACTCTTAGAAAGAAATCTAATAGAGAGGTACAGAAGTCATTTTGTAGCTGACAGCACTGGTTACAAATGCATAACTTTTGGCCTTTCGAGGTCAAAGGTCAAGGTCTCTGACAGGTCAAACACATTTTTTAGACACATTGCTAGAGTGAAATGACAGAGGTAAAACTGGGGTCATTTTGTAACTAATCCCAAGGGTTCACCACATACCTCAAACCAGCTGGCTCAGTGATTCAGGTATCACCTGTCATTTGGTGTCAACATGTGCTCTTATCCAAGAGCTCCCAGGAAAAGAAATTGACCTTGAAAGATTAGAATATATTGCCAGGGGGCATATGTTGTTGTGAATATAGTTGCATTGGCATAAGTTTCTACTCTTTTAGTACCTCCTAGTTTATCATTTTTTCTCCAGTAACTACTCAATATTTTGTGTCATAAAATGTTACCAAAAATGTTATTTGAATATGGGAAAATAATGTGAAGTAGTTGAACTGCTTGTATTTTATTTAAGCTACTGTACAATACATTTAATACTCTTAAAATAGTACACATCTGTCGGCATTGATGAGGGAACAAACATTTTAAATAAACTGAAATATATGTGGCATATTGGTGGCTGTGCTTAGCAAGCACAATAATCTCTCGGTACCACTTTTTGAAAAACTAGCTGTCTGTGTTTATTGTTTGTACAGACAATAATTACAAAACATCATGGACATTACAGCCATCATTTTCATTGAAGAGGCATTGATATTTTATCTCAGTATTCTTCAAATTGACATGCACACCATACTGACATGCATAAGACATTGTTTTGACATCAAAAAAATGATGCAAATAGAAACATCTCAATCTTAAGCAAGGCAGTACACTTACCAAGTCCGAGCATGTACAGATGCAGAGTGCTGCTTCACAATTACATATATAAATAAGGCCATAACATTTCAGTCATAACAAAAAGTAACTCAGGTGGAGTTTTGAATGTAAAACTAGGTTAGCTTAGTTTTGTGCCATTCTAAATAAAATGAACATGAATCGCTGCACTTAACTTGACATTCAAAACAGGTTAAAAAAAAATAGATGGAAAAAAAAAAAAAAAAAGAAGCCAAATGTGTGATAAATAAATAGCTGGGAGTGTTAATAAAAGATTCAAGCTTCAAAGGCAACAGCTACCACAAATGATTTGTTTTCATTAAAGTCACCACAGAGTACATAAATGCAGTTTTACAAACATCAGTCTGTTGACATTTTGCTGAATGTTTGCGAAGCTCTGCAGACTGAGTCTGATCACAGTAACGTCCTCAGTACACGTTACATACTCATCCTTGTCACTTCTTACAAAACACCACTTTTCTTTTCAATATACCACAGAACTACAGCACTACCACTGAGAGAAACAACTTAATGCAATAACGATAAAACAGCCTTTGTTACATTTTTCAACAGAGGTGACAAAGCAGGTGTAAAACCAATGTAACAACAATTTTCTGCTACATAAAACGCGATTAAAATAAATACGTAAAAACAGTCTCTGGATTTAAATATATTTAAATTAAAAAAAAAAAAAAACATCTCTAGCTGCAAGTGTCTGAAAAGTTTTAGCAACAAAAGACTCCTATGGGCAGCACCAGGTAAATATCACGGGGCATAGGACTATGTAGTTCAGAAAATAATATAAAAACCAAACCAAAAAAAATAAATTTACATAAATATAAAACTGATATTTTGGAAATCGAGAAGGCACCAAATGAAGAAATAAAAAGGTTTGCGAATAACTGGTGCTACAGATGTATTAATTTCTCACTTTACTTTTTCTCCCTTCAAAAAGAGGAAGAATAATTGTTGAGGCACAAAAGGATTCACAGTGATGCCATGTCATAGATGTGTAATGATCTGATCACAGGGTCGAATCATAACCAGGGGACATTTTGAGCTTTGGAGTTACAATCACAGCTCTGTGTCAGCATGCAAGTCCTTGAGGCTAATATACGATTCCTGAAATTATTCATTACATGGTTAGAAGGTATCACAATTAAAGCGCGTCTGTTGTTTATCAGTCGGCGGGCCTCTTTTCAGAAAATGTGACTGATTTCTAAGGAAATGTGAAATTCATGAGCACATTAGCACTGTTTGACGTTCACTTTCGATCTAATCTGTCAAAGTGGCTGTAGCAGCAGCAGTTGACTAGACGTGACAAAGGTGCTACCACTAAGAGAAGCAACATTTTTTTTTTTTTTTTTTTTTTTTTTGCCTTTCAAGAAAAGTCATTGGAATGCTTACAAGTCATGCTGTGCAACTTTATGACAGTGGTATGAGGTAAATAAATAAAAAGACTTGGGAGCACATTCCACAGTGGAACTAACAGGAGAAAGCACTTGGAGATGGACATCAGCACACCACAGGGGTTCCTGTCTGACGGATACATGCAAACTGAATTATGACACGGTCACATACAGACAAATTCAAAACACGTCACTATTTACAAAAAAAAAAAAAAGCATTCAAATTTACATAAGACTAATTTTAAAAAGGCATTCAAAGTTGTTTCATAACCATCTGACATCAGGAGTTTGTCTTTTCAAGGACTTTTTTTCTTCCAAATAATCTGTGATATTAGAGTCTACGCTTTTCATCGACCACTTCCTTCAGCATCTGCGTCTCCATCTATTTGAGTCGCTGAATTAGTGTGTGTGTCAGTCCCAGGTTTAGCAGCTGAAGGCTGGACAGCTGGGCTAAGTGAGGGAAAGTTTTCAGCAGTTTCTCCCATGTCAGTTCCAACAGGCTGGGCACCACCAACCACACTTTGTACAAGGAGCCAGTCCTCCTGTTCCCAGACATGTTGACAACACCACCATGGATGTACATACAGCCAGCCTAGATGATGGAAACAGGTGAAGAAATTAAGATCTACAACAATCAATGAAATCAATAAAATCAGGAATTTACATAAGAACTCCCAAAATATGCCCTGGACTTGTCTGTCTTAATCGTAAATTATACAAATATTTGCTTTTTTGGACTGTTGGTTGGATTTTACAGGCTGACCAAATTAGATAAAGATGTGTGAATGCGAACTAACCGGAGTGACGGCCGCACAGTGAAAGTATGCTGGCTCTGGCATGACGGCAGGTAGCTTGGTCCACTGTAAAGTCTTCAGGTTGATCTTCCACAGGTCGGACAGGATCACCTCTCCATTATATCCCCCACATATAAACACCTCTGAAGGTAGAAAGAGAGGGAGAGGTGCCTAAAAGTATTTCAGACGGGCGTGTGTGTAAATAACACTGTGAAATGCTCACTTACCATCTTTGACCTGCACGCAGCTGTGACACCGGCGGGCAGCAGGATATCCTGTCGTGATAATGACAGTGTCACTTCAGTGAGATCTTTAGATCCTACCCTATTTAAACAAAAAATAATCTTGGATCACAAACCTATTTTTTCATGCGGTTTGGTGACCATCTCCTCCCAGTAATTTGTCTCCAGGTTATACACATGAATCTTAAAAAAAGGAAAAAAGAACAATATTAAATAAAGAGAATGGGTAACAACAATTTTTTGTTAGTTTACCTGGTTCTTTCCCATTTCAGCAGAAAATACATCACAACACAGCAGTTAGATACTCCCTGTCTGTTTAAGGTAGATGTTAAATTCTCTCTGTGCAGCCGTTCATAGTACCTTGTCCAGGGGGTACGACGTCCAGGAAGTCCCACCTCCTAAAACGTAGATTCTGTGTCGATCGTGAGCAAGTTCATGTCTGTACCTGTTCAAAAAAAAGCATTTTTTAATTCATATCTGCTGATTTAACACAGGACAAACAAAAAGTAGCTGTTACAACTATGTCTACTGTCTGACCTCTCTTCAGGCAGGTCTGAGGGTGTGTTGTTGGGTTTGAGGTGGGTCCACTCCCTGGTGGTCAGGTCCAGCCTGTGCAGGTCAGTACTGTAAAGGTAGCCTGTTGTTCCTCCAAAGACATAGAGGTAGCCGTTTATGATAATCATTGCCTGGACAGAGAATGCAGATAAATGTTTATTATACTGTCTACCTAAAGTAGCCTTAAATAAATGATGGACTTTCTATCTGTGGGTGACAAGCACTGTTACCTGTCCGTAGATTTTGCTGGGCTTCTTCCCTCTGCAGTTAAGCAGGTTCCATCGTTTGTATTGAACATTACAGACGTGGACGTCATTCCCATTGTTTTCACCAAATGGGATCCCAGTGCCACCAAACACAAGTAGGTTGTTGCCATGTAAAACAGCTGAGAGAGACATCAACACAATCAGTCTTGCTTGGTATCTTCTGAGTTATTAAAATCTAAATATCAGAGCATTTAACATCTTGAAGCTTTGAGCTTCAGCTTTAAAAATATAAACAGTACAAAAAAAAAAAAAAAAAGTGGTAGAAGGTGGACAACCACTGCAATGACCAATTTTTATAAAATAGAGTAATGTTTTGATGAATGGGCTCACGTGCTGTTTGTAGTTTAAAAAAGTGGAAATGAAGCAACACAAATGTTGCAAGTTCATGTAGTTTTATTTTTCAGGTTTCATTAAATAAGAGCTGCAATGAGTGCAAACCCAGACAGTGCTGATTCTTTGCAGTGGGTCAGACAGCGCACATGTAGGAAATTCAGTATTCTGTTTTCTTGTTCCTCTGCGGAGGAGCAAGAGGCTTGCAGCAGGAGCCTATCTAAGGATGCACAGGTATATCACACATAACGTAACACAAACTGTGGTGGGCACCTAGCAGGACTTAAATGTTCAAAATCAGATCGATCTCTTATTTAAAAGAGATCAATCTTTGTGTTTGTGATTCCACAAGTTATCATGAAAACTTGTAGTCTGATCTGACAAGAGATCAGAAATACAACCATCAGGTATAACAAAACAAAATACAAATGATGCAAGCACACATGTTGAGTGCTTTAGAATAACGTCTTAAAAGCCCAAATGTCTCATTTTATTAAACTGCCCTGACACCTTTCTATTTGTCTCTCTTTTGTGTCTTTTCCTCCCGTATCTCACTGCTCACTTGACACACTGACATAGAGAGACCAGGGTGGTTGGTTGTTAATCTGAAGTAATTCCAATACTCACCGCACATAAAGATCTAGTATACAGGGTTAGCTTAAAATGATCATTTGGTTTGAACTACTAAATAGACTAAAGAGAAAAGCAGAATATGGTGTAGATTTGAGCATGTGAATGCAAAGTAGGGCATCTCAAAAAATTGGAATAGAAGTTTGTTTTTATTGGTAATTTTATTCAAAAAGTAAACTTCCATATATCCTATATTCATTACACATTATATATCAAGCCTTTCTTGTTTTCATTTTGTTGATTATGGCTTTACCGATTACAGGGAAATAGTCTAATATTTTGAGATGTGTGGGTGTTACTTTTTTGGGTTTTTTTAAATCTCTTTGAAGGTCACTTTTTATAGGCCACCATTTTCAAAATGAAAATTGTAAAATCCTTGAAAAAATTTATTTCAATTGTAATGAATCTTAATTATATA
>KV751367.1:851093-872849 GCA_001698575.1 Mola mola | reverse complement strand
CCCCACAATATTCTAATATTTTGAGATGCACCAGTATGCCAGGATACATTTGGCAGAGGCATCATAATGTCATTCATCTGCATTATTCTATAAAGAAAACTGCATAGAGAAAAAAAAAGAAATTTTGTGTAATTTCATTTTTCTTTTTCTGCAAATGCGAGTAATTACATAAATAATCAATGAGCTCATGATGCTACTCCAAAATGCCATTGATGGAAATGTATCCCTTTATTATACTTTCTTCCTCTTCTGGTCTAAAAAACAATAAACAATAATCTTTGGTAAAAGTCATTGCTACTAATGAACCAGGACTACCAATTCTGGAGAGATTTATCTTGTTTATCTTGCTGTGATCAGCGAGTAATTACATAAATAATCAATGAGCTCATGATGCTACTCCAAAATGCCATTGATGGAAATGTATCCCTTTATTATACTTTCTTCCTCTTCTGGTCTAAAAAACAATAAACAATAATCTTTGGTAAAAGTCATTGCTACTAATGAACCAGGACTACCAATTCTGGAGAGATTTATCTTGTTTATCTTGCTGTGATCAGCTTAAATAGCACAGTGAGAACTCCTTTGACACTTAAAGGTTAATCAGCCTTGCGAGTGCAAACATTGCAATGCCAAATAATCAGCCTGGTAATCAACTAATTTTTATCACAACATGGTGGCAGTAGCTGGTTTGAAATATGAGCAAGTGGGTGTTTGCAGGATATGTCGTTCGCACCGGTCACACAACACTCCATACCTGACATAGATGCCAGCTCTGTGGGCATGTAGCCCTCTGTACGGACCTGTTGCCAGGTGGCTGTGGCAAAATGAAACCGCCAAAGCTCCCTGAAAAGAGGGTAGTCTTCATTTTCTGATCCGCCTGCCTCCTCAAAGTCTGGGTTGTAGCCTCCAAACACATAGAGGTGGGTGCTGTCAGCAACACAGCGGTGTCCACTCCGAGCAGGGGGAACACAGTGTCCTGTGGGACATTCAGGACACAGATGTAAATGGAAATGGAGATGATATAACCACATCATCTTTAAGCAGATATTACACAGTACAAAGTGAATCATGTCATCCTTGTCAAAAGTTGGTCTATTTTATGTAATAAAAAATGCTGTGAAACTGATAACTCTTTGTCAGTTTAATAACAGTACAGATAATACAGTGTGCATTTTACAGAAGTAGGATCACTTATTATGTTTATCTGAGGAGAGTGATTGAGGTATATCAGTTTCATAGGAAGGTTGCCGCTTTTAAGAACCTTCTCTCAGGAACCTGTTGGGGATCCTCAGGTTGGGGCAGGATGGGGAGAAAATGCGCCGAGCCTGAAGCCACCGTGCACGCTTCTTGGAGCCTGTCATCACACAAAAAGTAGAAAAGACGACATGAAACACAGAAATTTCTGCAGTTAATGTAAGGTCTGTCGATTAGAGGCTGACCAATATGCAATATTGTTGGGGCCGCCACCAATGTTAGGCTGCAAAAAAAAGCTATAAATCGGCCGATATACACAAACTTTTCTGCGACATATCCTCAAATGAGGTTAATCAAACATTTGTAACTAATATGTAAAGAGGCAGAATATTTTACTGATTAACAATGATCTTTTATTCTCCTAAATGACACAAGTACACTGAAATAGTAAACGTCACTGGAAATTTACTCATTTTAAATCAACCTAAGCATCTTTTTCTGCATTGTCTTCTTTGAAACCATTTTAAATATATACATATTGGCCAATACTGATAACATATGCCTGTACTGACATATGTATAATCGGCCAACAAATATATCGGCCGGGCTCTGGTGACGATACACTATATTCATGATTTGATACGAATCACAATACACGGGGCACGATTTTATATGTATCACGATATACTAATGTACGGAAATTCTTACTAATTCATTGAACAGTAGTATACTGACTGGTATTTATGTTTCACCATTGCAGACAGATGATTGTGACCATAATATCTTGTTCCTTCTCTGTAGATATTGTAAATCATTCGTGCAGTTCTTGTGAAATACGTCATTTCTAGATTGAACTAGATTGTATTTAATGGTACTCCGGCTTCCTCCCACATTCCAAAAACATGCAAAACTGGGGGTTAGGTTAATTGGTCACTCTAAATTGCCCGTAGGTGTGAATGTGAGCGTGGATGGTTGTTTGTCTCTATATGTCAGCCCTGCGATGAACTGGTGACTTGACCAGGGTGTACCCCGCCTTCGCCCCAAGATGCTGAGATAGGCTCCAGCACCCCCCCCCCGCGACCCCTAACAGGATAAGCGGTAGAAAATGGATGGATGGATGGATGGTATGAGTATCACGATGCACATCTTTAAATACGATACAGCTTGACTGAGGCTTCACGCTGTGTTTATAACAGATAGAAATAAGAATATCAAACGCAACATAACCTTGACAAAACATTTCTGTCTCGGCACACATTTTAATTTTCGATCAACGCACTAAATTCACAATTTAACTTTTATGAAGCTAGCTACTCTTGTTTGCAAGCTAATGGCTATTTACTGAATTGGATCGTTGAAATAACAGCTGTACCCTTCCCTCCCAGGGGCGCTAATGCTTGTCTCCATCCTTAAAACATTCTGTCTTAAGTGTATCTCAAATTACAGAACAGAATTACAATGAGTATTTATTCTGTCTGCTAGCTTCCGTAGCAGCGTTAGCCACTTTCGGCCTGTTTACTACAGCGGGGACACACCACACCGCCAGCCCGTCGGTGGGTCGAGCACTGCGGTGTTTCTCCATGTCGCTGACTCGAGTACACAAGGCGTCACCAAGTTAAGCCTGGGTTCACTGCCCTGTTGCTTGTTCTTGCGGAGCGCTTGGTTTTGTTTACAAACCTGGGTCGCGGGTGAAGGGCCTCCATGACAGTTTCTCAAACTTATTGAGCTGACTGAAGGGTCCGTCGCGTTCGGCGGACGACATTTCGACAGGACGCCGCATAGACGGGGTTTCACACTCAGACCTGGATCAGGACCCGCTTCAGGGTGACCGGGCTTTGTGGCATGAGACTGCGGGCTCCTGCAATCACTCCAAAATACTACAGGGGCAACACGGCGGAGCGTCCACACCTGCTGCTGCCTGCAGCGTCACAGACAGCTGCCCCGGACTGACCAATCAGGATGGGGGAAGCCTCGTGCGGCGTTCAGGAGCCTCACGGCAGTGTTGGTTTGAGAATCTGCTGTGGTATGAAATGTTGAACTATAACCAGAAAAAAAACTTGTGTGTGGATAGTGATTGTTGACATACAACGGAGGGAAAACGTTTGCAAAACGAGTTGCATAAATTTGAAATGAAGAGCCAGAAAATTCATGAGCTACGACGTAAGTGGACGTCTTTCTTCCTTGATGTCTTTATGTGTAAGACCTCAAAGATATTGTGTGACAGTGTTGCGAACAGTTGCGTGTAGTTGCAGAGGGAAGTGAAATGAAGAGCCAGATGCAGTAATGTATGTATGTTTACTTAATTTAATATGTAGTAATGTATCATGTCGTGTATACATAAAAGCAGAACTGAAGATGCCTCTGAATGGTGCCGTAGATCCAAAATGATGCCTCATGTTTATGATATGTACGTTCAACTGTGTCAAAATAATTTTCGTCTGATTGATTACCATATCTTAGTTGGTGTTTTTTCTTTTCAATTATTTTTTTTTAAAGAGCAAGCGACAGACTCAGAGGGAGACGGTTTCCCCTGATTTTGTAAATTTCTTTGATGATGGATTAAGTCTTTCATGTAACATAAAAGTCATTAACATAAAAGACAGATTTTTAATGACATAGTGAAATTATGTTGTATAAATGACCGCCACTGCAGACAAACAACTCACACAAGACAAGGTAAGGATATAAACACACTAAAAAGGTCACTGCACACCTACAAAAATGTGGTGGACGGGTGTGTAGGAAAAAAAGCACAGGTTGTCCTATACATGCAAAAAAAATCTTTAGAAGTGTTCTTTGCAAGTATAGGACTGTGCAAAATCCCTTTTTTTTTTACTTGGAAGGATATAAAAGCACCATTAATGGTTGTAGTGATAATGTCAACAGAGTCAAAATGACAGCAGTGGACTGTACGATCTCAGGGGTACAAGCAAACCTTTGTCTGTTCTGGGATATGGATCAAAACGTCTGCCTGCCCTGGTTCTGAATACTGCAACATATATCTCATATATCTCTTATCAATAATGCATCTTAAAGATATGAAAGTGGAAACAGAGAAATGAAAAAAATTATTTGGTGTAATAATACTACAGTGCTTTGCTATTTTCTTCAAACTTTCATGTCTTTTATTTATTTGCTGAATTTCAGAAATTTGAGGAGCCAGACAATGCATAAACTACAATGTAAACTTTTTTTTTTTTTTTTTAATTTTGCTTCTTTATTGTCTTTCTTGTTTAATTCTATATAAAAGACAATAAAGACAGCACAGAAACCCACAGATTTATCAGCCTTGCAAAGCGTTTCCACACTAATATGTCCCAGAAAAAGATAACATCTTAAAGTATAACACAACTGATAGTTGAATGGTTTTAATAGGTGATAGAATGTAGGAGGAGCGGTGTGCCCAAAAAAAGGGTAGTAGTACTAATGCTACTGATAATACAAATAACACTAACACAACTCATAATAAAAAGAATCATAGAAGTTAGGAATGGTGTGAATACAGCAGCAGCATCCACACTGATGATTACTGTCACTGTCAATTAATATCGATTATTTCTTCAGTTGTTTTCGAATTGGTGGTTTCTCCAATTCACAGTCTAAAGTCCAAAACTGTTGATTTAACAATCTCATTGGTCAATAAAAGAAACAAAGTTAAAAGCAATTATTGGCATTTGGAGTAGAAATATAGATCTAAATAATGAATTTGTTATCACTGACCGGTCGTGTCTGTATGTAGTGATGCTATTTAAAAGTAGGGATTTACATTGTGTGAGGGGTATCAAAGCCATACAAGATCTACTGTACTGTTTAAATGATGAATGCCCATTGAGTCATCTGAGTGAAACAACTGGTTGCGCTGATTACTTTTGATTAACTTAACCAAGACTCAACCTTTACCCTAGATCCTTGGGGCTGCTTTGCTGATGTGTGGTAATCTGGATTTAAAATTCATTTGGATAGGCTCAAGGAGCAAACAGAACAAACAGACCAGTCCCATGACAAGCTGCATGGCTTTTTTTTCCTCGAGGACTGAGTGAAAACAAACATTGTTAAGAATTTTAATCAGCAACAGAGATGACAACAATCACGACAGGATTAGATCCAACATGCTCCTTTAACTTCTCAGAAAATGTGTCTCCGCAGGTCACACTTGAAAACTATGGTAATGTGTTTTTACTATGCACATAAAGTCATGCTCATATTCACATTTTACACCTTTTCTCCCTCTAAAGACCCCAAAGTCATTACAATACCATGAAGTTTTGTGGAAACCTGGGGACGTGCTCCTGTTTTTGGTGTAATAAGTGAACGATCAATCAATTTGACATTCATGTTGTTATACATGATGCATTACGTTTCTTCACACTTATAATCAACTCTGATATGAGATTTCTAAAAATTTTAACCCGGGGATTACACAGTTATCGCTAGAACGAATTGTTTGTTTGTTTGGTTGATGTAAATACTGCCTTTCCAGATCCAATCATACATGGGTCAGGACTTGATACCGTGACATCCCCTCTGAATGTTTAAATCTTTCCCGTACAAAGGTTAACGTGGAAAGTCACCTGGCATCATACTCAGAACCATTGAAAACAGGATTATTTTACCAGAAAAATTTGACATTTTAAGCTGAGTGCACACAAAATGAATGTTTTACAATTCAAAATAAGTTCTGTTTGTTCGCTCTTGTATGTCCATTATAAACCTTCACGAGAGAGCATCTCGCCGCAACTCTTGTGATTCTGTGATTTCATACATGGGAAAAACACTTGTAGTGCAACAGGTATTTAGGCACAAGTTTGAACTAAAGTGTGCATATTTAAAAAGTGAGAACCCTCAGTCATGCAACTGCAGATTTGTTAGGGGATGAACAATGTGTGTTACCTGCTAACAATGTTGACACCACAGAGATTCTCACACACATGCAGTTATCTTAAGCATGAGCGACATTTGACAAACAGCAGTCACATCTACCGCTCCTCTCAATGTGCTGTACATGGGTAGAGTAACAGTCTTGAGATGAATTTGTTTTGATGCTGCTCTTCACTATCATCATCCTGTTCTTTATTAATGTCGCTGTATTGCAGCATCCACACCACTGCTTCATTATCATTTCCTTACATTTTTTGGAACGCACCTCCTACATCTTTTCAACCATTTAAACCATTTATTTATCAAAGTGTTCAGCTCTATAAGGACATTTTGGCATTGTATTTTTCTAACTTCTACCTTTTATACCTATCCTTTCTCTTGAATTTTTATTGTTTTCGTCCTTTTACAGTCTGATTTTTTTCTGTGGCATTGCTGCAGCCAGTGAATTTCTTTGATGATGGATTAAGAGTTTTATGTAACATAAAAGACATTTAAGACTCCCCCCATCACTTCTCATTTCTTTGTCTTTGCCTCCCTTCCTCTTGTTTGTCTGCCGCTCTCATCTGTCTGTACTTCCTTCACTTCTTCCAGGAAAAGCAACTTTTCCACTCCTAGATGTGCAGGTGCATGCTTTATTCTAAACATAGACACAGAAACAGGCTTTCTAACCTGTTACACATATGCTTCTGTAGACGCGCATACTGGTTTCTTCCTGAAATTATGTAGTACAGATATTTTACTTTAAGTTTACCACAATGGCTACTGTATTATCTGGCACCAACTACGGTGTTATTTCTTACGTTAAAATCTGTCAAGGTCAAAATTACTCATCAACTACTCATATTTAGAATTCATATAATTTTTGTTAGTGTGCCTTTGAAGAAACTGATCCCCGCCGCCTGTCTCAGAGCAAACTTCATAGATATGGCTATTCTAGAAAATCAACACACTTTGTCTGTAAGTACTATTTGACCATCCTCACGGATTTTTTTTTTCTAACAAAAACAACCGGGAGTTGGTTTCAAATCTAAAAGCCGAGTTTTGTTTTTTTTGTTTTGTTTTTTGCAGGAATGACCACACGACCTTTAATCCCCGCTGTAAACAATAAGATGGCGGTGTGCTGCGATCTGTGCGGTGTGTTTCTAGAGCTGAGCCCCGCCTCCTCTCGCCCTGGACGCTGTTAGGTTGATGTCACTGGCGGAGAGTCTTCAGGACGCGACCCGACCAGGCAGAGCTGCTCGCTGAATAGCCACCGACAGCAGGGAAAGTGGGCGATGTTGACGCTGGGACCTCGTCTATGGACCTTGTTGGAAGGCCGCTGACACGGTCCCGTGGACTTGTTGATATTCTTCAACCTACTGAAACGTTGAGACAGCTTCGTCGTCGCAGCATTTTGAGACACTTCTGAAAAAAGAAAAAAAAAAAATACGAAAATGTCGTCTCCAAGTCCGGGCAAGAGGCGAATGGATACCGACGTGGTGAAACTGTATCTTTTCATGAAGATAAACAACAAGCCTTCATTGACAAATCGATTGGGGTGTTTTGTGCTAACTGTCAGCTCTGTGATACCGGTGACTTTTGTTTCGTGCGGCCGCTGTCGGAATGCGGTTCCGTGGCTAGCTGCTGTATCAGGTCGCTATTCAGCGTTTTGAGAAAAGTGTTAAAACTTGACGCGAACGTGTCGCTGTGTCTGGTTCCTGTGGTTAGCTTGCTGGTTGTCGAGTTAGCAGGATGACGACGAGGCGATACGTTTTGTCAGCGTCTCTTTTTGTGTGAGCCTGTTAGCTTGCTACCACCTCAGCAGCGGTCCTCTTTGTATTAATCGAGAACAGGCAGCGGAGTCAGTGGCTGTTTGCTATGTTGGCGTTGAACGCTTTTAGCCTGATAGCTCGGTAGCGATAAGTTAGCGTATTAGCCAATAATATGTGGTCCCACCTGACTGTCAACATAATGTGAAGGATTAGCGAAAACTTAAAAAAAAAAAAAGACTACTGTGAAAGACGTTCATTTTTCATGATTTTTGTAACGAGAAGTACAGTCTGCCGTGTATGTACATCCATCATCAGGAACAAATAGGTTTACTGGAACTAGACATAACGGTATTCGACAAGTCGACAGGTACCTATTTCAATTAATGTTGCAGTGTGGTCGTTTAAATGCAATACACAGTGAAGATAAATAAAACCTAAATTGTCTTCACAGTGGATAAAGCACTGATGGCCGTTTCCCCCCCCCCCCCTCGCCAAAATGACGCCATACATGTTGGAATTATAATTTAAAATGAGATATATTTTATTTCAGATGATGCCTCAAAGAGAATTGCCAACGGATGTCTTACCATGTCGTTGTTATTTTTTTCTCAACATCAACTCTCGTTTGGGTGGCATGTTTTGGGGAAGTCTTCTCGTAGTTGGTGATCGTCGAATAGGCGTGTGGTAGTTATTGGTAAATTATTCCTAGTTACCAGCTGAAGTTGCATGAAAGGATTTCTGACAGCGTGAGGTGAATTGTTTTGTTTTTGTCCTGCAGCTAGACGCTGCTCCCTGATTGGTCCGCCTGTTACCATCCGGAACATGGTAGAAGGCGGGGCTTCACACACAGCTGATCGAGGAGCGACCTGCGTGCTGTGCTGGCCACATGCGGGGACGGGGACGGGGGCCTGGAGTGTCCAGTCCAGGACAGGGCTTCGTGTTGCAGCAAGCCGTTTTAACATTTTAAAGCTAGACTGGATATGTATTGCAGATATCCACAAGTCAGTTCTTCCGAGTCAAAAAAAAAAAAAAAAAAAGCTCAGGTTTCTACAATTCCACAATTGTTGGATGAGATAATCCATGTCATTCTTCCCAGCACAAATGATGTCAACGTCTGGTTGACGTTCTCGTGAATGGGGTTGCTCATTGCAGATATCTGCAACTTGATTATGACTAGTTGTATTTCCATTTCCAGATGCCTTCAGTTTGTTTCAAAATTCTTGCTCAAGATAATATAACTAATTCCTTCAAGATATCTACATTTTTGTTTTTAGATGTCTTAAGTCAGTCTGCCTTGTCAAAATCATATTGTACTTATCTTGAACTTGGATGGCAATAGTCATAATGTAATTGTAGATGTTTAAAATCAGTTTAAAATGTCTTGGAATTAACCGTGGTTAGAGATCTCAAATTTGAGATATCTGTAGCTAGGTAAGGATATAGATTGATGATTTAACATATTTGTCAGTTTCATAAATTTACATAAAGACAACACAATAACAATGAATATACAGGGACATAAGAATAACATTTTGGGATCCATCAGCTCTCGCTTTTGTGGCTGTCATTTCATCCGAATGGAGTACCACTGTTTATAAGTAGATACTATTAGGCTTTGGAAGGGTTCACCAGTCTAGTTCTGTATACACACTTAAACTGGTTTAATTTTAAACAACTTCCCCTGACCAAACCAAGCTTTTGCCCGATGTAGCTGGATAGAGCTAGTACCATGTGACTAGTTGGAAGGAGCTCCAGGAGCCGATTAGCTCAGCCCTGTAGACTGCTGCTACCCTGGTGTATTGTAGTATTGCTACAGTTCAGAGTTGGGCATTAAGTGCTGCCTAACTATTCTGACCTGCTCTCCTCAGTAACAACTTGGTGTTGGTTATGTTGCAGAGTGCATATTGTACTTCAGTAGGAAGCCAAGATGTGATCCACTCTAATCGCCCTGTTAGAATTACTGTAATGCACTGTAAATCCAAATCAACACTTCTTTGAGTTTAAAATATTCTTACAGTATGTTCCACTTGAAATGGCTGAGTCATTGGGAACACCTGGTGATAAAAGTCAGTACACTGGTTAGTTTCAGTCCAGTCTGCGACTCATTTTCGAACCAGTTCAAATATTTTTGCACAGGTCCAACCGCAGATGCCATAAATGCTTTCATGTTGTAGATTTTAAGGTGTTTGACTGAACCACCGTGACATAACACATTTGGTTCTGGCCTGCTTCTATGGCTGTATTCTTTTTACTATTATACTGTCCTTAACTGTTATAATACAGACACAAGCGACACCGGTTTAGCTCTAACACATCAGGGTTGATCACATGTACTGCCAAAAGTTCTGACTCTATGTTGTTTCATTGAACAGGCGATATTAAATCGGAGAAATTGAATGTCAAAAAGAGAGCTAGACTTTATAAACTGGATAGAGGATACATGCAGGACTTTTTATATCAGAAAGTACAGCAGAGTGAACCTTAAGCTTTTGTTATAAATGAAGCTGCTTCTTTGTGTAGTTGCATTACTCTTGACTGAGCACATGCCTGAGTTTCTATGTAGAGAAAGGCAGAAGAGTCTTATGCACATTCTACCACACAAGCCAAGAACAGGTTTTATTTATAAGAGCCATAGCCTCAGATTTAGAGCTGCTGTGTCTTTGTGGCCAGTGATTTGGAAACCCTTTTCTATTGAGTGACTAAGCTTCATTAACCGTCCTATCCGGTGGATGTTTACAGCTCTTTTGGCTCCTGAAAGTTATGTAATCCAGCTATGTAGTTCTATTGTTTGCGCTCCAGCAGTTTGGATAAATTAGCATCCTTACATGACACGGGTGAGATTGCTGGGCTTGAGATGACAGTGATTTATGAAAAAATGATGAAACAGGGTGTGACAGTTCCTCCTTCCATCTGTCATTGTGTCAGCCTCGCACAGTTGTTGAGTGAATATGCCTGAGCCTTTTACTGTCAGCAGACACTGTGGTTATGACATATCCTCCCCACCCAAGTCACCTTCCACCTCCTGCTGCTGAAGTTACCTGCAAGACACACCAAAGGTCCCATCAGTCAATTTTCCATTTGCTAGACTGTTCACTGTTGTCTGTCCTATCGACATTATTATTTTTTTTTCTTCTTCTCACTCTGTTAATGTGTACATAAATTTAGTGAGCAGCACAGTTATTTTCCTCCTGAACATCCAGACAAGAGAAGATGTGATCGTAAATATCAACTTCAGTCCCGTGTTGTGAACTTTTCTCTTAACAATTTATAGATTCCTTCATGTTTTGTGTTGATTTATTGTCCGTCTGCTGCGTTTTTGTGATACTAAATTATTGGTCTCACTCTCAGGGCTGATGATATCGATCCGAAGTTTGATCTCTGCCCAAACACAGGGAAACGAAGGACACGCGTGTGAACAACCTAAAACTTATTTTGTAGGTCCACCACGGATTTTCATTATTGACACTATCTGCCAATTTTCATGATTATAGGATTATTCAATTGTTTAGGTTGCAAAATGTTCAAAGATTTTCTCGGTTTCCCAGAGCCAAATTCTTTTTTTTTGTTATTGTTTTTGTTTTGTTTTTTTAAACTAAGTCTATAGCCCGAAGGCTCCTCAGTGACAAAGAAGAACTACAAATCCTAACATTAAAACAATTTCCCCCGGGGATAAATAAAGTATTCTGAATCTGAATCTGAATCTGAATTAAAAGAAGCTAAAACCAGAAAACATTTGACACTTTTGTTGTCTGCCGCTCCTTTTGCTTGTTTTTCCTCTTGTTGCCTTTTCCTTAATCAGCTGTCAGCATTGAGAGCAAGCATGAGGTCACCATCCTCAGTGGACTCAACGAGTTTGTGGTCAAGTTCCACGGACCACCTGGAAGTAAGAGCCTCGTTTAGGTTTATCCTCCCTGAACTTTGCCATCATTTCACCAATGTACTGTAAATATCATCGACTTCACATTTGAGTTTCCTATGAGCTAAAACTTGAGTCTCAATATCACAGCAGTTTTATGTGACACTGTTATAGTTCAGGCATGTGTTTTAGTTGATTGATCCATCTTTTCCTTTTACAGCAGCGTATGAAGGAGGTGTGTGGAAGGTTCGAGTGGACCTACCAGATAAATACCCCTTCAAATCACCATCTATAGGTAATGAAATACTTCTACAAATGTTGTAACGAAGCATTGAAATCTCTCCAATGTTTAAAAACTGCTGCTTCTTCTTTTAAACAGGATTCATGAATAAAATCTTTCACCCAAACATCGATGAAGCGTAAGTAGACCGATCAATCAACTTGGCAGTAAGTGGTATCTTTATAGCAACAAGTTGAGTTTTGCATAGAAATGATTTTATCCCTGTAAATGTTTCTCTTAACATTTGCTCAGCTCTAAAATCCTCTCCATGGTTGTTAAGTTGTTTTTGTGGTTTTTAATCTTTTTGCAGGTCAGGAACCGTGTGTTTAGATGTCATTAACCAGACATGGACGGCCCTCTATGGTAGGTCACGGCCACATTTCTTGTTTTACGGCTTTCAAGAGTTTGGGCTGTTGCGCGATTAAAATTTCTGACAGTCAATAGTCAACTGTCTAGTCAATAAAGAAAAACCACACAAGGCAAGCATGTTATACCTCTGCTGTGCAGCTTCAGGCAGTGTCTTGGTTTAATCAGCTTATACTGTAGTGATATTGAGGTCATGCCTTTAGCAGTGATAGATAAGAAGGTGCTGAAGCTGAGAAACATGTTGAACTTGCTCACACAAGGGGATTTTTCTCACGGTTTCACGGTTTTTCAGGTCAGTGTCACATTAAACATAACTCTTTAAAAAAACCATGAACACGTATCAACAGTACATCTCTTTTGCTGTATTCCTGTTTTCAATTTCAGTCCATCTGTTTTGTGTTTCAGAATCAGATTGTTTCATGTTAGAGAGGCAGCTAAGTTTATGTCTTTCAGTCTGCTCTTGATCAACAGTTTTTTTTTTTGTTTTTTTTTGTTCTGTTTTGTTTTGTTTTTTCTAGGCATGTGTTATGTTCTTGAAAACACCCAGATAAGTATTCGTTTATTTGGCGGGGGTGGTGTGACATTGGTTTGCTGTGCAGTTAACGCAGACGATAAGATGTGATGACTAACAGTAAAACAAATGGAATAATTATAGTCAGCAACCTTGTTTGAACCTTGGCTGGAAGCAGCATTATGAATTTGCGACGGTGTTACTAACTTAATACCTAATACTGACCGTATTAAGTTTGAACATGCATGTTAAGACGCTTATCTCTTGAAATATCCAACACTTTATAATGTGCCTGAGCACATTCTGTGTAGACACAATCTTACATCTTTTTCCATTTCCAGTTCAGTTCCTACTGTGCGTATTAGGGTTGAAAAGGTTTCCAGTTTTACCAGTCCAGTCCAGTTAATGCCCATAAACTAGTTCAATTTTAGTGCTCCCCAGCTTTATGTTTGACCTGTTAAAGTTACTGTGTTAATAATACAAGTCAGCATTTACATGAGTTTCAAATTAAAAGCATGACAGCATTCCAGTGTTCAGAGCCCCTTTATTTTAAGACTTTTACTGTGAGCTATTGGTAAACCATGTTGGGGAAAACTCAGTGACTTGTCAACCAGTGCACACTTGAAAAGTAGTGGCTACATTTTTATCCGATTTATTATTTTTATGTTAAATTTAAAATAAGTTAAGTTGAATGGTTTGTGTAGGAAATGAAGTTATGTGTGACGGTTCTGATGGGTTGTGGTGCTGTGAATGTTCTTACTCTGTTGCCCCTTTTTTCCTGCATGGTACCCACTCAACTTGCCTTTGCTTACTTTTTTCGGTTTGCCACTTGGATAATTTGGTCCGTGGTCTGATTTTCAGTAAGACCTCGGTCTAGGTTTCACGCAAGCTGAAGTGATACGAAATAGGTGCCGTAAACCACCGCAGAGCACTGATTGGGA
Source organism: Mola mola (assembly GCA_001698575.1). Classification (NCBI taxonomy): domain Eukaryota; kingdom Metazoa; phylum Chordata; class Actinopteri; order Tetraodontiformes; family Molidae; genus Mola; species Mola mola. Next base: position 859,072 of record KV751367.1, on the reverse strand, counting down.
AATGTTTCTCTTTGTTATGCCATACAGACACACACCCAAGAATCCAAAACACAGTCGCTTTGATTGTCTCCATTCTTGTTGTTGTGTGTGTTATGCGTTGGTGACTTCCTAGCAGTTTGCTGCAATGTTGCTCTGACAACCAGCTACATTGAGGAAGTCCTATTCGCAGCAAGTAGAGTAGAGGTGAGAGGGGACCCAGTTGTGGAAAAGCAGCATATGTTGACTCAGGAGCCGCTGAGCCGTCAGCGGCACCTAGTGCCTTAAGTCTGTATACCACCACAGTCCATTGTTTGGCTCAATGTCAACTCAGAAAATTTTTTACATCGTCCCAACCCCGATATGTGTCCAGCATGGTTTGAGCATAGAGGAGGGAATCTTTGTTCACTGTTAAACGTGCAGTGGTTGATTGTGCCTGACTGTAAAGCACTACAACTCTGCATCTGTACAGCTGTTTGTTTCATCACAGAATAGACCTGCAGGGAACCATGTTGTAGCTGCACACATGCTGGAATGCATCGGTGCAGTTTTTTTGTGCTTTGTTGTTATCTGTACTGACTAATCTTTCTCCCACATCTACTAGACCTCACCAACATCTTTGAATCGTTCCTCCCCCAGCTGCTCGCCTACCCCAACCCCATCGATCCTCTGAATGGGGACGCCGCGGCAATGTACTTGCACCGGCCAGAAGACTACAAACACAAGATCAAAGGTAGCGCACCATTGATATACACCAACAATCTGAAACAGTGGGTTAGGTGGTTTTGGGTGATGTGATTTTTTGCAAGGAGCTACCGCGGCTCTCTGATCGCTAAATTGATGAAAATAAACACTGTCATCAGCACATGAAGTATGCTTAATAATCACTGATGTTGCAACTGCCTAATGATATCCCAGGACTGCAGTATTTCCAGGAAAACAGGAATGTCAGTCTGTCGATGATGATTCTTACGCGATCCGATGTTCCTGAGATTCTGTTGATGTGTGAAAGTGAGAGAATCAGGGAATGTTGTGACGCCTCATGACCTCATTCCCCTCTTCCTGTGTCTTTTTCAGAGTACATCCAAAGGTACGCTACAGAGGAGGCTCTGAAGGAGCAGGAGGAGGGCGGGGGAGACTCCTCTTCTGAGAGCTCCATGTCAGACTTTTCAGAGGACGAGGCTCAGGACATGGAGTTGTAGTTAAGGGGGGGAGTTTCAGTCCCCGTGACTCAACAGACTGTTGGTTCCTAAAGAGAAAAAAACTCTACTTTATTCTTATTGAAACAAGACAATTTTTTACAGTGACACAAGGATTTTTATTGCTGCAAAAAGATTTGCAGTGTGATATTGCAGAATATATTTACTCTTTGTTATCACCTGTCCTTCACCTACGAGAGCCTGTTTAGATGAGAGCGGGATACATCATTCGTCTCTGTGGTCTTCAGTGGCCTCCGTTAAGGCTTTCTAACTGCACAGCCAAGTCCAGACTGAGCAGTCGACCGGTGCAGGAGGCAGGAGGACTGACAGTTTCCCGTGTGGTTTCATAGGCCACATATCCCCACCTCTTCAGTTGTACCACGCTTCTGTTATTTGTTGAATCTTAATTTGACCTTTTACTTCATTGTCTTTGCCTTGCCAAGTGATGACTGCAGCATGACAATCCTCCATTTCTGAGTGCTTTCACCATCAAACAAGCACGGCTTCTCATGTTTTGTTGAACTCTCAGCCTTTCTTTCTTTTGAGACTGCCACTGCCCAAGGAGTTGCCAGCTATCATCATTTCAGAGGAGCTGACGACCAGAAGGCCACAGCACGATCACGCGTCCTTTATGTACAGACAGCGTAGGCGTGACTGCCGACGGTCGTCTCTGCGAAGCTGCTGACACATCACGCACTACCATCAATGAGCAGTGCATCAACCATGGCAACACCTCGCACCGTGCGTGTGTCCAACATCCGTGCATGCATGAATGTAATTGAGGGAGAATCATAACGTTTTGAAATCCTGAGTTGTACTGAAAATAAGGAGAGAAGGGTCCCCATCAACACCCGCTCCGTTTTAGGGAAGTGTTTGTCATTCTCTGAGTATCCCTGTATATTGTGGCATGACACAGAAGTGAGGTTGTTTAGGGCTTTGTGGAGTTGTAACGCTGTAGACGTGTGAAGCACACCTGCGTACAGGTCATGCTTGGTGGGGTTTCTCCAGGTCATTGTGGAATTATTGAACTTAACGTTGCCTATTGCTTGTGGTTGAACTATAATAGGTGTTTGACTTGCGTAGGGATAGTTAGTTTTTTTGCAGGTGGTGAATCTTATCATAATGTATGGTTAAAACTTAATTTAAAAAATTAATAACGCACTAGTTTAATGGTTAATTACCCTGTAAAGATGAGGAGAAATATTACATTGTTGTCTGTGCAAGGACTCTTTGTTGAATTAAATCCTCCAAAGTCAGGCCACACACCCTGCAACCCCCTTTATATGCAAATGTCTCCATACATGATAATTAACTAGGGACTCATGACGTGAATTTAATTTTACGCCACGCCGCTAACCAATAATGAGCTGCTTCTCATTGCCGATATTAGTATAATTTTACATTTTTGTTTTTAAAAAGACGTTCAGAACGTGTAGTTTATGCCCTATTTTGATGGATGAAAGGCTAATATTTATTGTCTTGAAACCATAAAAACAGCACAACAGCATGCTGCACTTCTTTATCTTAATTGTGACACTGCAAACTTTAAACATACAGTACGTACCTCCAACCACTGGGTCAGCATTTCTAGATGCTCTACTCTTTAAGTCAATGAAAGCAATTACATTATAATTACATTTTTGGCTGACAAAATACATTTCTGGGGTCATATATACAGTACATTGTCCATGCTTAGCTTTTACAGAAGTGTTCTTTGCTTTTGCCGTTCAAGTCTCATTCTTTTTTGATGCTCTGATGGCCTCTTATTTTCCAAAATGGTGGGATTGAGATCTGAACATTTACTGTCTTTGGGGGGAAAAAAACAAACAAGGAAATACAAAGGTTGACATTGAGGTGAAGTGAGAGATCGAATAATGCTCCTCAAAGTGTCAAACTCTGGGAGTGGCCATCACAGATGAGTTCAAACTAGAATTCCGTCACAAGTTTCTTTGGATATTTTCAAAGTTTCTTTCCTGGTTTGCACACGTGGAAATATTCATGCTTCCTGTTAACGCCTGCATGGAGGAGGCGCTGCCAGACTGTTTACTGTTAGATTTAATGGTGCGGATGGTGGTCTTGTGTTCGTAATATTTCCTTAGCGATTCAGATTAATTTGTACTTTAGGCTATTTCTGAGAAGAAACAGAAAAAGAGAAGTTTGTTTCCAAAAATTGGGGTATTCTTGAATTATAATCAAAACTCATACCTAATAATCCCTTTATAATTTTCTAGAATTATTTTTTTTCCCATGGTGGCTTATGGGGGTTTACCTTCATTTGAAAATTAACATAGTTTTGTAAAACGTGCATGTCACATTGTGTTTGACATGGCCTAAAAATATATATAATGATAAATAACCTCGGTAACCAAATACTTTTGTGTAGGCCTTAGAACTACATGATGTCACTGTCAGTTGTCATTTGCGACACAAAACAAACCACTGTCCAGCCTTGTTCGTCATTATCTGGACACATCGATGTAGTGTGTATTTTTATTAATGAGACACATTCAGTATATTTGATGCCTATAATTTGTTTGAATGGTTTTATTTTTGTCTCATAAGCCGTATGTCCAGGATACAAATTCAGATATCATTTTGAAAAAGCAAAAAATGAATAATTGTGCTTCCCTTGTAATTTGATTGAAAAAAATAAAACAAAAATATGGTTTATGTTAGTATTTTATGACATGATGTTGGTTTGCCTCTGGTATTGAGATGACTTTTCCACTTACTAATATGATTTCTGCTTGATTCGACAAGAGTTATTTAAAGTGTCTGATTTTGTAAACCTAATTTTTACAGGGTTTGGGACCATCCACACATTACCAGAGTAAGTAGAATATTGTGGATGAATTCGTTTTTTTAAGTAATTTAATTCTATATTCACTACACATAAAGTATTAACAAAAATAAAGCCCTTTTTGTTTTAATTTTGTTGCTTATAGCTGATACACATACAGTGAGATATTCTTAATATTTTAAGATTTTTTTTTTTGCATAATTTTTTTTTGTACAACACCTTTCACATACGTCAAGCAGCTCAAAGTGCTTACAACAAAGATTACAAAACCAAATGCTTCACATAAGATGGACTTCAAGACAAAATCATATATTGATATTATATGGTAAAAGACAATAAAACAACAAATTGATATAAAGACAGAACAACTAGGTGATATTAAAAGGTAGAAAAGTATATCAAAAGCACAGCTGCTTGAAACATTTCAGGTTATGCGTAATGAGTCCAGAATGATATTGAATGTTCATTTTCTTAAATAACTCATGAAAATTATATAGCATTTTTTTTTAGATGCACTAAAAACAGAATGATCTCAATGACTTTTGAAATAAACTCTGAACTTCTGGCTGAAGGACCATAATTAATTTCTACTCCGTCCACTAGATGGCAGTCTGCCTCACTACCACACTCCTTACACACACACACACACAGTATATACAGTATATATACATATTAGAATCTGCATTGTTTATGTTTTGTCTGATTCGCTTATGTATTCAGAGAAAAAGTTTTCTTATGTCTTAGGTGAATAAAGCAATGAATGATTGTCAAATTCACTTTAACTGGTTCACTTTCTGGGTGCACCCAGTCATGGGTGTCCTTGAAATTATTTTTCATAATCTCATAATTTAGATTGACAAAATCTAATATCCAAAGGCTTATAATTGTGATTTACAAGCATCTGTGCATCTGTTTTCTTTACACTTTATCAATCTAAAAAGTCAAACTTCCCCGAAACATTTTAATCTCAATCCGATGTTGAGTTGGTCGTTTATCCCCGTGATATTTCTCATTCTATATAGAATATAAACATATGTATAGTTTATAGTCTCGGTTTCGGGTGGACCATTTTAAATGAAAAAAGACTGATGAGTGAAAGGATCCCTGCGTGCGGAGATGCTGGAGAATGACGCAGCTCCTCGGACACGCAGGCCGACAGGAGCTTCTAACGATCTGATAAAATATTCATGCTCGTGTGGCCATGCAGCCTCTTTCTGGACACATTCAGGTTTCCCGTTTCAGCATAAGATTCGCTTGGCCGGAGGGTAACGACACGCACAGAAACGCAGATTAGGTTTGTGAACATTGTGGATTTTCTTTTTTAGTTTTTCTCCAGAAACTCCTCGTTAGACAATATGCGCGCTTCAAAATGAACCACATGTCAGTGAAAACATGTGTCAATCTGTTGGGTTATCCGGTTCTGTAGGAGTAGATCTTCAGTTCCTATTCTGCAACGTGTCATATACTTATATTCATGAATTCTTTTTTCTTTTTTTTCTTTTTTTTTTTTGCTTGATTGGAGTGCAGAGCCACTTTTTGTGATCGACATGCGTGACAATCGGCAGAGCCGAGTGATGATGACTCCCGGCTGGATGTGCGCGTTTTGATGGAGCCACTGGTAAGGAAAGTTGTGTCAGGCTGCTGGCCGGCTGCGCCTCTTCCATAATGTATGGACAGGACAAAGGCGGTAACCCAAACCGGCCCCACGCAGCTCCGACGGCCCCTTTTTCCACCTGCAATCTGTCTAATAGTAACCGGCAGCAGGTACATGAGCCGCTGGCCGTATATAACGCGGGACGGAGGTGGCCTGCGCCCCGAGAAACTTGCGGTCCACAGCGGGGATGAGACAGCGGAGCAGCAGGACGGTCGGTCAGCAGGGTTGTGAGTCTGTAAACTATGACTGGGACAGTCGAGCTGAGAAATTAAACTTACATGTTTGTGTCCCATAAAACCTACAGCCTAATGATATTAAGTTTAACTGTCAGCAATATAAATCTGCTTTATTTTAGCGCGTAAAGCCCGTAGGCCCGATTGTGTGTGCAGACGATAAAATCATTTGGTCAACCTTAAGTTACCAGTCATCGCCACAGAAGCGCGCGTCCTGTGCGTAAAAAGGCGCAGAGGAAACGTGGTGTGGAGAAGCAGCAGAAGGAGAGGGAAGGAAGGCGGCGTGGATTACTACACTGCCACTGGCTTAAGATGCTTAGCAGCGAATTACCTGTCCAGTAAAATCCCTCACCACGCAGCCCCAAACAAGCAGGGATCCGCCAGGGACGGAGAGGTGGAGAAACGGAGCACCAACTGGCACAGTGTGGAGCAGCAAAACAAAGTCTGTTTTTCTTCCCAATGTTTTCCTCATCCATGTGAAGCCAACAACCCGGCAAAGCCTGACTGAAAGACCATCAGTTTGTGAGGATAATCTACGGCTGGATGCTTCTGGAGGCTCAGTAGAAAGGCTTTCTCTTGTCTTTCGACGTGTTATTGCATGATTTGGCAGGTAAGAACGGAGACCAACGCTGGCATCTGATTAAATCCACTGATCCTGCTTAACTTCCAAACACTGCAAAAAATGAGGCAGCTACATAACCATATACTGATACAGGATACGATGTTATGATAATGATAAGGTGTAAATTAAAGAAATAGGACTGTTTGGTGGGGAAATATTAATGATCGATGCTTTTGATTTCTGTTTCAGACACATTTTATTTTAACAGCAAAGAACTATTTTTGAAGGTGAACAATAATCATTTTACTATTGATCCACGAATGAAGGGTCACTTTTTTTTACCCATCACTCAAGTGTTTACTAGTTATTATCACAGACAAGGAGATGATACCTCAGAAGGATGAGCAGTGGAGATATCCATTCATGCACTCTCTCCCTCTCTCCCTCTCTCTCCCTCTCTGTCTCTCTCTGTCTCTCTCTGTCTTTTTACTCTATTGATCTCTCCCGGAAACGGGAAGATGAGCCCTGCTTTGGGACCCATTTGGAGCATCTCAAAAATCACTTAGCCCATCATTCCCTAAAGCCAGAATCAATCTGAGCTGCAGCCGTAGCATCGGGTAAGAATCACAGCAAGGCCAGAAATGTCCCGAAATGCTGCAGCCTACAATAATCCTCAGACACGAATTTCTGTTGAGATTTTCCCAAACAAACATGGTGAGACGAGCGCTGCCGGCCCGTGTGTGTGTTTGTCCCGGCAGCTGATGTCATGGCAAACAGAGACGAGGGGAGAACTCCACGGATTCTGGTACAGTCATGACAAGCTCCCCAACCTTTAAGGAGGTCAGCAGAAGGTTTACCGGCAGGCATAAGGGCAAACCCTAACCAAGGCATAGAAGTCCAAACTTGAACACGAAGCACTAGCCAGCATGGCGGGCTTGTAGCTTTGTTAGCATAAACGTGGGGCCTCGGTCATATCTCCTCCTGTTCTGTGTATGGCACTGGTAGAATTCACTGTCGCAGCAAACTATCAGTGAATTACCATAGGGCCATAAACAGAGTAGAGACAGAACCACGTTGCCCGCGTCCTCGTCTGCTTTGCATATGAATCCGGAATGATATTTCACTGTCTTCTTCGCCCATTTTGGCACTAGCACATTTTTGCTTGGTTCCTCGCTGTTTGAGCAATCATGGGTAGTGCCAAGATAGGACAAGAGAGGTGTGCTGCAGGGAGAGGGTGAGGCCAGGATGAGCCATGGATCTGATCGATTACACCACCCCTCTCAGATATCACCGGTTGCCATAGAGGCCCGTATCGCCGAGACGCTGTCCTGTGTAACCTGAAGCCTCCTCTCAAAACGTTGACCCGGTGCACTCTCCCACAGTGTTTGGCAATGGTAGAACTCACTCTGGTGGGCTGGAAGGATCCGGTGGTTCTAGACTTGCCAACAACTGACTGAGAGCTTTAACCTGTCAACCAAACGTCCCAGGTCTCATCGCGGGAAGAGGATTTTATGTCATGTTTTACGAGTTAGGGCTAAAAGGTGAGGGCCCGGTG
>KV751367.1:811247-846428 GCA_001698575.1 Mola mola | reverse complement strand
ATGAAAAAAGTATTTGTTCTTGCCTATAGTAGTTGGGTTTGAAGGGTCCGTTTTTGCCGATGCCGAGGTATTTGGCCTGTTCATCAGTCAGCTCTGTGAGATGAGCCTCAAATGTTGGCAGGTGAAGGCTGGCCACAAATTCATCTAAAACATAAACAAAACAGGTCTGAATATAAAGCCGCAGCAGACAACAGAGGCGTAACTGTGTCAGGATATTTGAGCTGAGGACTTGCCCATCTTCTTCGACAGCAGGTAAACGTCCTGTTTGTACCGTCCCTCTGGGGCGCCGTACAGCTCTATGAGGGCAAGTGCCTTGCATGCATCAAGCAAATATCTAAGTTAGCACAACTACAGATGGCTGCCACCAGCCTCAAAGTGCCAGTGTACTGCTAAAAACCACATCTCGAGCGTAAAAAGACAGGTGTGATCATACCTGAGTTGTAGCGGTGATCGAGAGGACAAGTGAAGGCACCGTGGAGCAGCTCAGGTTGAGCAAACGGCCCTGATATGACATTTAAAAACACTTAAAAACCAACAGACCGGCACATGTGACTTCTAACAGTACAGGTTATCATTGGGAGAAGCTGGCAAACACATCTGCCATGGTGGAGACAAAATTCTCTGTTTGTTGAACATTTTAACATTAGATATGGTGTACGGATGGGCTTCATGTCAGTTAAGGCTAAAATTAAAATTAAGAGTAAATGTCAAGCTTGTTTAAATTAACCTAATTTTTTGAATAAAAGTTTTTATTTGTTCTGTCTGCATTATGGGTAAGCTTTTTGCTGCTGCAATTACTTTAGTGTTTTAAGTATGTCTGTCCTTCACTTCAAAATGTTTAAACTGGTATTTCACGTCCGTGTAGGAACTTGGCTCCGTAGCGACGGATGGCAACGCCGTCACAAGAGGACACATCGCTGATTCATAGATTTATTTTGCGTCAAAGATTCAGGGCATTATTGGTTTTCCTATCCTAACTTGTCTTTGTTACATTGGTTTAAAAACAAATGTTTGTTTCAGAGCACACTGTAGGGCCATCACCTCAGCCAGCAGGACGATTCTCTTGCCATCAGGCCAGATAACGTGGTCCACCTGAGGCCTCACACGCTCCCACCGCAGGTCTGCAGTCCACAGACTCGCCTGAGAAGCAAGAGCAAGCAACGTGTTTTACATATGTGTACAAGCATGCATACGGGGTTAGACTGACATAAAAACAGGAATAAACGCCACTCATACAGTACCAGCTCTATTTCAGTGCTGGAGTGGCCCATGTTGCAGACTATGCAGCCATTCCTCATTTTGTCCAGATGTTCCCTCCCCACCACGTTTTTATTGCCTGCAGAGAAACAATCACATTGAGTTCTGCTATTCTTAACAGCTAATGGTTCTTAGTAGAGGACTGCAGTTCAGTACCTGTGCAGGTGATGACCATGTCTACCTGTCTGACCACTTCATCCAGTTTAATCACTCTGAAGCCATCCATGCTAAGAGGACGTGAGAAAAGAAGGTTTTACTGTTTTCCGTGCTGTTTTGCTACAGTATGTCACTGATGGCACTTCCTCCACTCGTACCAGGCCTGAAGGGCACAAATGGGATCCACCTCCGTGACGTATACGACAGCACTCACCGCCTTCAGCGCAGCGCAGCAGCCTTTGCCAACCTGCAAGGAGAGAGACAAGAACAGCGTAGGTGTTACCGTTTTTCTTTACATATATTTACATGTATCGTGTGTTACTGACCTCGCCGTACCCGCACACCGCCACCTGTTTGCCTCCAAACATGACGTCAGTGGTTCTCCTCAACCTGAAAGACCAGTTGAGCACAGTGAGACAGCGGCTCCGTCTCCACCCGTTAACTCTCACGCCAGGATTGCGTACCCGTCCAGTAGAGACTCCTTGCAGCAGTAAAGGCTGTCGAATTTCTGCTTGGTCACCGAGTCGTTCACGTTCATGGCGGGAACACACAGCCTGCCTGCCTTCGACAGCTGGTATAAGCTGAAACACAGGTGGAGACGCATGAGAAGGAGAATGAGTTCAGTTGTTTATGTTTTTGTGACACTCACCGGTAGATGCCTGTTACGCTTTCCTCCACGATGCCTTTCAGCTTCTTGAACAGGCTTGGATGCTTCTTATAGATCCAGTGGGTCAGGTCGCCTCCGTCATCCAAAATCTGACAAGAGTGAAACACCGCGCTAAACTGCCCATCGATGCAACCACACTGAAATGGTAAAGTTATTAAAGGCACAGTTCACCAAGCTAAATCAATTTGTTTTTATTCTGCAGTCTTTTGGCGATAAAGGCCTTACTTCAGCCAGTGTGTTCATTAAAATTCAACTGTTGGTGCTCCAGGAGCCAAAAAGTTCCATTGACAAAAATCAATGTGAGCTCCTTCAACGTTTAATAAAATGCATGCTGAGAATTTTTAAATAAACATTCATTAAGGTCAATAATATTATTGAATTTTGGAAATGTTATTGGGCCTGATGTCAGATAATATTTTCAGACAAACATAGAAACCTGGTAAAGTCAAAAATAATAGCAAAGTAATTGTACGTAATCTTGACAGTGAGATGTAAAACTGAGAACATGTGTGGGAGAGAGTATGATGGAATTCATAATATTTGTAAATCATTTCTACATGTCTGTGACAGGTCAGGGGGCTTGGATAAAGGTACCATGTTGGGTCGCCAGGTCTCTGCTCCGACACATCGGTCGATACACCACCAGAAGTCGTCCTCCGACTCTCCTTTCCACGCGAACACCGCGGTGCCTGAGGCGCACAGCAGGAGATGATTAGAAGAGAAAGCGAGCAGAGACGTCGGGCAAGTCGGGTCACAGTCGTACCTCGTTCAGCCAGAGCCGCGGCTACGGCGTTCTGAGTGGAGAAGATGTTACAGGCCGCCCAGCGACACTGAGCCCCCAACACAGACAGAGTCTCGAGCAGCACCTGCAGGGAAAAACATGTTAACTCTCTTAATTTCAATTTCTGTCTTCAACCGACTTTAAATTTTGGGCTTTGTAGGTCAAAGGTCAAGGTTAGGAAAAATTTCCCAAATTCTGGGCAACATTTCAAACAATCCGATCGCGCCAAAACTCAGCCAACATGCTTTTAACTAGCACGACATATGTGTAGATTTAATCCCCAAATGAGTTTAACCTTGAAAAGACAAAGGTCAATGATCACGTCAGGCGATTGTATAAAAAACAAACTACTTTTGCAACATTTTCAGTAGGGAGATATCTGAGAGAGCTAAATTTAATGGAAGTGATAAAAGCTCAATGTCAGAGGGGCCACATTAACCAGCAGTGAAATTAAGAAGGTTTTAAGAACACTTTTGTAATTATTTTTCTTCTTTAATTTCCTAATCTTGTCCATCCTGTAAGTGACTGTTGTTCCTTAATATCCTTTTCTTCAGACAAATGAGGGATTGTTTCTTTAACATTTTTTTTGGTCATATTTTCATGTTTGTTTTGATAAAAGTGCCACAAGCAGCGTGTGTGTTGGACTGACTGCTGTCTGTGAAGTGATGTGTGTGCAGCCCATCACTTTGGCTCCAGCCAGAGGTTTCTCCCCACCTGCTCGTTTCCTCAGGGCCATCAGGGCAGGCATTTCTGAACATCAAAGAGACCGAGCATGAATGCACACATGAATTCATTCCACAACTTGTCCGCTGAGCCTCCCAAACGTCAACACTCTCTTTTTCCCCGGTGCGGTCGTACAGCAAATCCTGGGTTGACAACTCTTTACCTTGCTCTGCGATTTCTATTTCTCTGCGGCCGAAGTCGGCCTGTTTGATATCTTTGATGCAGAAGTCCGAGAAGCCCCTGGAGGTCCTCTGATGCTTCTCTCTGGGAGAAGGCTCATCCTCTGGGCTGTCACTGCACACTGAAATCCAAAAATAAAGTCTGCTCAAACAATCAGCTGTTATGATGTCACCGTCCAAAGCAGCACAGACACATAATTGGCAGGAAATGTTGTGAACTGGCTCAGGCTTCACAGCCATAATTGTTGTTTGAGGAATCAGCCTGTAAAGGTGAGTTTCCCGTAAGCCTTTTAATTCTGTATAAACTCTGGCACCGATGGACGTGTTTGAAAAAGGCTTACAGAGGCGATTAGGACCAAATTAAAGAGACTTAATTCCTCAGAAGAATTTTCCTTTTAATTAAGGTTCAGAAGAGGGAGAAAGCGCCGAGCCTAATCCTCTGCAGTTCTCCTGCTGCTGAGATCAGAACCAGCTTGGTTTACAAATCAAAGACATGTGATCAGAATTAAGAGCGTGTGTGCTTTCCCGTTCCCATACCGGAGCCGCAGCTGTCCGTGGATGACTGTGAGACGGAGTGAGACAGAGCGCGGCGGCCCGTCTTGGTGGGACGTTTGTTGAATTCTTGCTTCTGGTCAGTGAACTGTATTTGCTGTGAAGACAAAAATAAAAGAGACAAGTAGCATAAATATCAGAAGTCGCTTTGCTGCGGGCCACGAGCATAAAATCTCATCAGCCTGATTATAGCTGTAACTGCACATAAGCACCATCATTCTCAGCAGATTTTCTTGTGAACTCGGCTCTCTGCTCGCGCCCTGTTGCTATCACTGATCTCTTTTCATCTGCAGACTCAGCCCTCACCATCCAGTGTGGCAGTTTGAAGGTCGGGCTGCTGTTAAAGGAATCCCCCATAGCCTTGTCAGCTCGCCGGCTGCTCGCCTGACCCTGCTGCTTGAAATCCAGTTCCAGAAAACAACAGAAAAGCCCTGAGAGCTCAGAAGAGGGCTTATTCCCTCCTACTACAAGATCCTGCCTTTGTTGCAGGTCCAGACACACATACACACCCACTATCACAGACACCCCCACACAATATCCAATAAACAAGTGTTATTGTGGCAGGGAGAAATGATTTACATATGGAATCACAGCATGCTGCAAGTGCATTATGCTACTATACAAATACATACACCGCTGCTGGATTAAGTATTTAATGTAAAAAAAAAAAAAGGAAAGAAAAAGACACCAATAGAAAATAACCCTGATCTCAATTCATTTTCGAATGTTTAAAGATCTCTTCTGGATATATTAAGGCATACATTTAAGAATTGTGTTTCTGACATGGTATTATGAATAAAAAAAGTAGAATTAGCTTGTTACAATCCTCAAAATGATATGTATCTGTTCTCCCTCATTAAAAAAAAAAACCCATAATGTATGATAATGCAAACATTTTTCATTTCACAAGTTGGACACAAGATGTCTCCTAATTCACTGTGAAATCGATTCTCAGTTTACTTGCACTGGAGCCTTTCCACATCACACTTGTGTAGTCATTGATATGTTTCCATTTCTCCTCGCAGAACGAAAATGAAGCCAAAATATTCTGGACACATGCGCTGCCAGCCTGGCTGCTGATGTCATTTTGAGTCTGTACAGAGGAGAAGTTATGCTATCGAGTAGACAAACCCATCCAAATGCAAGCAGAGCTCTGAGGTCAACAGAAACATTTCACCCCACTTTCCAAGAATTCAATAAAAACAAAATGGAGAGTTGAAAATAATTCAGCATGATAAGAATTTTAAAACGAGAAGAACGATGCATCTTTGGAGGAAATTTTGAGTTTTGAGTTTAGTCGATGTCTTCCATTAAAGGGCAGGGGGTTTATGACCTGTACTGCAGCCCACAATCAGAAGGCAGAATAACTAAGATTTTCCTTCAAACCCAAAGTGTTAGAATAGATCTCCAAACTCAAACATTCGTGTGGAATTAAAAAAAAAAAGAGGGACTTTAAATACCAAGTTTTATTAACAAACTGGGTTGAGTTTAGAGATGAGTGCATTTAGCAGTCAGGTCAAAGCAAAGATGCTATTGAGTGGCATCATCAGGATCCAGTTTTTTGGAGCACAGCCCATGTTGCAAACTAAGACTCGGGATGTCTCACTACAGATTCTGACCTTCTGCTAGAGAGTGCCCAACTCTTTGAAAGTATTGTAAAAACTGAGTGTCCCTTTAAGAAGCGGAATGTGATGGCGCTGTCACTCACCGAGACTTTATCGATCATTGTCCTTCATCAGTCTTACAGTCATCAGCCATTCAGGGAAAAACTGCATAAAGATTCTTTTTTTGAAATACAAACTGATACTGTTTTACAAAATTTGAAATTTGTACTATCTGAAATAGGAAAAATTATAATAGTAAAAAGCTGAATCTATAAAAATATCATAAAATTTTTGAGCTTGTGCCTGTCAGAAAAGTGTCAATATTCAAGTCTATAACTAGTGACATTCTTTAAGGATGAACTGAGTAAAAGCATCATCATCAATAAGGATTAAGACAGGCATGTTTAATGTCCCGCTGCTAATCTAACTGATTCCTCAAATCCTCGTTCGGGACACTTAAAACCGAGATGCTGGTGATTGTAATGAGGATGTTTGTGGGGTTTCTCAGCCCGTTGCTTTCACGTTTATTTATAATACAAGACAACACAGTGCGAAGCCTCTTGTTTTGTCTCCTCATCGTCTGTCAGCTAAAATAATAATCCAAATACATACCAAAAGTATTGTAATTGTTAGTTTACTTACCTAGTGAAGGTTTGACAAGATAATGCATTGAGGTCCATGCAATTTCCCCATGCAACATATTTGAGATAAATGAATGAAAGGTCATAGATTGAAGCACCCAATGTGGAAGTATTCAACAGCGCTCTGGTTTAACATTTAACTCTACTTTAGTAAATCGGCGCTTAATCTTTAACACAAAATTGTCGTTAGGCTCAGACTCGGAACAGTCACTAATTATTTTTCACTCATTCATTTTCTACCGCTTATCCTGTTAGGGATCGCGGGAGGGGCTGGAGCCTATCTCACCATCTTCGGACGAAGGCGGGGTCACCCTGGACAAGTCGTCAGTTCATCGCAGGGCTGACATATAGAGACAAACAACCATCCACACCCACATTCACACCTACGGGCAATTTAGAGTGACCAATTAACCTAACCCCCAGTTTGCACGTGTCTACTGTGGGAGGAAGCTGGACTACCTGGAAAGAACCCACGTAGGCACAGGGAAAACATGCAAACTCCGCACAGAAACGTAGACAGTGCTAACCACTGTGTCACTGTGCCCTCCCCCCCACTAATTATTATCATTATTTTTTTAATTATGCAATTTTGTCTTTTTAAAAGAAAGAAAAAAGTACATTTTTTTGCTTGATTGATTTATATCCTTAAAATTTTCAGTTGCTGTGGTTAAAAATCAACTTTATATTTGCCTTTATCTGATTCAACTTGAGGACCTGACTCTGCCCTTCACAAGAAAAGACAAAAGCCTTTACTATAATGAGAGCTCTTCCAACAGAAGAGAAGCAACAATACCTTGATGCAGATGGACTGCACTGCTTCCGGCTCCTTGGTTTTACTTGTGTTCACTAGACTGTAAACTTTCTTCATGCTGCCTCTCACACACTTGCAGTTGATTTTGCTTTGCAGAGCTGCAAGCCGATGCTGTCCAGCTTATCAGACAGTCCACAGTGTGACGCTTTACGCCACACCCCGTCCAGCAGGTGACAGGTGGAGACACAAGAGAAGAGACTAATGGAGTCTTTGTGACTCTAACAGAGGGGAACTCTGGGAAAACAAGTTAGAGATGAGGAGAAGAAGGAGGGCTGGGAAGCTGGTATGTGTACTCGCATTGTTTTCTGCCGCCTAAATGATTTAAACGGCTCTGCAGAGTCTTTTATAGGGGCACTCCATCAATTTTACATGTGCATTTACCTGTTGTGGAAAATGCAACATAGCCTGTGTCATCTGGGAAATCTCGCTTGGGCTTTGAAAATCAATTTTATATGAGAAAGAATCTTTTACAAACTGCGGCCACTGTGGACAAACACCAGCCAGCAAGGGTCTAAAAATCATTTCCTCTGCATGCATTGTGGGAAATGTAGGAAATTCTTTTTGAATCATGGCCCATCCAAGGAGCACAAAGTCTCAACAAATTACTCTCTACTATTGATTTTGACGGGACAGAAAAACAAAACGATGAAAAACAAATGATCTAGTAGAGTTATAAATATATTCATTTCTCGTCCTGGTCAATACCTGGTGCCTGCGTTCGCCACAGTATGGGTTCAGGTGGGTCATTCTAGTAGCAGTCATGTGGTTTCAATTTAATCTGACTCAAACAGAAGCCAATTGTTGTACTTGTAGGCTTCATTCCCAAATGAGTCAAGGCTTTATTCAACAATACACAAATAAAGAAATGCAAGCTTAAGTCTGGACTTAAGGTTTCTGAAACCAGTGCACTTCCCTTTCAAGTCTGAGACAAGAGACACAAAAGAGACAAAATGAGAGCAATATGTGTGCTGGTCAAACATTCACCGGGTCATGCGCATTCCAGCTAAAATCATTAACAGCCTGAGTATATGCAGAATCACGGATTGTACAGATGTACATATTTTATATATATATACTGTATACATATAATGCCTCAGTCTGTGTGCTCACTCACCATGTCAGTCTTCTGAGCTTCAGCCACCAGCTCTCCTGTCTCAGATGCCTCCACCCTGTCTCTGTCCCGACCCTGATGCGTCCACCTGCTCTCTGCTGCCTTCAGCATCTGCAGCAGGTTCGGGCTGCATTTTTCTGCCTGCTCTTTGGTGCTTTCCCCTCTGGTGGTAGTGGAAGCATCCTCCCCTGCCTCTTCATCAGTCGCAGCTCTGTCCTCCGTCTGCGGTTCAGAATTCTCATCCCAGGACGCTCCTGTCTGCTCCTTTTCCTCTGCCATGACTCCACTGGCAGCCAGAAATGAAGGGAATTAAGGTTCCCGCTCAGGTGATCTGACAGCAGACCAGGTGGCGTCCAGCTACACTCTGCCCCCCACGCATCTGATATTTCCTCCTGCAAGGCCTCTATTTACACCAAAGGTTTACACCAAAAGTAGTTAATTAGTCCTGGAGGCAGTGTGTACAGGGTAAACAGTGAGGTGCGGCACAGCGGTTCGAAAGAGGGAAATGTAGGAATGTAAATCCCTGTGAGTGCCATGTGGGAAGATGTACAAGTATGCCCTCATACAGTCTCCTGTTCATGTTTCAAAGACACTCTCGCAGTCTGCTTGACACCTCCGGCACTTACACTTGCAGAGCCACTTTTGTGTTGTCTTTGATAACACTGACTCGAATCACAATGAGTGCAGAATCATAAGTGCAATGCAAACAGAGGGGTACATAATAAACAAACAGGTATGCTTAGGTGTTTACATTAAACCCTACCAGCATTAACAGTCACCCTATGGCCCTGTCTTTAACTAAAAGGTCATCGAAACACGTTGTGCTTGCTTCACTTAATGACAAGTAGCAAGGTACCAGAAGTTTATTTTGGATAGTAACTTTCGCAAACTAAAGACAGAAAGCTCTCCGCATAAAGAATCAACGCATCAGAAAAACAACAGGTTTACATTTAAAAAGTCTCTAAATCACAAACATTAGACATCTCCATTTTGAATAAATGGGCTGCGTTTTAAAGTCATCAACGGAGAATGCACAAGGTAAAATGAGTGTCTGAGACTGTATCTCTAAAGCTCCATCACCTTATGTTTTTTAGTCAAGTCTGAGGAAGAACCAGAAAACCCGGGTCAAAAGAACCAGTGTAGAATGGAGCAGGTCAAGTATGCGCACAGACTGACTGTGTCGGACTCTACAGTGAAAACAAAAACTATAAAATCAATATGATGCCAATATAAATCAGACCAAAGTTAATTGAGTCTGTCTGCAAGACCTGGTCACCAGACCATTTGCAGACTTACTGAGGTACATCATGCAGAGAGAGTTAAAACAATCTATTCAGGGTCATAACAAAGTATAAACAATCTTCTCTAAGTAGTGGTAAGATAATATGGTTTAGTATTGGTTCTTTGATGACAGAGACATGCAGAGGTCAATGACATGACGTGTTTGTCACAGTCAGTCATCTGTCATTTATGAGAAAGTGGAATCATTTCGTTAAAAAAAACCATCTCACTGTTCATTGTTCTTAGACAGTAGAAATTTTTTTACTTTAACACCCGTATATTCAGGTTACTAGTGAAGATTGTATTTTAGGTTACATTTGAAATTGATCACAGTGACAGTCAGTGAAAGTGTGAAGAAAGACATTACATCATTTAATTTGTTGCGAACGTGAAACCACCTTTTCAGACTGTTACACCCTAAATCTTTGACAAATGCATGTTGCACCTGTGACAGTGCAAGCTGAGTTTTAAAGTTGTCAGATTACTTCCAGCAAGCCTTCAGGTGCATTTTTTTTTTTCTTTCACTAGAGGGCACAGCTCTCCAGCGCTCCCATAGACGGGACAGATTCTGTCCTGTTTTCAGCTGGCTTTGTGTCTGGAACAGACACCAGGCAGGTTTGCGGCGCTCAGACAGAGTCATTACTGCATCCTCTCTGAGTCTGCCACCTTTTTATTCAGTGCAGGAATTTCAGAATCTGGTGTCAAACTGTGAGGGGGTCTACAAATGTTCCCGTCAGCGGCCAGAGAAGGTTCAACGCAACACTGTTTAGATATTTAGTCTTGAGACGACTTTTGGTGTGATTCTACACTATACTAACAAAAAAAAAGACTTGACTTGACTTGACCATTCATTGTCAGGTACTATTATTTAAAAGAACAGTTTTAGTTTTGCGTGATTGCACAATTTTGCGCTTTCTTTCTTATTATCTTTGTTGATATTGGTTACCTGTGTTGTAGGTGGGCTCCTTTCACATGACCTGTTGCTTTGTGAATTTTCCTGTTTTAGACATTAATAGTTCCGCTGAGTTTTGCTTTTGGTTCGTCTTGATTTATTCATTCTTTACATTTCATAAGTGGCACTTCACAGCCAGTTATGGCAGATGAGCCACACGGAATGTGTTCTAATCCTCCGAGTTCTCTGTGAAGCATCTTGATCCTTGTTGGGTCAAAGTTACATAAACAAATGCAGTGAGAAGGAAGGAATTTTGTATATTAGTGAATCTCAAAAAATTAAAAAAAAAAACCTTGATTTTTCATTAGTTATTGAAGAATGTGAACATTTATGATATTTCAGAATCTAGACTTAAACAGACACTAAAATGTTTTATTTAATTTTGACAATTGTATCTTACAGTTCCAAAAAAACCCAACACATCTCAAAATAATTGAATATAAGACTTTAACAGTACAAGCCATAATCATCAAAGCAGTAACAGCGGACTCTGCCTGGCAGGTTTTCCCCAGCTGCTTCCTCCAGCTCATACATGACCTCAGTACTACACTTTTGTTTGTGCTGCAACTGAACACAGTTTTTACCACCCGGCTAATTATTTGATGGGAAAGGAAATAAACCAGGCTGAATGCGTTTCATGGTGACGGATTATGACAAAGGCAACTAAATGATCTGTCATGGCTGCTTTTATTTATGGGAAACTTATTAGTTTACAAAGAAACAAAGGACGATCTGGACAAAAATTACATTTGGACTCATTTCACAACAACATGGATTATTGATGACATTGATGATTCAATTTCGCTCTTTCACACACACACATACACGCACACACAAAGTTAAACAGCTGCTTATACTTGTGATTTTATTAAGGGATACATTTTTTCAATTGGCTGATTTTTTCATTGTTTCACAGTGTAGTTTCAGCTTTCAAGCTTTGTTTAATGGTGTATCAATAACACAGTGTCTTTTTCTACATTACAATAGACTTATACTTTGATTCTGGAGTCAAAATCATTGTTTTTGTCACAAAACCACCACATTTACCACAATTATACCGTCAGGGTATTAACAAGTTGCGTATCAGAGCACATACTGCACAAGCCCATTTATAACAATGTGTAACAATCAAATGCACTTCTTCACAATTAACTGCGTTCCCCATGTCTGAGTATTATAATACAAAGCCAAGAGTTTTTTTCAATAAGGTAAATGTGTGGTGCAATTCTAAACGTAAAACAGCTGTGTTATCAGTGACATTGGGAATAAATCTAACACTGACAAAGAGATGGAGCATATGTACAATAAGAGTGTACTTGGTCTATGCTTGAAGGATATCTTCAAGCCATTATTCATGTCATCTCAGCTTACAAGAATCTCCACATTATTTTGACTACACCACATTCAAAAGTCAGTGTTCGCCGTGCGCCCTCATCGCGCTGTACGTATGTTCTTGTACTGGCACAGCAGCAGGTGCTTGAAGGTGTTTTTGAAGGTGACGTTGCACAGGGCGTAGCAGGCCGGGTTGATGGTGCTGTTGATGTAGCAGAGCCAGTAGCCGATGGTCCACAGGGAGTTCGGGATGCAGATGGAGCAGAAGGTGTTGATCAGGACCATCACGTTGTAGGGCGTCCATGTAATGACGAAAGCAACCAGGATGGCCATGATAGTGCGCGTCACCTTTTTCTCCCGAGAAGAAATACCCTTCCTTTTCCACTTTGCTACAGCCGTCTGCTTTGTTACCTGGTTAAATCAGAGGGGTGTGAGAGGAAGAAATGTAATTATTGTCTTTAAAATTGTATAAATTTGGGGCAGCAAAGTGTGCCATAAAAACAATTTGACATATTACGACCATATAAATTTGATATGGATAACAAATTTGTTAATGTATTTATCCTTTAAAATTGGAAAAACATTAGGTTTCATTTTGAGTTGTTTCTTTCCAATAGTCATCTCTGTTTTGGTTGAAGTGAAAGCAATGGGCACTAAAACCAAACACTGATTCTTTAGTCTTGTTATTATTTGAAGATTAAGGCTTTTATTTTAAGCAAATATGTAAAATGAAAAGTAATACTGACTAATCTGCACACTTAATGTGTAAAATGTTGAATGGAGACAGCAGACAAGAGATCCGAGGCTCTCTGATGATAAAAATCCTCTCTTCAATCTTGAATAAACCAGCTTGTTTCGAGTCAGAAGAGCAACATTTCATCATTTCTAAACCAAAAAATGTTGATTTATCATGATTCAAAGGATTTTTCATCAGCTGCTCCTTATTCTTTCTGACCCATCACAGTAATTCTTTCTTTTATCATTCCGTCTCACCTTTTGAGGAAACACAACCTTGAATTCACATATCCCAACGACCAGACCAACTGGTCTTACTCAATCAAAACTGACTGGCCAGGAGACTGCACAAGCAGAGGAAGACAAAATACTCAGCAAACTTGGCGACGATGGGAACTTCGCTCTTTCAGAGTTTGTGCTTCCCATTCACGATTCAGAAACAGAGAAACAGGGGACGTCATGACACACCCTGGTTTTGTCCTCTCAAACCACTACACAACCTTGTACCAACTGCTGAGACGCCTGATTTCATTTTTTCCTGAATGAGTCCAGAGCCAAGCGTGCAGCTCGATGAGAAGGCTTTAAACTAAATGCTTGTGACATAATAATATTATATCATAATAATTCGCTCACAATGTCAATGTTAACGGGCTGCAGTTAAGCAGATGTGCTCATCATCATTGTCATCCTCTCAATTTAGCATGCTAGCAGGCTAACATTTTCTGATTGGTAAAAAAACAAAGTACATTTGAAGAACATAGAGATAGTTTAATAGATGTTTACAGTAAATAAACCATGTATAGTAGAGATAATGTATCACTGAGCCATTACAACACATCATGAGGGGGAAATCTGTCAGAATCTATTTTAAGGAAATCCTTTCAATATTTGAGAAATCTGAACTGCCAAAAATCACAAATGTACACCTTTTGGGGGTGCTAATAGAAACTTAAGGGGATCACTAAAGTCATGAGGCTTCATCCTATGAAGAAAATAAATCCTTGTACAAAACTTCCATCCATTTCTATCAGGTTGATAGTGGAAATATTTGAGTCTGAAAATGTCCAAGCAGGCAGGTTTACCTTAAATAGATTCCTTGTGACCAAACTTTGTCTGTCAGCAGCCGAGTTCACCGGGGATGGTGGCTGTGTTTGATTCGTCTTATTCCCTCCGTCGGAGCCCTTTTGTGATGACTGATGGGCCACGGTGTCCTTAAGTGTCAAAGCATTGGTGCTGTCTGCCGCTAAGTCTCCCTGCTCAGCCTGTTCCTCATTGCAGGGCCCGCGTCCGTTGTGCTGCTGCTCATGTCCCCCTGCAGCTGCCTCCTGACCTTCTCTTGCTGTGATACAGTTGTTCTGGCTCTCACATCCTTCCTCCTGACTGTGATAAGGGCCATCTCCCAGACTGGTGCCTGAAGTCTTCCTGCTGTTCTTTTTCACACGGCTGCGGCTGGCCTTGGAGATGCGCCAGTAGAGGTGGATCATGATGGCCACTGGTAGGTAAAAAGCTGCTATGGCTGTCCCGAATGTCACCGCCGGGTTTGAGAAGAACTGAATGTAGCACTCACTTGGTGGAACGGTTCTACCGCCCACAATGAACTGCCAGAACAGAATGGCCGGAGCCCACAGGATGAAGGACAAGACCCAGGCCGCAGCGATCATCAGGCCCGCCATCTTGGTGCTGCGGCGTGCTGGGTAGCTCAGCGGTTTGGTGACACAGAAGTAACGGTCAAAACTGATGATAAGAAGATTCATGACTGAGGCGTTGCTGACAACATAATCAACAGCCAACCACAGGTCACACACCACGGCTCCCAGGGGCCAGTAGCCAATCACAATGTACACGGTGTACAGGTTCATGGAGCAGATGCCAATAATGAGGTCAGCGCAGGCCAGGCTGAACAGGAAGTAGTTGTTGACTGTCTGCAGGTTCCTGTTTACCTTAAGAGAAACAACACAAAACAGGCTGTCTGACCTTTTTGTACGCTGTGATGTGTTTTTTAGCAATCAATTCAAATGTAAGTCTTTCTGCTGTTCAGCTTTCTTGATAATCATTCAAGGAAACACGTGTGTTGCTGAGGTCCCAAGTAAGTTGGAGCTCTCATGTCTACAGGTCATTTTTGTTAGTACTGTGTTTCTACACCTGGAAGTGTGGAACTGTATCAGCCAAACTCAGTGACATGCTGGTTCTTCATTACTTTGCTCCAGTTCACACAGGAACAATGAAGAATGATAGACCAGAAACGTTCCTCTGTAGCAGAGACTTGTAAGAGACTTGTTCCCAGGAATAGCCTGGTCTCAAATAGTTAAATTTCAGTCTGCCTGCATCATGGAGGGTGTTTTTACTGAGGACCCAAAGAAGCACAGTGTTGAGGTTGTAGCTAATTGAACGTTTCATGAGGAAGCTGTAGGCGGTTGATAACAAACAGTTGACACATTTTGGACCCTGCACAAGCTTCCATCATAGGCCTTTTAAACTAAACCAGTACTAGTTGGGAGCTAGTTTTAAGCAGTTCTTTGGACAGCCAAAGAACTGGCACTCAGCTTGAAAGAACTAGTTAGAGTAAAACCAACATGCTGCTGGTTTAGAACACAGAACTGACTATGGCGGCTTTCAAGCCTGCAAAGAGCAAACCGGTTCTTGGGTGGTTCATGTGTTGCACCAACTCTGAAGTTGCCCTACCACAAGCCAGGAGCCAACTTGGTGGAAAGGACTATTGCAGTCTGGATATACTTTTTAAGATCAAAAGATGGATTATTATTCAGCAATGATAAAAAAAAAAAAAAAAAGAAGTCCCAAACCTTTATAGAAAGCATGACCAGTATGTTTCCAATGACAGTGATCAGACTCAGAGATCCAGCCACTAGGATGATAAGCAGAATTTCCACAGTTGTGTACGGACTTCCAGGGAAGACACTGGTGTTGTCAATGCTGGTGTTGGCAGAGGGTGATGAGTTTTGAGTCTCCATACTGTCTGGTTCTTGAATATCTGGCTCACAGGTGCCTTCGGCTCAAATCATATCTGTACCTGGTAAACAGGGAGATTGTGAAATTATTAGCCTCTTTGCAATTATTTCTCCAAGCCTTTCCTGTTTATGTGAATTTATCTCTCAGCACAGTTAGAGATGCAAAATCATGTGGAACTGTCAGCGGGTAAATACATGGCAGGTGTCTGAGTGTTTTTAGCTAGCGGGCTCGGCCCAGATGTAAAGGATGGACAGGTGAGCAAATAAAAGCTGCAGCAGCTGTGTTTAAGAATATACAGCAGTGTCCCACTTACTCATATCAGGAAGAGCACATTGAAGCTTAGTATAAAAGCTTGAAACCAGGTCCATTTGTAATTCAAGTATTTTGTTTTTAGTTTACACCTTATTTCTTTGTGCTGAACCACTCTCACACATCCCAGGGGACCTGGAAGTCACAGCTCTGAAATCTGACAGGACATGATAAATGAGAGTGGTCACCTACACCTCAGGTGTGTTAACTTACATTCCCTATTTGGCCTTAAAAATCTGTGCATGGGAACCAATTCAAAAATGGCATTTTGTTATTGTGATCATGCAGGTAGAACAACATCTCTGTCCCTTAATACTGTCTGATTTGGAAATTGGATATCATTTTAGAAGCTATACCATATGTACAGTATCTTTATTATGTGTCTACTTATGTATTTGCTCTTCATGAAATGTCGTGATAAACCTAAATAGAAGTTTTGATTTTTAAATCAGAAGAGGGCAGCGTATGAGGATGAAGGGATTAAAGTAACAAAAGAATCAGTGCACAGACACATTTCTACCGGAGCCATCCTTAACAAAGCACTCAAAGAACTGTATGAAGTGCAATATACGGTAGAGCATTTATTACTGGTAAGCAAACAAATTGCAAACCAAAATTAAGGTAGCATTGGGTTATGCTTAAAAAATATATAAAACAAGAAACGGGAAGAGGTCCTGAAATATACACAGCATAACAATGTGATTAACTGATGTATTGTGATCAGAAAATCAATGTAAAGACACTTAGTTGAGACCATAGGGGTTGTTGCACACTGCAAGATCCCTGTAAGTGACTGCATTAGGCCACATGATAACATCATACTGTACCTGAGAGATGTTTCCTTCCTGCTCTTACAGCCTGATGAAACTTCATTACAGCGTCTATAACTCTATCACTTACTCATCCAAGACCCATTTTGGGCCTTTTCTGTTGCAGAAGGAGATGGTGTGTGTATGGGTGTGTGAGTGTGAGAGAACGAGAGCGAGATAGGGAATGTGTTTACTTGCATTTATCATGTTGTTGGGGAAACAATTTGATCACATTAAAGGAGCTCAAGACTCATATTTTGTGAAATTACAAAAAAGCAGTCACATTTTAGGGTCATATATTAGGGCATGTGGCCACAATGGTTAATGTAGGCTCTGGTGAATTAAAGGGAGTCCTGCTCAGTGGTTAGTGTCAAGGTCCTCTTAAGTAAAAGGAGGAACACCATCGACTAAACACACTCTATTTAAATTCTGGAAAATATACTTGTCCTGCAATGATGGATGATTATTGATATATACGCTTGATAATGTTGATGAATTAAATAATAAAAAAAAAAAAGATAATTTTAATCGCATCCATCATTATTCTTACAAAGGGGCAACGTGAGATATATTAGTGCATCTCAAATCATCAAAAATCATCAAAAAATTAGAATATCCCTTTTCAGTGTTATTCAAGAGAAGGAATGTTTAATATATTCTAGACTCATTCACATGTAAACTAAAATAAAGTTATGAAAAACTTTTTATAACCATGACCTACAGTTCAGAAAATAAACAAAAAAGCACTTTTCAAAATATTGTAAGAATTAGCCATAAGTATATGGCATAATCATCAAAATTAAAATAGAAAAAGCTTTAAGTGTTTTATTTTAGTTATAATAAATATGGTGCTTTCTATAGTGTCTGTAGTTACAAATACATATTGTAGTGTAGAAATAAAATATAGTCAAGTACCAGTATGATACCTTAAGATAGTACTTAGAAGTAATATTTTTGAAAAACAAAGTTATAGGAGGTATTTGTGCACAGGTTTGGATGAAATTTGATGTGTGGACTGAGAATGATCCAAGGATGAATTCATTAACTTTTGGTTGAGATCCACATCTGGATTAGGATCAATTTTTAAGATTCGGCCCAAGAAAACAGTCTTTATCATGGTTTGTAATTGTTGCATTGAACAAAGTTACACGTTACTCTTTAGTTAACTCAGCCTTAATCCAGTAAACACAGACCAGTGGTATTTGAATTCATTTTTATCTAGGACAAATGCAGGTAGATGACAGAAGTACACACCCTACAGAGAGCTTTCTCACTTGTTTGTAAGAGTAGTTATTTTATATTTAATACATGACATCCTACACATATTTATTCTTAGTAACCATTTGAACTTAGGGGTCAATGTAACGTACCAGTAAATGCCATAATAGATCCATCTCTCCTCAAGTGTCTCTTGCTGTTGAGCTAACTCATCAGAACTCAGCTCAACAAGATTCAAATGGGCAATGCCTCTAAATGACATCACAATTCAATGAACATTGTGTTCAGTAGTGTCCAATTATGTATGAGATTTCTACCTCTGTAGAATTTCTGGATTCAGCCCTGCCAGCCTTTATGCAAATATCTAGGAGACAGCCAAAATTTACAACTGGAAAACAGGCTTACAACCACTGACAACATCTCTTGGACACAGAAATTGAGCACAAAGGGGGAAAATACCATCTGTACCGTACTCTGAAGTAGGAGTTCAGCATTAGGTTAACAATTAAAAAATACTCTTTTTAAAGTACATGTAATATCTGTGACATACCATAGAAAATCCCAGAACTGATGCAGAAAATTAATAATATTAGTCTACATATTTGATTTAACTGTTTAGCTGTCTGGACAGACTGGAAGACCAGTTCTTTTTCATTAGTGAACCAATAATCAGTCAACTGTGGAATCAACTAATACAAAAAAAATAAAACAAAACAAATATCTATCTATTTGAGTTCATTATGAAGCATAATCTTAAATAGTGCAGTATTTCTTTTAATGTTGCTTATTGTGTTCTGGCAAACCTGCTTATGCCAGTAACCCCTTGAACTGCTATCCACTAAATTATGCATGAATTAGTCCACTTCTTCATTGACAAAATTTTGAAAGCTAAAGAAAAAAATCAGGTATGGTGTACCATCCTTGCATTAAGTATTTGAAACAATTCTTAATAAAACTGTGTAACTGAAATAAATATTAATACCAAATTGATTATTACAATGATTGAAAATTATTATTGTAGTATTAGAAATATTCCTCCTGTTGCTATGATAATCTATAGACAAATATATATATATACAGAAAAAAAAACTCAACTGCATGGAATCGGATCTTCAGTTAGTCAACATCATTCTGCTCCCATTGTCATACACCCATTCGTCTATTTCCCAGAAGCCCTAGCCAACTCAATAACAAAAAAGTACACCCATATCAAACCCACTTTAAAAGGCTGCTTTTCACTGGTTGACATCGTCTTGGCTCAAATGAGAAGTTTGATGTTTTCCCATCAGGGTTTGAACCACACCACAGCATATTGTAGTCAGATTCCAGTGCTGCAATCAACAGGATTGACTACAATATGTTACTGGAAAAACTGGAAAACTGGGTGGACCTTTTTGACACAACTGGTTGTGATCATATTGAAAGCACAGGGGCTACTTTGGACTGGTAATTGCAAGCCATAGTGTACAAAAATGATGTGGAGTACCTCAAGGCTCCAGTTTAGAGCCTCTAAAGTTCAATGTTTACAGTATATGTTCCCACTAACTAACATTATGGAAAACATGAAAAAATGGAAGATGCAGATGACACACTGATTTATGTAATGAGATCAACACATTGTAGCTGTATGTTAGATCAGTCTCAAAATTCACAAAAGCACACAGAAGGATTTGAAAAAGCATTTTAGCATTTATACGTAAATTACTCTCTCCACGAAAATATTTTTCAATGCGCAAAAAAATATGTATTGTACTATATAAATCAAAAAAGAATCCACATATGAATGAATGTATCAATTTGCGTTTAGGTGATTGACTGAAAAGTAAAATACTCCCAGTTGGGAGTGCTTTACAATTCACCCAATCACATTAATGCATTCGCACTGCTGAAATGAGGGGGCATCCATTGAAAATCCCTGTTTGAAAAAAAGGCCTTTGTGCATTGTTTCATGTCAGGACAGTCTCAAAAGACCCACACACAAATGCAATGAATTTCACAAGCCACAAGCAGTTTGTAAATGCAGATTCAACAGTTTGTGTATACAAGTCACAACATACATATATTATATTGATGAAAATTTGAAATGATTTCAATATATTAATATTTTACATATATTTGTGGATTTCAATTGTATTGATGGAATTGTATTGTATTTAAAACAAAAATATTTTTGTGTGCATTGAAAAATATCTTTGTGGAGAGAGGCATTTAACATATAAATCCCACAATGCATTTGTGAATTTTGAGTCTGATCTAACCGCATACAGCTGTTAGGTGTTTAGAAAATATATTTCTTTGCTCAGTTATGTCAAATTATCACATTCTATTATATTTGTTTTACTCAGCATCCCAAATGATTTGAAATTGGGGTGTTGTAGATACTGATATAGACATAGTGTAGTTACAGATTTTCTCCAAATCTGGGCACTTTTAAATCAGGGACTTTTCTGTTTATCATTCTATTTTATTAGGTTAAAATTAGGACTATTTATTTAGACTATTTATCTTATATTGGAGTTAGCTTGAATCATTTTAATAAATCCTTATATAATGTCTTTTTCTTCCATATGTTTCTCGTATGTCTTGATGATGAAAGATGATACGGGAATAAATTTGCCCACATATACTGTATGTCTGTTAACAAGCTGTCTACTAATAGATGTTTTCATGCAATGTGAAATGGTAACAGATCATGGCCAGCTCACTAGCCTGCCTTCACTTTTTCTCTTCACTCAAACTAATAAGACCTATATTACGGGACTGCCATAATTCAGAGCTACTGGAGATAGTCACAGATGCAAACAATATTTCTTTGACAGGCACAGAAACAGAGTAATTAGATCCAGCAGATGCTGCCTGCAACAGCTGTACCGGTAATATGCTTCTAGGCTATAGTAGTAGGCCTACTCATCTGGGTGAGCACAGCTTTAAAATGTCCGTCCTGTCTTTGATATCATGAACAACACGATAGTCAGCTGCAGAGTCAGTGGTTACCTGCAAATGAGATGGTGAAACCAGGGGGCTTATTTGCAGAGACAAGAGCAGGTGTGGAGACACAGGAGGACCCAATTTCATTGAAAGAGCAATTTAATGACTACAGGGATCAAAGTGTTGTACTTTTTCATTATTTAACTCCAGAATGGATTTTTAGCTTGTAAATGTATTTTATTGTTTACTTTTTCAACATGTTTTGAATTGGAAATCTATAAAGTTTTGGATGTTTGCATATATAGGATTTCAGCTCAATCATCAACTGCAAGTATTTGAACACATATGCATATGAAATTAATACAGGACACTAACAGATTTAAAACTGTAATTATTTCGAAACAAGTAATCATTTCATTGCTTTAGCTACAACAATAGCATCAATGGGTTTCCCCCATGATTTAATGAGATTTCAGAGAAGTGTTTCTTCCATGTGAGGAGTGGGAAATTTCACATCTACTTGAGCTTTGACATCACACAACAGTGTAATGGAGACAAGAAAAAAGACACTGAATGTCCACGGCAGAGCCAGAAAGCAAATAATGTGCAAAGGAGAGAAGAGGAAAGCGATCAGGGTGGTAGGTAGTACAAAATAAAAGAGAAATAATAAGGTTAAGAAGAGATCATGCAGAAGGGAGTTAAAAGATTAAGTTGTTTTTCTAAATGTTTTGATTATTATAAAAAGAGAGGTTACTACAGTGCAATACAACAAGAGGAAGTCTGAGGAGGTGTAATGAGCAAAGATTAAAAAAAAACATCACTTGATTGATCATGTAAGCCAGTTTCAGGGAGGAGCTGCATGTATGAAATCTAATTTTCCCTTCAAACACAAACAGAGTAACCAGGGGATTCCTCAGGAACAGGGAAACTGGGGAATCCAGAGACGGGAGTCTGTGCTGGTGACTGAAACATTTCAAGACAGAACTGACCATACGCATTTCTAACCGTCTGAGGGGAACAATGAAGCCCAGAACAATGCAACAATAAATAGAAACGTCTGCAGGAAGCTGAAACTCCATGTGAAGGGTAAAATTTCAGTCAATGTATAATCAATATACAAAATGTCACATATTCCTGGAACTTTCCTGGTCTTACTGACATTTACATCAATATTTGAATCTTGTAATCATATAAAGGCTTTTTATTTCATTTGATTTTTGTAATGTTATTGTCTAATGCTTATTTGGCTTTTCCACTTTGAAGCACAAGAAAGTTTTATACTGTGTTATCTATTTTATATTGTGTTTTGTTATCAACATTTTAGACCAAAAGGATTTGTGTAAAACACAAAATGAAGGCTAAAGATTTTCTCACTGTTCTCCAAGGCTCAGCTAATGAATCAAGCCAGTCCCAATCGTGGACTCAATGATTAACCAGGAAGTAGTTACACCAAGTAGCTCCTATACAGAAGTTTAATTAGTACAAAAAGAAAGTTTCCTTACCTGCAGCACTTTGCTACAAAATTCACAGAGAGATGTTGTCTTACCTTGTCCGCTGGGAGTGATATGGATGAGCTTTGGTTTGGGCCATGTTACTCTCACCTCTGTCCACACTGGTGCAGAGACAGAAGCAAAAAACCAACCCCTCATGGATGTTGCTCCTCCTCTGACAAGAACCAGTGCGCACCAGTGTTGGTGTGCTGCAGAGAGACTGACAGATACAGCAGGGAGGGGCTATTAGTGACTGTGTCTCCTCCCTTAAGCTAGGGTTGCAAATCCGAATAAGCAAGAGACGGAGTCGGAGACAGACAGAGATGTTTGTCTCAGGACCATAGAAAGCACTGGCCTCTCAAACACATTGTATCCTCGTGTGTTACAGAGCTGTAGGCAATTATGTGGAGAATAGTTTGAGTGGCTGTGGCTTAAGATAAAATGGGGAAGTGCTATTAAAAAGCGGGCGAAAGGAGAGGGTCGCACTGTTATTCTGTTGCTGCAGGACATTGACCTTTAAGACTCTGTTGTTTTGACCTTTTAACCAAACCTGTGACGCAGTCTGCCCTGGTTGGGGATGACCTTACTTTGATGGAATTACCACAAAGAAAAATGGTCTGTCTCCATGAAACAATATTGCAAATGAAAAGGGAATACTGACATCAAACTGGCATGAGCCAGCCATGTAAACACAATTTGATATGAGAAAATATGACATGATATATTGCGCTTGTCCCGGTCCAGACTTACAGCACACTGATTAAATCAACAATGTTCTTTTACCTGATTTGCTTGGATATAATGCCGAAGCAGTTATGTTGAAGAGAACTGTAGAGGTCTCTCCGTGGTTTTCTCCTCTGCTGATTGACCATTTGTCACAAACACTGATCAATATGAAACTTTGACTCTATGACTCCACTACATGTTCTGGTTTTCCTGTCTCCTGGATGCTCCAGGCTTTCTCCAATTATTGAAACCTTCTTGCATGTCTTGTCATTTCTAATATTATATTTCATATTATCTTATGCTTCAAGGATAAGTACAGTGTATCAGTTGTCAAAATGGTTAAATTGATAAATGGTTAATAGGCTTATTTGGCATTTGCTGACAGTTACATAATACAATTGATGGCATTTTTATATCTATAAAGCTAATATTTACCTTGGCCAGCAGTCAGTTCGCTGCTGAAAACAGGAGGTGGTGGAACTGTCAAGTAGAAGTCAATGCACCCGCCTGAGAGGCATTTGGTCCAGAGTCACCTCTCGTTAGAGTAATTAAGTTGTTCTTTGTTTATTTTATTTTGTTTAAACGTTGAACTTTACTACTTGAAGGTGAATCCACTGCTGAGTAAAATATATAAAGGGCGAAAATGAACCCCTTGATGCCTGAATTTATTTCCAATTATATAAAAAAATTAATTATTTGTGTTTTTGCTTTCAAGTTGATGCTATGTCGGCTGCAGTCTGAATGCAAGCGGATTAATTTGCGACGACCAACATTAAGGGGTTACAGTTGATATCATGATAGGTTATGTTTAGCATTTAATATACCCAGTAGTTGGAAAGTGGAAACATCCTCCCTACTTATTTAATGCTGCAGCCAACGATATGCCTTATTGACAGGTGACATAGGTTTAGAAATAATGCGTAAAGCTGAAATGCTCATGGTGGATCATCACCAGAGAATACAAAATTTGCCACAGTGCTGATGAACTTTTACCTTCAGTGAGGTGTGTGAGGACTTTCTGCTCTTTCTCTTTCTGTCAAAGCCTTGACAACAGAGGGTCATTCGGATCTAAATATTTGAAAACTCCAAGGAGCACACTGGAACAGAAGGGCTAAATGGACTGGTTATAGTGGGACAGTGGACCAGTTGTTATATTGTATGCACTGATAATTAGAGGAAAGAGCAGATTGGATTGAGTGTGGACAAGTTGGAATTTATTTAATTTCTGTACGTTGCTTTTTGCACCTACCTGTATACCGGACTGTCCACAGATGGATAAATTTAAATGCTCAGAATCCTGACAATCTAATAAAATGTCAGACGGAACATAAAGTGCACTGTATTATAGGGAGAATACAGCTTCTACACACCAAGATTTTGGTACATTTGGACAGAGCTTGGCCTTTTTTTTAACAACTACTGGCTGTAACAAGTGTCAAGACAAGCATCAAGAGTTTCAAACACACACACACACATACACACATATACATACTGTACAATTACTCTATACAGTTGCACAAAATGTATGCACTTTCTGCTTTTTTGCAATAAAAAAAACAATGAAGAACAATTTAAATACCAATGGGGGCTGAATAATCCTGAGTGCAACTGAATTATTTATTACTAAAATAGGACTTCAAGTTAATGTGACTTTATTCTGCTAAAATTGTGCCTGTAGTCTTGGTAGTATTGGCATTACATACAACTAATTAAGAATTTGGATATTTTATCAATGTATTTGAAAGTGTGTGCTGTCACAACAGAAAGGGGACAAATGTACATTCCTGTACACGAAGTAATGAAACCACACATGGTGGAATACATGGTGGTTGTGATTCCAAGTGAAATATTGAAACAGAGCTGTTTTCACAATGCCTCCTCTGGGCGATGGCTTGCGTAGTTCTAATGCTCGACACAGAATGTATAATTCATAAGGGTTGTGCGCTCGTGTCAAGTCCTCGCTGGCTACTGGCGATGGCCGCACATGGTAGCATCTAACCAAGGTTTCTTCTCACAGGCATTGAATTAGAATCTGCATATGAGAATGGGTTGGATAAAGGTCTTAGATTCATCATCAGGCTTCAATCTGTGATTCATCGTGTTACATGGGATATGCTCTGGAGTCACATGCAAGCTGAGCTGAGTTAAAAAGCCCAACATAGACTGTTGTGTACTCATTCATGGCGCTGAAAAGAAGTGTTCAGAGTTGAAAGGGGGACAGACACCATAAAAGAAGCACTGCTGCAGGCTATTTAATATATATTTTTGTATAGCACCGGTGGATGATAAAAGCCATAACCTCTTGCGCATACTGTACGTACACCCCCCTTTAACACATAATCACTTCTTCCATCGAAAAATGTCATCCTATTTACACATATTTGATAACTTTATGTCGCTCTTGCCCCTTTTAAGGACAGGTCCTGAAAAATCTTAGTGTCCTCAGAGTAAGAACACACTCATTCAAAAGTTTCCATCACTCTGATGTGCACAAGAAATAGAAAAACAGCTAACAATGAAGCTCTTTCCTCTTCATTATACGGAGCAAATCCCGAAGGCCACGGGAAAATTAGGTCATCTAGTTGGAGGCCATGCAGCTGTTTGAATGGACAGGGGCCACTCACAAAAGCAGCCCTCCCTTTAACACGTCTGACATTTTTTGACATTCTCTCTTCCACTCAGTTTTCAAGAAAAATTGTATAATCCAAAGAGAAAGAAAACTGTACAAGTACAAGTACAAGTTTCTTCTCACTTAATTATGGACCACATCACTGCCTAATTGGCTTAAGTTGATGATACACTAAAACTCTGGGCCTGGAGTGAATCATCACGTTTATATTCTCAAAGACTGGTGGAAATTCAGTAATGAGTCCAGACCCAGTGGGGATTTGAGGCATTTGAACTCTGGTCTGACTACTTGCACTTCTCCACCTGTAAATTATCCCCAGCTGGCATTAGATTCATTTCTTTTTTTCTGACAATTTGTCTCTGTATTGGTATGTACTGTCATTTAACAGTACATACAGCTGTTCTCAAAGGATTTGTCATCTCCATTAAAAACAATATTAATCTTATTTCACACAAGAGAAAGATAAACATTTAGTTTTGTATGACAATCTAAAATGTCATGAATCAAAAGCCAAGACATTAAATGTCTCGATTCATGACTAAAAATATGTAATAGTTCACAGTGATCTTGGCCTTTGGCCCCTGAATCAGTTCATCCTTGAGTCCAGGCGGAGATACTGGTGTTTGCCAAATTTGAAGAAATTAACTCAAAGTGTTCCTGAGATATCTCATTTGTGAGCATGAGTTTCATGTTAGGTCACAGTAGCTTTGACCTCTATGAAAGTTTGATTAGCTCATCATTGAGCTCATCAAAATACCCTCAAGGTGTGTTTGAGATATCACAAAGAATAACACATACTGGCTGGACAGATGGACACAAAGACAACCCAAACAAATAATGCCTCTGTCCACGGCTGTTGCTAGCACATAGGCATAAAAGATAGTTTTAGAGTGGTCAGAATATGTTTTAATCCAGACTGACAGTAAGTGTCATTAAATACATTTATGAGTCAGATGCTCAACCCTATCTAATGGTATGTTGTGGGTGAAATTACAATTATACTTGGTCCTTCACAGTGGTAGAAAATACATTTGAGAACTGTACCGTTCATAAAATGCTGATTTATGAGCTGAATAATAGTGACGCTTTCATCCATCTGAGGAGTCATCTGTGAATCATGCTGTGTGACCCATCTCACTTTCAGATGCACAATACCAATAATTTTCTAACTTCCTACGTCATCCACTGACTGAAGGCTCTTTAGCATCGGTCTCTCACTTTCTGTTTGCTTCATGACTCTGCTGCCATCTGGAGGACTCACATCTGCCCCAACGCCCCCCCACAGTTTGTCCTGGCTGAGAGCAGTTGTGAATTGAACTTTATGTGGCAAAGTAAATCCAGAGAAACACTGTGTGTAACTGACAAAGTGTTAAAACTAAAAAAATATCTTTAAATTGAAACTAGTCGACCAAAATGTAAACTTGATGTGATCTAACCAGCATGCATCCTTCTGGGCACCAATGTCACGATTTGTTAATGTATAGCAGAATTATTTATAAGATTAATTTTTAATTTATTCAAATATTTTAAAAAGTCTGTCTTTTTCAAGCACATTGTCACGTGTCACCATCTGACCTCAGAAGGGGTTAAATTATTATGGGGGCGGGGGTTACATATACAGTTAACACCACGAACACATCAAGCACCAAGCAACAGGAAATAATTTGACTCTCTGAGAGGATGGAGCCTCATGAGTGCGTGTGGGTGTCAGCACTCTATTGCTCATTATGTTCCACTGATATCAAGGCTTCCAAGTGGTCCCTACTTATGTGTATGTGTGTGGACATTTTTTTTTAGTTTAAAACAGGGAGATTTCAGGTTTTTCCTTATGACGAGACAGGATGCAACATACACATGTATTTACCCTTAAGACATGATGAGACTTATACAATTAGTTGCAGAAGTATTTGGACAGTGAGACCATTTTTGTCATTTTGCCCCTATACACCACCACAGCGGAGCTGAAATAAAACAAACAGGATGTGATCAAAGCACAGACTTTCAGCTTTAATTTAAGAGATAAACTTGTATCAGGATGATAGGAAGAGAAAAGTCTGGAGAAGGAAAGGAACAGCTGATGATGAAGCACCACATCATGTGACACACATGGTGGAGGCAGTGTTATGACATGGGCATGTATGGCCTGGCAATGGAACGGCCTCGCTGTTGTTTGATGATGTGACTGCTGACAGAAAAATCAGGATTAATTCTGAGGTGTATAGGGAAATACTCCCGGCTCACATTCAGCCAAATGCTACAAAACTGATAGGATAGCACTTCACTGTGCAGATGGATAATGACCCTAAACATACTGTGAGAGCAGCTCAAGACGTTATAAAGGGGAAGAAAAGGAATATTCTTCAATGGTTAAGTCAGCCATGTGATCTCAACCCAATAGAGAAGCTTTTCAATTACTGAAAACAAAACTGAAAGCAGAAAGACCCACAGACTAGCAACAACTGAAAGTGATTGCAGTGAAGGCTGGGCAAAGCATCTCCCGGGAGGAAACACAGAATTTGGTGATTTTCATTGGATCCAGATTTCATGTAGTCATTGACTGCAAAGGATTTTCATCCCAGTATTAAAAACTATAATTATATTTACAATTATCTTTGTTCCTCCAAATGCTTTTGAGTTTCTGATAATGGAGGCACTCTGCATAAAATGGATGTAATTCCTAAATGGTAAATGCCATATTTTTGTAGAACCTCTTAAATTAAGGCTGAAAGTCTGGACGTTGATCACATCTTGTTTGTTTTACTTCATCCATTGTGGTGGTGTATGGAGACAAAATGATAAAAATTTTGTCACTGTCCAAATACCTCTGGACCTATCTGTATGTGTTCAGGGCCAGCTATAGTCATTTTGGCATCCTAAATGTAGATTAGGATTTGGAGCCCCCTGTTGCTGCGAAATATGGACAAAAACTATCTCCAAAGTCCTAGTGAGAGCTTCCACAGCATACTCTATCATGTCCCAGTATTTGTGTTGCTAACTTCACCCCGGGGAGTTTCTCCCCGGACTCCCTCTGCCTTGTCATCTCTCAGTTACCTGGTGACGTGGGTGTGACGGTTCTGCTAGCGACCTGGTATCCAGCGGAGATGTGACATTGTGCCTGAGATCATGATCAACTTCACCTATCCCACCCAGCAAAAGACAGAGTGGCCTGGAATCCTGAGCTGGATCACCATCTGGTTCCTGGACTCTGCTCTTTATTAACATTTTTTCTGGACTCAATTGTCATGTTCTAGTAGACATATTGTTGTGCTCTGTGCTTTTCACACGTCTACCCATTCTAGGGAAAGGGATCCCTCCTCTGTGGTTCTCCCTGAGGTTTCTGTTTAGGGTTTTTGGAGTTTTTCCTCACTCGGTTCAAGGGTCTAAGGGTAGAGGTTGTTGCTATGTGCAGACTCTAAAGTCCTCAGAGGCCAATTGTTATGTTATAATTGTTTAGCTGTTATAATTGTTGTTATTTGATTGATTGATTGATTGATTGACATTGAAAATGTTCTGTGTTCATACAATACACAACAGTGCAATATACAGTAACATAAAAATCGAGTAGTTGAACTATTTACTAAGTTAATCCTACTGGCAGCAAGTATTTTTTGCTTCAACAATGTACATTGAAAAGGTGCTAAGGCCCTCCAACCTGACCTGTGAGCCGTTTGCTATTGCCACAGCGCCAGTGCTCCCACTGCAGTCCTCCCTCCTTTGAAACTCTGTGCTTCATCTGTTAGTTTAAGTTTAGTTTACCTCACTCCTGTTCTTTCAGTTTACTCCAGTAGAGGTTTTTTTCTTTTCTTGTGCCCTAAAGGATAGTTTCTCTTCACACTCTCAGCAGATTGTCAACAATGAGTCCCTGACACCGGGTTTGACGCTAAGGGAGCCGGAGCCCTGCCATGGGGCGCCTCAAATTATTTTCCTTATTAATTGTTATTATTGTTAGATTTTATTTATTTACTTACTTTTAAAGGTCAACCAGCAGCACCCCTCGGGCACACAGCCTATATGGCCTGAGCCAAGAGCTAGCCCAGTATGTGATTCTCCCTCTTAAGTCTGATGTGATGCGTGCATCATTTATATCGTTACAAGCTAATATGTGCACAGTGCGGTGACAGTAATTTGCAATAAAAGTGTAAGCTTTCAAAGGGTTTTTAATTCATGTTTTTATCTGACCCAGGGTCAGAGAAATTAATGTTTTGCTGAACATTAGTTATTCTGTCAAGTTTGTCAGAAAACCCTCTGGTTTTATGAAGCCGTTTTCCAACAACACTTACGTTTAAAAAGGTGCTCGCAGTCTTAATGGCTTAAAGGGCTTGTTAATGCTTAAGATGTTGTTGCAGGCATTAGGCTAGGATTGGGTATTGGTCATGGTCAGGGTTAGGCAGGGTGTTATGATGGTGAGGTTTAGGATGAGGGATTACGACGATAGAGATGTCAACATGGGTGCGTGTGTGAGTGAGTGTGTGTAAAGGCCTGACAACAATATAAGACATCCTTCTCCACTTGGACAGAGACGACGAGTCCTTCCTGACCCAAATGGTCTGTTTTACTGTTTACTGATGAACTTGGGTTTGTCCTGGTCCCCTGAAGACCTTCATTCTTAATGTGTGGAAAATCTTTTAACTAATTGCAGATCAGAAAAAAAAATAAATAGCGCTAGTTTGCATGATGCAGTGATGACCATCTGCAATGAAAATCATATGTAAAGTGAGGAGATGAATTCTGACCGCATCTCAAACCATTCCCATTCTTTTTATATATAAATCCACTTGAGGTCACCCTAAATATGATTATAACCAGAAGTCATGAAAAGACATTTTTTCCCATATTTGAGCCATGCCCGTGCGTATACTCATAACCAT
The DNA here is from genome assembly GCA_001698575.1 of Mola mola. NCBI lineage: Eukaryota > Metazoa > Chordata > Actinopteri > Tetraodontiformes > Molidae > Mola > Mola mola. The sequence goes on along the minus strand of KV751367.1, from coordinate 815,702 downwards.
GAAGTACATCCAGATAATTGTGTAGTTCTCATAATAATTACAGTTTCTATCCACTCACACATCTCATCAACAACAACACTTTTAAATTCATGTTCTATTTGTTTCCCTTGTACACATTTCAGGTGCTTTTGGCCACAGAGCTCTTAAGGCTGAGTCATCCACTGCTCATTTGAATTCCTGGATGTGGTTACCGAGAAAGCTTAACCACAGGGTGGAAACCTGCATGTGTGAGCCTCAGTGTGTCTCTCTTTTTTTACCTGACAAGGATGCTGCAGGACAACAGGCCCACAGAGCAGCTACTCGTTGGTACCAAATGCTGAAATTTTGGACATTTATGCCTTAATTCAGTGAGGTTTCTTTTCTATTACTGATACTCCCATCGTTTTCCTATTATCTGTAAATTCTATGTTGATTGAAAAGCACTCTATGATGCAATTTTGTGCTAGACATTTTTGAGCATAGAATCTGCAACGCAGCCATACACATTATATTTTTCAAGTCTTTGTTCTTTCATGTTTTGAAAATGTCAACATCCCAGTCTTGAAAAGGAAATGCTTTGTTCACATTGTAAATTTTCTGTTGCATACAGATTTTAAATGAAAAAAAACCCGACACTTTTTTGTTTATTATTATAATGTCAATTTAGAAAGTAAACGTCTTAAGTTAATCTTGTGAAAAGTGGTGAAGAAAAAAAATCAAAGGCACTTCTCTTTCTGTATCTAAATACGTAATGACTTCATCTGTTAGAAGAAAACAGATGGTCAAATAGCTCAGCCTTTCAACACTAAAAGTGTCTCTGCTAGAGCAGCATGCATGTTTGAGCTGGCACATGCAAACATGTTACAGAGCATTGGCAGCTCATGACAGAGGCTTGCCATGCAAATTAGTGCTGACAGTATGGACAAGCACACACTGTACCGATCTCTTACACTCCTACACTGTTTACTCTAACAAAGCAAACATGTGCCACGATTTGCCTGACTTGTTGCCTGAGAGTCTGCTTCCCCAAATGTTAAATAAGATGCCAGGAGAACACTGATCGCAACTTGTAAAAACCTGGAGAGATATCGTGAAGTGAAGTATAGAGGATAGACATCAAGTGACATCTCAGCTTGTATTCAGGGAGTGGGTTATTGAATCTAGATTCTGGCATAGAAAATCAGAATCATCACATAGTGAGTTGTGTATCTTACCATGCAAAACACTATTTCATAAGTTTGAAAACATATGATACCGTGTTTTTTTTAACTTTTGCCTAACTTTTCGTGCTTTTGTCTTTTGTTGGAGTAAAATTAACCGGGGTTAGTCTGAGTTAGGGATCTTAAAATATTTGGTGGGCTTGTTGCTCAGTGACGCATGCGCAGTTCGCAGGAGCGAGCGACGAGCAGGAAGCGAACCAATCAAGGGACTCCGCCGCCTGCGCCTACTCCCTTCTTTCCGAGCGATACTGACTGCGCTCGACTCGGTTGGGTGATTAAAACACGGACAGGAGGACCAGTTGTCGCGAAATTCGCCCGTTCTGGTTAACTGCTGATTTCATTTGAGACGTTTGAGTGCGAGGCGAGGGCGCGTTTGGATCCCAAGTGGTCTAGAAACAAAACTACCACCTCCTTCTCCTCCGCGGATGCTACCTCAGTAGCTCTTTGCATGTCGTAGCAGCACTAGTTAAAAGTTGTGTTGTATTCTGAATTTTGATTTACTCGGAGGTCAGATTAGAGGAAGAATGGGATGTACCCTGAGCACGGACGACAAGGCGGCGCAGGAGCGGAGCAAGATGATCGACAGGAATTTGCGGGACGATGGAGAAAAGGCTGCCCGAGAGGTCAAGCTTCTGCTGCTCGGTGAGAGAAAGATGGATGGACCGAGGGTTGGGGTGTCGGTCTATTTGCTGGAGAGGAACCTTTCCATTGCTCGCCGTTTGCGTCAGTCTTGTCCCCGACTGTTCCACATTCAAGCGTGTGTTTATCATTGGCCGTAACTACAATCTTAAGTTTTTATCCATCTGTTTTAGGGCTGAGTAACTTGAAGTGTTAACTTTGAAACTAACAAGTGCCACAGCCAGAGTTTGAGGCTTAATATTAGTGGTTTCGTGGCTGTTATGTTACAGTTCGTTAAAAAGTTTCTGCTGCTTTATTTGCGTCCCGTTTCTCCGTCGAATCCAAGCCAACCTAGTGATTTAAGTAGTTATCAGTTCGCTGTGTGCTTAAGTTTTGCTTAAGTTAAGCTCTCGCCGTATAGCCTGACGCTGTTACCCAAGACTAAGTCTCTAAGCTAATTTAGCTAGCTTAAGCAATTAGCTGCTAAGCTAACGTGAGGTTAGCCCCTTAGTGCGATCGTAGATTAGTTATCGTAACCCAGACCTTCAACAAAATTAGAGATTTTATTTTTAGAATTTTGCCTCAAGTATTACCTTTTCAATTGCAGTAAATTGGCCAGCTATCTCTCGGTTCCGCGTCCTTGTTATCACATAAACACGAACGTGCGTTAGGCCGGCGACTCAAACAGTAATCCCCCGGTCTGCCAAACCGGCAGAAAATAAACGATTGAACAGATTTTAACGTTGATTGATTTGGAGAGGTAATGCATGTTTCTATTAATTCCAGGGGAGAAGGATTTAATAAAGTACAAACATTTAAATTGTTGCAAAGGCTGATTTAATTTTGTTTTTATCTAATAGGAGTTTAGCTGATAGGATAGGGTGAGTGAGGGAAAACCACTGATATGGGTTATTTGTATATGGTGGCCAAACAGGTTTTCATTCTCATTTTAATCAGCTTGAATAGGCAAATGTGTTCAGAATGCCATACCACTGAGTTCTAACGCCTTTTGAAGTTTGTTAAATGACAACATTAAAATGGACAGGTGTCCGGTTCTTTGATTGTTTCCAGGGAGAATGCACAAACTTCTAAATTCTTGCGGAAATTGATAGCTAATGGCCACTGCTGACTGTCTCAGTCAGGAAAAGATAGGCAAGAGGTTGCATAGCAACTTATGCAGCCTGGCTGCCTGCAACAAGCATCTGTAGCAATTATTTACACACAACGGAGACTGGATGTCTGCTTTTATCATTCAGTGGACATGCTGTTTGAAAAATGCAACAGTATTCTTCCTTTACTTTTAGTGAATATCTGTTCAGACAGGTAATAGACAATCCCAGACACTATATGACTCACATACAGCATCCACTTCTTATGTGTTTTGTGCATCATTTGAAATAAACCCCATCTTTTTTTCCTGTCACGATTCCCACAAGCACCTGGGTGAGAAGGTTTGTGGATTTGTCGTCTTATGGAGGAATTACCATATGTTTGTACACAGTTGAATTTCACCTCCACATTTGTGATGCTGAACGTCTGTGTGTTTCTGAGCAAGACTGAGAGATGCACAGCTTTACCTCAGATGCTCATTGCAGTGTGGTGCTCTGTCAAACATCCCATTGGGGGAGTTTGCATTTGTGCAGTTATCTGCAAATGACATGCTCTTGAGACATGCACTTGGAGTGGAAGTACTCCCTCAGATATAGAGCAATGAAAAGGGCGATCAGTGTTGTTGCATTCACGTGTACAGAAGCATAAAAAGCAGCACAGAAGAGATGCATGTACAGTTTTGCTTTGCTGAAAATGTTTCATAAGGCATGTGGGTAATGTGTGCTCCCTTTTTCCGCCAGTGTAGTCTTAGGAAAAGAAATATTTGAATTCCTTTTTTTGTTTTTTGTTTTCGGCTATTATTGCCATTCATTAAGCCTTCAAGTTCAGCAGCTGAGTAAGTGTGTGTATTTGGAATTTAAGTGTGTTATGATGTTTGTGGTAATGTTAGCTTGAGTTTGTGGTCCGCGGCTCTTTGTCATATGGGACATAGAATTGATGAACAGTTTACCGCACTAGGGAGCTGAACGTCCCTACAGAGATAAGGTAATTAAAATGTTGTGAGCTCAGCTGGAAACACGCCTGTATCTCAGAGGAAGCTGGAGAACCTTTATCAGAGACTAGACACCAAACACCTCTTTGGATAATTATTTACACTATTATGTCTGTCTTCTTTCTTCTATTTCTTAAATTCTAACATTTAATACTGCAAATCCGTACAGTCTCACAAATTGCTGTATCTTAATCACAAATCAAATGGTTCCTATGACAGCTCTAAGTTCAAACAGCCAATCGGATGCAGTATGAGTATTTAACCCAGGGATGCTTAAGCTGTTTATAAGCTCATTGCCATGAGGGTCCAGTTGATTAATCCAATTGCTCTGTGCCGTGACCTAACTGAGCCTAAGATACTTTATCTCTGAATTCTATGACAGTTTATCCTCTGATGCATTGCATTTTAAACTTAATTTTTTTTAAGTGTATTTGGCAGACATTGGTTATTTCTCTGGATTTTAGATTTAAACTGTAATCATTGCTCATTAATTTAACAGTTTATGCGTAATTCTTGTTTTTTGACTGTGATGCTGTA
>KV751367.1:775578-800820 GCA_001698575.1 Mola mola | reverse complement strand
ACAACACACAGGGATGACATGGTCTAGGAGGCTTTACTAAGGGGGGGCTGCCCGCGGTGATTAACTCGCCCTAACAATGTCTAAGAGCCTCAAGAAGAAAAACCACTGGACCAACAAAGTCCACGAGGCGGTGATCACCCGAGGAAAGGACGGGGAGCTGGGCTTCGAGCTGAAGGGGGGCGCGGAGAACGGCCAGTTCCCCCACCTCGGCGAGGTGAAGCAGGGGAAGGGACTGATCCAGAGCGGCAAGCTGGCCCAGGATGAGCTGCTGCTCGAGGTCAACAACATGCCTGTGGCCGGGCTCACCACCCGGGACGTGCTGGCCGTGATCAAACACTGCAAGGACCCGGTCCGCCTCAAATGTGTCAAGCAAGGTGAGCTGCGGTGAACGAGAGAGGGGCGCTGGATCGACCTCCGCGCGGGTTCTGAGAGGCGTGGAGGAATGTGTGTGTGTGTGTGTGTGTGTGCGGCTGGTTGAATTAAGATGTCGTTTGTGCAGTCGTATGTCAGTCTGTTTATATGGAAAGGGGGGAAAGCCATGCTCCAGGCCCAGCGTGACGGGGCTAAGTCATCCCGAGCCACCGGAGCCAGCAGCCTGGCCGCGGTGATCAGAGCTCAGCCCCGAGCTGCCATCGTTTGTTTACGTCGCTGGTTCGATGCCGCCGCCCGGAGGGGGTGTGTCCGAGGCGGCCTGCGGGTTTCCTCCTCCTTTTCGTGTCCCCGTGGATGAACTGAAACGCAGATCCCTTTGCTGCTGGACGATGTGAGACGTGACAGACTGATTTCACACCCACAGTCTGGACAGGCTGCTCCAGACTGTGCGGGGGCCTGTAAATTAGGCAGCACACTGATGAGAAATTAAACCCGTGTAGCCTAATTAATACCTGAGCTCAGCTGATCGGCTCTGCAGACACCGTTGTTGATGTTGCTTGAAAGGTTTTTTTCTGGGGGGCGGGGCTGAGCACGTATCTTGCAGTCTCGGTCTGAGGAGCCTCTGAGAGTTCTGTTGCTGTCAGGCGGTGCAGTGCTTCGTGTAATTACTGTGGCCTCAGAAGCTGCAGCCTGGCCTCGGTGTTTCTGAGCACAGCGGTGGATTTATGGCAACAGTGCTGACTGAGTGACCTGCTTCTGTCAGCCAGTGTAGAAGAACATGGGATTGAAGAAAGTAGTGGAGGAGGTAGTTATCACCACTCTGAGGCTCAGTGTGTGTCGCACTATGAAAGGAGCATTAGAGTGGCCACTTTTGGGGACAGGAGTAAAGCAGAAATCAAATTGTTTTTTTTTTATTTTTGGACATTGTGGGATTTGCTGTCAGAGGGTTTGTCCTGAGTGCCTGCTTTAAGCCCCAGTGTTTCCAGGAGTTGTATCAAGTTGATTGATTAGTGAGTCACAGACTGACAGACTAAGAGTATGCGCTACGTGCTTGTGATGTGCGAGAAGTTAAATGCTAATGTGTCTCGGACAGGTCTGTTCTCTGTCTCCACTCCCTCTGTTATCCATTTGAACACGAGTCTATCAGTTTATTGAACTACACCTCACACTGTCGTCCAGCTGAATGTGCTCCTTCTCTGCTGAGACGGCCTTCAGCACATTTGTGCACAGCTTGTTGTCCCCTTACAAAGTTTTTGTTCTCATCCCCTCCCTCTTATTACCGTTTGACTTCCATCCCGCCGATAGCGGCGTGTATTTATGTCAGCACGCTCGCAGACAGTTGCTGACACACTACTGAGGAACCATCTAGAAGCTGTCCAGTTGCTATGCTCACACACGGCCACATCAGAGTTGGATGGAGGAGGAGCCCTCATTCTGTCCCAGAGGGAGCACAAGTAAAGAAAACAAGGCCTGGTGGAGGTCCAGGCCACGCTCAGACTCGGGCCTGACCTCCTCTCGCACACTTTTTCATATCCAAACACCTACGACAGGATGCTGCTTTGTAACCGTGGAGATGTTATACTGGAACCAACCTGTTTTTTTTTGCTATGCTGTTGCATTCCCAGTTCCAGGTCAGTTTACAGACTGAGCCAGTCTGAAACTCTGATGGTTCCATGTCGGCTCTTCTTACTGGCACTATGTACAAAAGTCACGTTCTAATATTGTCCACAGGCATCACAATACCGCATAACTGTTAAATCTACTAATCAGTCAGTCAGGGATTTGGCACGCTGTTTTCTTTTGCGTAGGAATGTTGTGGAGGAATTGCCAGGAAACCTGGGTGCACATCTCAAAGAGGGCTGTTAGTTATTGTGTCTGTGGGCTTCTCGCTGCTTTGAGAATCTTTTTCTCTGTCTTGTGAATCGACACGCTGTCAATAAATCACCACTAATGGCAGCGTAACAAGCGTAAAAAATCATACCAAACTTGACCAGAAAATCAAATCAAAAAAAGTGATTTCTATGCTCAGGCAAGGAAAGTGCTTTTGCAGTCGGCACGTCAAATACTATCCGAAGCTGTTAAAGGCATTTTTAGACGTCCCAGCTGAAAAAACCCCTGAAAAGAACAAAACAGGTTGAAATAGTAAAATGAATGATGGTTTTGGACCTGCCGGCTCGCTGTCACACTGCCATGACTTCCTTGAATACTGTACCGTACAGCCTTCGTCACATTAATAACACCAGTAAGCCTCCTGCAATGACAAGTCAAAGTGTCTGCTGTGGAAAAGCTCCACTCATATAATCATTTTAAGCCATAATCACTCTCACATGCACGTTCCACTGAAATGATTGTTTTTGAGCTTCAACGATAAGAAAACTTCCAAATGCTTTTGTGATTTAAAAAAAACATTTAGTTAGAGGTTTTTTTTTATATTTACCTTTAAATGCTGGTTGGCAAATTAGTTGGCCACCTTTACGCAATTATCTGATAAACATCTCTCGCCCCTGTTCTCCACCATCAGCGGTGAGCAGAAGTGGAAAGCAAACGGCTGCTGGGCTCACTGAGGCAGATTTATGAAAGTATCATGAAGATCATTGCTGCCGAGAGGTGTTAGAACAGTATGGAGAGGAGTGTGTGTGTGTGTGTGTGTGTGTGTCTAGGTGAGAAACAGAGGGAGTTAGAGGAGAGGATTGCGGTGGAGGTGTGAGAATATGCACTTAGGGAAACAAAGAATTCCACCTTTTTTCTCATCATCTCTGGCAGAATCCCAGTTTTTAAAATTTGATTTAAATAAACCTTCTGCAGTGCTTGTTTTTACGACGCGTCCTGTCATAGAGCTTTAAAGCACAAGAAACAAAACACGCATGAGTCAACGCATGAGTGATTGCAGAGTCCCCAAGACACAATCTGCAGATATCAGTTTACGCTTAAAAATTTGGCCTTTTTAAAAATTCAGTTGCTTGTTAGTTTCTCCAGTTTCTTGTCAGATTTGGTGGAAGAGGAAAACACTTATTTATTAACATCATAAGATGTATCCACCTCTAAATAACCCAGCTCCCATTTTAGTTGCCTCTAATTGGCACTTTTCTCATAAATAGCATGTCACAAATACAGCGATATAAATAATAATGTCAGCTATTTTTGGTCTTGTATTTTTTTCATACAGATTATTAGGGACATCAGTGCAGGCTAAATCCACAACAAATGATGCTCTGATTTACATAAGACTAAACAAACATCACAAATGCTGCTTCCCTTAAGAAGAAACGCAGATTTAAAACCACAAGTGCATCAACAGCATGCTGATGTTGCCTGTTAAAAATGTAATTTTCCTTTTTACAAATTGTGTTTCTTCACCTTTTAATGCTGTAGAGGAGCACGGTGAAGGAAGGACCCTGGGGACATTTCATCTCCTCAGCTTTATGAGAGCTGTATGTGGTGGAAGAACAACATAAATTCAAAATGTTAACATACCCTTTAACATGGAAGTGGAGCACAGCCAGCCTGTGTCAAACTGCGCTGCAGCTTTCGGCCACATCCTATATAGGCCAGGCTACTGAAGACGCTGTAAATAGGGATTATGAATATAGTATATTCATAATCCCTGTTGACACTATTTTATGTTGTACACAAAGTTTTATATTCAGTATGAAACTTTGTGTATAATATGAAATTGCTATTTCAGGAAGCTACTGTTTACACGTTGATCTGTAACACCGTGTCAGGATTGTCATTCCTGCATGGTACATGCTCAGTTCACAGTGCTCATTTAGCTCTTTTTTAGTCTTTTTAGTTACTCAAGTGATAAAACCCTGGTAGTTTGCTGAAAACATTGCTGACTTTGCCAATAAACCCCCGTTTGACATTGACATGGAGCCAAAGGCTGCATGTTGTTAAAATGTTATCTCTTCTGAGGCTAACTTTTGTATCTTTTCTCACACTTGAAAAACAACACAGTGGTCAGCTTTAAAATTGTTCAAGCCGAATACTTCACTTGAGTAGAGAAAAGGGTTTGAGGAGGAGGAATAATTGATGAGTTTGGCAAATGTCACGCTCCTGCACAACTTTTGGCAGGAGTTGCTGGATTGTATAAGCCCCCAAGCCAGACTGCAGAACAGAGCCACCCGATACTCTTAACTCTAACTCTGCTACGGAAGCTTAGCTCCTTTTATCTAGCATAACCTGTAACCCCCTCCCACAATAATGCAGTAAGCTAGTAGCGGGCACTTGCCTCTGGAAGTGGGTTACTACAGTTGGTGGTAATCTAGTTAGGCAGGCATGCTAATGCTTGCAGCTCATGTTAGAGCAGATAAACACACAGTTTAATCTGCTCCGTATACTTTTCTCTTTTTGGTTTTGGAAAGGCCAAGCTTGACAGGCCTCTCCGTGCCTGGTTTTGTAAGCTGTGATTAGATAATCACTGGTTGGGGAAGCGGTTTAGCTAATAGTCCAATCTGAGATTCAGAGATTCTGTAGAGCCATTCAACACTGCCTGCATCATCCATATGAAGCCACAACAATGTTTCAGGGGGAAGTAATGATGGTGTACGTTTGCATTTTAACTTTGATCTACACCTTTAAGGATTGTAAGAAGTTGTTCTAGCTCTTGAAGTGCTATCCAAGTCCTGACAGTCCTCTTAATGGCGGTACAGTATGCAGGGACAGATGGAGCGGAGGGAGAGGAGGTGACCTTCCTCTCCTCTTATGTCACTTTGTTGATGAGAAGCTTGAAGAATCAGTGCATAACATCCTGTCTGCTCTGTTGGTATTAATAACGCAACGAGAGATGAGTTCTGTCAGAGGCCAAGGATGATTCTTAGAGAGGCTAGAAGCTGCTGGAGCTCAACTCAGAGGATCAAAATTAAGCTCAGCCACCCAATGACCACATATCTAACAGGTCCAGTTAAGTGAATTAGGTCAATGTAATTCTCCGCACTGTGGATAGAAGTGCCGTTTGTGCATGTAAGACATGACTGAAAAGGGGTTTTGTCTAAATATGCTAAGTAAGCCACAAGTTTATACCAACTGCGATGATGCGTGATTAAAATTTACCTCTTTTATTAATAATAGCAGTGTGGGATTGGTTGTGATATCCTGTGATCGCGAGGGGATTGAAGTGGAGATCTAGGCCCACAGGCTTTCCAGAATAACAACACAGAGCTCTGCAGTGATCGATCACCATGGCGATGTGACTATACGAAGCAGTGTGGGCCAGAACTGGCTGCATTTCATGAGTAGGATATTGCCATTAATCACAGTTCATTTGGCTCAGCTAAAGCACCTTCTTTATTCTTTTGATTATTCACGATGGTTCTGTGTATGTGTTTGAATTGTGAAAGATGGCGTTGACATAAATCTCAGAAACAGTGCAAAACGTGTTGATGATAACAGCAGTTCTCTTTATACGTGAATAAAATCATTTTACATTTGAGTTAGTTGGCAGCAACCTTTGGCAGTGTGGACCAAATGTTTATTTCTACTCAATCTTAAAAAGTGTTTAGTGAGTGCTGAGCCAAAAAGAAATGAGAAGCACACACATTTCAGTCCTTTAACACTCAACACTGGAAGTATATTTTTGTGTGAAGATTTCAAATACAGTACTTCTGCTAGGCAAATATAGTTCTCAAATAATGTCGATTACAAATTCGTTACTTATTTTCCCTCAAATTTTATACTGAAGTTAGATATTTGACTGAGGACTTAGTTGCATTTTACCCCTCTCATTCTCACCACCGCTCGCATGTGGGCTCATGACACTCTGGCTGTTTTCCTCTCAGTCCCTCTGCAGGTCGGAGGCTTCGCTGAGGCTGCTGTAGCTACGAGACAAAACCATCTCTCTCCTCCAGAGGTGGAGACCTCTGGCCCCTGATGTCTGCTGCATCCACACAGTTATTTAGTCCGTGTGTGTGTGTGTGTGTGTGTGTCGGTGGGTCCAGGTCTGCACTGAAACAAGAGTCCCATTTTCACACAATCATATCTTATTCAGTCAGCCATGGCAGCACAGAGTGCAGCAGATGGTTTTCATTCATTGACGGAGCGTTGATTAGCCAGCAGTGCTAATCAGATAGCTTCACTGTGGGTGTCAGATCTGAATGAGAGGATTATAAAAGCTGGCATCTGGAGCAGCCGCAGAACTGGTGCATGGCTACAAACAATGTTCTTTTTAAAGAGTCTTGTTATTGTTTCTGTTCTGAATGTCTGGGTTTGGAGCTGTCAGCTTCTGTTGTTTATCATTTTTTGAGGAATATTGACAGATGATGAATTTCACTTGGATTTCCGACGTCACTGTTATCACATATTGAGGGCTATAGTGGTGGTGTGTAGGTTCAGGAAACAAGCTATTTAACTGCTGGACCACTTAAATATAGATCTAAATTTTAAAATCGACTGAGTTGTTTTCATTGCAGCAGCCGGCAGCTTTCTGTCTCAGTGACAGAGATCTCAGCTGATGTATTTCATGTGCTGTTGGATTCATCTCAGCACTGCAGCTGATGCGTCCCACCAGTAGAGGACAGTAGTTGCCTAAGCAGTCCCTTCAAGCAGCGTCCCACACACATCCACAAGCACATGATCTATAGGGTCAAAGTTCATCCACCTGACAGTTTTCGCTGTCTGGAGTGTTGAACTGCTCAAGCACTGGTGGCTGTAATCATAAGAAGGGAGGACGTCCTGAGTTCAGCATGTTTGGAATCATGTGGCATCGGTTGCACTTACACAGTTAGTAAAAGAGCATCTGTTTTAGATACACGAGTCTTAGCAGCAATATTCAACTGTAGACCTGTTTGTTATTTAAAGTGTGATCATACCTTTAGTGGTACGGTGGTCTCTACCTGTGTGGACTGTTGTCGTTTGCTGTGGCCAGAGGTTGGAGCAGGAGCCTTTTACACTCAGAGATGTCTACACCCTGTGGTAAAGGGGGGGTTTGCAATTTTTTTCCAAATCTGCCACCCAGGAAACATTGATTTTCTTGGATGATCCACACACACGACAAGAACTTTCTTTTTAAAAAGTTGCAAATAATCATTATGCTCATAAAGAAGCACAATGTGGACTATCCATTTTTTTTTAAATTACTTTTTCAGTGCTGTTAGTATTTCAATCGATCTCCAACAATCCGACATTAACAAAACAAAATGATCTGAATGACCAGCTGTAACTAGGAGTAAATAAGAAAATGTTTGGATTTACTTCTCCTTCAGTTGTTTAAAAACAAAGTAACAGGTTCATGTAACCATCTTCATAATGCTTTATTCCAAGTAAATGTCAGTAGGCCTTATTTGTTCTTTGCGAAATCCAGATACTTATTTTATCACGGTCAGCTGTTTTTCCTGTTCGTCTCTGATCATATCATGTATGATTGTCAAAATGAAATCAGAGTCAAATCAAAATGTCCACTTAGGGAGGAGCTTTTAAGTGGTTTTCTTCCTGACTTGTTAGGGTGTGAGTTATTGCCACTTATCTTTGGCTTCATGCGCTGCAGTAATACTCCCGTTGATACAGTTCATCCTAAAATGTAATCAGAAAAGAAAGGAGCAGTCAGGTCAGTTTGAGCTGAATTCAATTCATTTAGCTTTGGATTTAACAGCATGAAGGGCACCTGCAGACAGGCTTTATTAGACTATCAGACCAAGCAGCCAAATGAAGCATTAGAGAGGAGAATCATTACGTTGCTCACAGCGTAGCTTTTTCCTAGCCAGAGCCACAATTACTAATTTCTTGTATTGACTGCGAGCACCCTGCTGGTTGTAACCCCTCAGGTTATTGACCCCTTCGCCCTCAGACCGATGAGTTTCTTATTACTTTCTGTTGCCTCAGCGGTTGCTCTCCTCTCTCTCTGTTTTCTCCCCATTACAGTGACTCAACTTCCCCCCTGCAACAGTGGATAAGGTGTTTGAGCCCACACACACACACACTTACAGTGACTCAACTTCCCCCCTGCAACAGTGGATAAGGTGTTTGAGCCCACACACACACACACACCATTGCCCTAACTGCTTCTTCATTGTCTCTTCTCTCCTCCCGCAGCCCTTTGTCAGTCTGATGCTTGAATTTTAATTAACATGCCTCCTGCTTGAATGCAATCAGAAGTGACAAACATCCCCATATAGTCGCATTTAAAACAGGGAGCCACCGCATATAAAAAAAGCCTTCATCAGCGTGGATGTTCGAGGTGAGGGAAGAGACGAGGAATTAATTTGCCCGCGGTGTCCGTGTGATAGAACAATATTCGGCTTGGCAATTCCAATAACGTCCCTCTTTAAGTCTTGAAGTCTTATTTGAAGTGTGGGCTTCTTTCTTTTGAGTGACTCAGATGTAAATATATGTCTGCGCTTGATTACGGTGCTGTAGAGGAAGACATGGAGGAATGTCATCAAGACTAGTCTGAGAAGACAATCAATATATAGACCTGTGGGAGAAAGGCTGTGTCATTTACTATTAATAATGCTATTAGGAATACTGGAAACACATAATTCATTCACAGTTAAATGTTTTTCACAGTACACCCACATGTAGGAAATAATTCACATATACAGCCAGGGCCAAAATCTTTGTTATTTTGCTGCTGTTGACCACAACAACTTGATTTGTTTAAGCAATGTGGTTGAGACTTTCAGCTTTAATTTGAGGGGTATCTCGAGTAATCCATTAACAATTTGGCAATTTATCAGAAGTTCAAAAGTCTTTGGACAAACTAAAAGGATTATAAATACAGAGATTATTTGAAGTACTTGGATTAAAATTCTTTCCAGAATGACTGCCTGAAATCTGGAACCCATGAACCCAAATGCACATCAAATGGTGAATTTCAAGCCTTGAGCTTTTTTGCCGCCTGCAGCTGCGTTTAGTTGCTGCTTGTTTTTTGGGGGTCTTTCCTCCTTCACCTCTGTCTTCATTAACTTAAAGGTGCTTTATTAGGTTGAAATTAGGTGAATGACCTGTCTGCATAAGAATATTTCATTTGTGTGTCTTGACAAGATCTTGGGTTGCGTTTGCAGTATGTTTAGGGTCATTATCCATCTGCACTGTGAATCGCCATCCTATCAGTCTGCAGCAGTTGGTTGAATATGAGCAGTAAGTATAGCTCTGTACACCTCAGAATTCATCCTTATATTTCTGTCAGCGGTCCCATCAACATTAAACACCAGTGACTCACTTCCTCTGGCAGCTATACATGCCCATGCCATAACACTGCCTGCACCATGTTTGACCCATAGCGTGGTACACTTTAGATCATGAGCTGTTCCCTTTCCGTCTCCAGACGTTTCTGTTGTCATCATTCTGGTACAAGTTTAGCTTGGTTTCATCTGTCCAAAGAATCTGATTCCAGAACTAGACAGGTGCTTTTTTCCACTTTAATTAATATACCGTCACCTGCCAATATACAAAAATTGACCAAAGCCAATCACCTAAACAAAAGCAAAAAGAGTCTGTGGGGAAAAACTGATAACAAAAAAAAGGTTCAAGTAGCAACATGAAACTTTAATGTGTTACAGGTCTCATATTGAGAGTTCCAATAAATAGCTACCAAATATAGATTTAGCACCTGGAATCAATCCCAAACCTTTTGTCTGCGTAATTTGTCATGAAATAATGAGAGAACAGACCACAGCTGGTCAGGGAGCTGTCCAATTACTGAAAGTCAAGACTTTAGTCACATCTTGATTGCTTTTTTTCAAAACCATTGTTGTAATGTACAGAGGTTAAATAACAATATTTTGTCCAAATACTTAGAGAGCTAACAGGTCACCCTGCCTATACATCTTCACTGTCAGAAACGTGCACACACACACTCACAGAGGCCATCTGAGGCCATCTCAAAGTACCTAATTGGCACTGTAAAACAGGAAAATGTAGAATGTGTCAGATCAGGGAAGCTTTAATAGGACCACTGGAGAGGTGGATGAAGAGATAGAGAGAGAGAAATTGGGCAACTAAATTGTAAGGAGGGACAAGAAGGGAGACAGAAAAGGGGAATAGAGTAAAGAGGACCAGAAAAGATGGTTGGAAAGTTTGAAGAGTAGAATTGCATGTACAGGGGGAAATTAGACGAAAAGAGTTCAGTGAAAGATAAACTTTGTTTAGCCAAGAGGATTTTAGGGGGGTTGAGTATGCTCATTATATTCAGTACAACATGCAATGGCCTACGTACAATGAACAAAGAACCAAGAATAGAATAAATGTGAAGGGAAAAATTTTTATTTCCTGGCTATTGTTCAAAATGAAGCACAATAGGCCCACAGTGAGCCAATAGTATTAATATTAATATTAATTAAATAATATAAATTCTTTAAACATAAGTAGATGGGTTATGTGTCGGGCTATGATCTGATCCAAATTTCATATCCCGATAGCACATAACACAATATACCACATTTTCTGTAAATTCAATGAAAAAAACATTAACATTTTAAACACCAAAAGGTGAAACACATGTGGCTGTCATTCATAGACTCTCCATTCTTGTTAACATAATTCCAGCTGGTATAGGACGTTAATGACTGAATCATCATACCTGCACTTATGGTCTGTGTTTACAGACACACTAGCCTGCCCCGCCCCTCCCCTCACATGTTTCTCTCTGTTTCCACCCTGCTGACCTTCTTCATCAGCTGGATGATTTTTGAAAAAACTCAAACTCAAAATTTGTTTTCTGTCCTCTGTGACTCCAGTCTGAAAACAACAGGCTTCCTTATGACATTGCCAATCGAAAGGAGGAGCTTTTTGAGAACAAGGCCCACATTAAGCCAGAGCAGTTGCATCGCCATCGTTGCATTTGTCCCGCTTGACTTGAATTTCATTATAATGGTGAAACAGCTGAGAGCTGCCGCTTGTCCTTCCCTCTCTGCTGCTTACTACATTATTGCAGAAAAGAGTACAATTCAAGGCAGAAATAAATAAATGCTAATATTGTGAAACATTTTTCTATCATCAAGTGATAAATATTGTCGTATTGCGCAGCCCTAAGTTTGTGTAAAGTTTGAATTTCTGGGCTTGTATTATTGCATAACTTTTATTTTTCGGTTCTGTTCGGTTCCATTCCTTCCAGGCCAACTGTAGTGATAAAATGAAAATATCTCGTTCCACTTCACGTAGGTCAAGGTCTTATTTAAACAAAGTCATGTATGGGCTATAGAGCTATAAATACCACATGGTATCCTATATACTGGCCTCTTTGATCTTCTCAAGTTCAGCGTGACATTCTCTTCAGTGTAACTGCTCTATAAATCTGTGTTTCCTCTGTGCTGTTTGCCATCCTGAGCCAGTGCCTCTATTGTCAGACCGCAGTCTGTTGCCCTTTAAGGCAGTGGATAACAGGCCATTTTACCCGCACCCTCTTTCCTCTGTGGGTCTTTTTGAGCATCCTTGATCACTAACTGGCTGTACTAACTGTCCCAAACTTTTTGGCTAGATGTTCAGTCATGAGCAGTGGGGATAGTCTTCAGCTCTTGTTTGGGTATCCTGGCCTGGCTTAGTAAGATACACAAGCAGGCTCTGCTAACCTGGCAGGTTATTGTTTGACTGGTTGCTTTGTAATATACTGTTGGTTGACTGGAGGTTCTAATCACATTTAACCGTGCTTGCCTTCCTAAACTGCAATTCGGGAGAGCAGGTTATTAGCATTTGGAAGTTGCCTGACTGTTGGCCATCTGTTTATCTTTTTGCTTGAAATTTTAAATAAGCTGTAGGTTGTAATCGTGTGCTTCGATCAGTGTGAGCAGTCCTCACTTAAGATTTCCATTGCGATCCTTTATCACAGTTTAAAGCAATGCCTTTTGAGCCTCTTGTGGAGATGCCCCTCAGGTTGAGGAACGCCGTGAGTAGCGCCCAAAATGCATGGGTGTGGTTTACAGATGAGGAAAGACAATGCTGACAGTGTAGGACACACCAGAAAGACTTGGGGGACAGATTTCCCCGATGCCTGATGGCTTATCTGTGGCTTGGTTTGTCCCGCCACTTAGGGAAGTGCTGTCTGACACGTGTACAAGTATTTGTTGCAGCATTTTACCACTTTCGGTGAGAGAGGAATGGCAGTGTCAGATGGATGGGCTGCTGATTGGAGATGACATTAAATCCTCTGGGTGGACTCATGGAAACTCCTACAAACAGAGGGAGAAGCACAGAGGCAGGCCATGGGAGGACCACAGATGCCCAAAGCATAAAATGGAAAGGATGAACTTCTTTCTAACCAGGATATGGACCTGTACATGTACTTAACACCAATGTCTCTCTGCAGGTGAGGCCTGCCGGGCAGTGGCTCCATGGGGCTCCATATAGCTGTAGCTTTTAAGTGAGAGTGTATGTGTGCTTGATCCAGAAGCGCTGCCGCTGACTCCTGCTCTGCAGTTTTGTGTTCGTCTGTAGAATGGGAGACCTCTTGTGGGATTTCAGCCAAGCTATCGATCCCCCTGTTTCCTCCGGGTTTTAATGATAACAGTTCAGGTAACAGCACCACTGCATCTATCAGCTCAGAGCAAGTTTCCCCCGGACAGACACGCTCTCGTTGTACTCAAAGTGGTTGTGTCTGGTTATCTTTGAGATTTCTATTTGCTCAGGTCTTTTTCTGTGCATGTCAGGTGTGTCTGTTCTTCAGTTAAGGAGTAGGAAGGAGGGTTTATTTGGGCATGCTGTGAAACAGACAGGGATTGTGTGCAGCTATTGAGTGTCAAGCATACACTGACATGATGTTGCACCACCTTTAAAATCTCACTGTTTCCCTTCTAACAATGTTTTATTTCAATGTACTATGTGTCCAAACACTGCCTCATGCGTGTGTGTGCATGTATATTAAGAGTCTCAGTTTGCATGCCAGCATGCGATCCTGAAGTGGGACCACAGGGTTGTTTGCACTTGAGCACTGAGCAGTTCAATTTTGTGGCATGACGACAATGTGGCACGACTGTGCTTCCCTCCTCTCTCACCCACCTTAGAGAGCGGGCTTGTCATGCCAAATTATGTCTTCCTATATCTGACAAAATGGCTCCTCTTCTACATGTTTCCTTTCCTCCACCACTTCATATTGATGAAAATGCAAAACTGCAACACATTTGGTCCTGCTTTGTTAGAAGAGAGTAGTGACTAGAAATGTGTGGTGCAAGTCACTACAGGGCATATTGGCTTTTTGATTATATTTACCATTTTATTTATTCTGCGGGTCGACATTGAGTTGGATGCCAAATAATTTGGTTATATACTATTATTTACAAAGGAGCAATAATGAGATTAAGCATTAAAAAAACATCTCAGATAAAGGTGGAAGATGGAGACCCAAGCAAAATAAAAGCTTAGTACAACTAAACACATTAAATACCTTAATTTAATGAAACATAAGTGAGGCACAAAGCAGGAAAAATGCTGTCTGCTGCTAAAATAAAACAGCAGAAATAAATTTACACAGGTGAGAGTCTGTAGTTAACCGTGTGTTTTTCTTTTGATTAATGAATATCTGCTTTTTCAGCTTCTCCTGAGAATGTAGATAACACGTTGGTTAGCTCTTCCTCAGGCATTAGATGCTGTTTCGAGGACCACAGCTTATCGAGATCAGTGACAGGTGTTGGTAGATTAACCTGAACCAGGTTAGGGTATCTGGGGGCAAAAATAACAACTCATTTATCTGCCTCAGGGAGGACAGTCGCATGATGAGCAGCCCCGCAATATATACTATATATTTAATGTTGTTATGCTGTAGTTTGACAGAAAATCAAAGAAAATGCTGTGAAGGTGGTTAAACAAAGAAAGAAAAAAAATGAGAATGATGTTTGCTTTCATTTAAGCACCTTATTTTTTATATGTATATCAGATGAAGTTTTGGTGCAGCCTCTTGTAAAACTGGATACAAAGGGAAAAGATACATCCACTTCAACTTAAACTCATGCTCCTTCTGTAGCTCAGATGAAATTAGACAATAATCAGAATCAGAATCCTTTTTATTGTCATTGTACAAGTGTACAACGAAATTATAGCAACTTTAAACACTTTAGAGTCTTTAAAATGGAAATTAGAGAGGGCATATAATGAATTCTCTTCTGAATATGTGGTGGATATGTAGTAAGTAAAGAACCTCTCCAGTTCCATTTGATTCTAAATCTAGAAAAACTAAATTATGAATAAAACACTATAGCGTACATGTTCTATTTCCCATGTTGAATCACAGCTGGCCCAGCTGCTCAAAAAGATTCTCTCTTTGTGTGTGTGTGTGTGTGTGTGTGTGTGTGTGTGTGTGTGTGTGTGTGTGTGTGTCTGCACATTCCATTTTAACACAAAAATGCCCTTTGACGGCATGTTAAAATTCCGCTGACTTGGGGGCAGTGTGTGGTGGCATTTCAAGTAAACTGCAATGCTTTCAAGTGTAGCCAAGGACCCTCTTTTACCTGTCACTTTCTCATCTGTTCAGTATTTATCTAGTGTGTAAAATCAAGTGACATTTGGCTTATAAAAGTACACCTCATTATTTTTCCAGAGTAAATAAAATCACAGTTATCTTGGATGAAATTACTTAACTTGTAACACAGAGCCAGAGTTGCTCACTGTATATCTATGGTGCATTGGGTAAGTCAACAGCTGGGTAAACAAATCTTTCTCTTTTGCGTTCCTAAGCAACAACGGCACTATTATACTATGTATGCTAAATACCATCTTTTTATCTGTCCTTACAAAACTGACATCATGTCATCATATCCATTTCCAGGCTGTCTTCAGTAAAATTTAAAGCTTTTTTAAGCAAAATAATGTTCACCAGATGTGGCCTGGTATTCACTGTCAAGCATGCAGAACCATTTCATTGCCCAAATGGTCACATGGTTGTTTATAGCGTGCAGACCCTGCATCGTCCGTATTGGTATCCGAGCAGCGTACAGAACACTGAGCAGGAGCACCGTTAACTCAGCCAGCAGCAACAGAGCAGACAGTACTGCAACATATTAAACATATAAATTCAACAGACAAGCCCATGGAGAGCTGCGGTTCCAAGTTCATTGATAATGCGGAGGCTGCCGTGGTGGAAGGAGTTCCAGGGGCTTAAGCGAGCTAACAGCTTGAACCATATGTTTTTTTGGGATCAGGTGACGATCGGTTGATGGACAGGAGGCTATGTGACCTGCATGTACTGATATAATGCTCCGCTGAGCAGAAGCTCCACTCATTACTCTTTGCCTTGATGAGTCTCTGATTAATCTTGGCTGTCATCTTGTTTTCAATTTATCCCCCTTGGCATGGTACAGTTTTTTTTTTGAAATTGTATAAGTGTCCTCCTCAGAATGCTTTATTCTTCCTTTGTTGAAGTAGACATTCACTAAATAAGGAAAATGCCATAATTAAATGTTTTACTACATTTGTTTATTTGAAGAATTGCTCACAAAAGCTTCTTCAGTTACATCCTCATCCATTACACTCAGCTCTGCCATGAGTGTGTGATTCTGAGTTGGTGTTTTGTTATTCCTTGCATTCAGACCAACCCTTGTTCAAGGCAACCTCTCTGGCTTGTGTAGCTCTGAGCCGATCAGCCCTGCAGGTTCGTTTGAGTGTGCTTAACCACAGTATGACATACTGCTGCTGCTACGTTTCCCCGCATTTCTCTCCAGTCAGTGACGTCTAGACAAGGTCAAACGGGGACAGCATCTGGTGGGCGGGACGCAGAGTATTTGAGGAATGTCAGGCAGCAGCTTGGCGAACTCACAAACACGTACACATGCACGTAAACATTTCCTGCTATTACAGGATGTGTCTGAGTTTCTCTCACTTTCTTGTCCACACACACACACACACACACACACACACACACACACACACACACACACACACACACACACACACACACACACACACACACACATGGCAGCAGCAGCAGATAGGGGCTGCTGCAGGACTGTGGAAACTCTTGAGCCAATCCATTGACAGGTTGCTCAGAGCCTGGCTTCCCACTGGCACATCTTCTCCTCTCTTTCCTTTCGACAGTCGTCGTCTCTCTCATCACACCACACCTCTGCAACTCCCTCCCCCCTCATTCCCTTCTTCTTTATTTGGATTAAAATTGGCTGCAGCCAGGTGCCGTGTGTTCACGCGTGTGTGCTTGAGCAGCGGTGCAGAAGCTGGAGGCAGAGTGGTGAGGTTTAACCGAGAAGATGTGCGGTGGCTGGTTGCAAGGCTAGAGGACGCCTGGGAGGACAGCCTCTCTGTGGATGTATGTACCTGTGGAGAGACGACTGCTTTTATCCTGAACATCTGGGCGAGCTGCGGATGAGGTGCCTGCTCTGCACTGCCCTTCTCTTCATCCTGTCTCTGCAGCTCTGTACATAAACATCTCTGTGTGCTGGTTTGCATGTATAATTATATGTGCTTTTGTGTCTATGCATGTCAAATATGTGGCCTGTGCCTGTGTATACAGCGCTGTATGATATGTTTACCCATGTGAAAGCTCCATAATGTTTGATTTCAGCCTGTCTTCCTTTGTTTCGTGCCTCTCTCCTTTGCTCTTCCTGTGAAACGATTCATAGTGCTTCACAGTCTTGCTAAAATGGTGTCAGTTTACATAAGATGTTATTCCAAAAGGACTTATTATTACAGAGTTACCTGTATCAGCAAGGTGTCTGTATGACTACATGTATACTCCCCAGCATATCCGCTGTATGTTGGTTTTCACAATTGGGCACTGCATTAATCTCAACCGGTAGGCCCTGTGCTGTCAAGTGAGTTTGGCAGGAGATTGCTAAGAGTATGCATGAGTGAAAAGACATGTTTTTCATTTGGAAATTCATGGCATTTAACCGTATCCCTCCCACTGTCTGATGTGATATTCGTGCATGCAGATGGGAGGAGAAACTACTCATGGCCATTATCACACAGAGTGTGTGCAGCTCAAATATGTTGGCCTGCTTTTAGTCCTCTGCCCTCTCTCTTGTGTTTGCCTTTTATTTAGCCATGTTTCAGCTTGGCGACCTAACGAGAAGGAAGACAGCTTGAAGAGGAAATATAAAGGAGAGATGAGGTGGTGTGAGCTAATGTCCTCCGCAAACCCTTTGTCACCTAACCTGCTGACACTGCACACTGAGCCCAAAAGGGATCACTGCTGTGCACAATTACTAGTGTGTGTGTGTGTGTGTGAGTCTGTGTGTAGGGGGTGGGTGTGAACCAATTTGTCCACTTCACTTTCCCCTTCATGTCTTCATTGGCTTTGAAATAAAGATGTTTTGTACATACAACCTGTCATATCTTGGATCTTTGGAAATGTGGGGATCATTTTTTGGAATTTCAAAGTTCTGTGAATTTGTGAGTAATGATCCCTGCATGGCATAGTTCCTGGAGTTCTTTTATGATCATTCTTGGGTCTTCTAATACCTTGAAACGAAAACCAAAAGACAGGTTTTGAGCTCACTAACCAGCGCTGTGAATGTTTCCTAATGTTTCCTATTTACTCTCTCCCACTGTTTGTGTTCAGGTGGGGTCGTTGACAAGGACTTGCGGCACTACCTCAACCTGCGCTTCTCCAAGGGTTCAGTGGACCACGACCACCAACAGATCATCAGAGACAACCTCTACCTCCGCACCATTCCCTGTGAGTCCACCTGTCCTTCCTCTCCCCCTCTCTACCAGACAATCAGTCTTCGATCCCACCTGTCCTGCTGTGTGTCTGTTTCATTGTCTTTCTTTTGTTTATTTTTATGTCCCTAAGATTGTTTTTCCCTCCCTCTTCCTCCTCCTGCTCGGTGTCCGTTGTCTTTCTCTGTTTCAGTTTTCCCTCCTCTGGGACACTGCTGTCGGATTTTTTTCATCACACACACGCTCTTTCTCTTGCCGTCTATCGCTCCTTCTCTCCCCTCAATCGTCCGGCTGCTGAGCTCTCAGCCTGAGGTTTCCACGGCAACCACCCTCTTGTCTCGAGGCTTGCATTGCCTTGACGCCCTACCCCCTTCAGCACGCACCAGACGTGCGCAACACACACAGATACACACAGATAATAACACATCTCTCTTCCTCTTAAGCAATAGGAAAAATTTTTCGCATCTGCATGTGAGAAATTCTCCAGGCTGGACACACAAGTCCTCACACCAGATGACTCGTGGCTCTAGGTTGCATGCAAATGTGCGCGCCTGTGCTCACATTGTGCCATCAGTGTGCATGCCTGTTGGGAAGATGTGATTGACATTGAAGGGGTGACGGTCGAAGGGGCCCTTTCCCGAGCAGCTCAGTCAATGCGCAGAGCCACTCATGAACCAGCGTCGCTGCGACGCTTGACTCTGCAGACTCCAGGTTACTCCTTTCACCACACATGTGGATCTGTGAATTAATGTTTGTTGATGGGCTCGTCTGACGTGTTTCAACATCCTCTTTTAATAATGTCAGTCACTCTGTCGTGGCATCGTGTAAGCTGTGGTGGTCGAGGGGAATTGGCTGTTCTGGTGCAGAACGATGAGAAAGCAAAGCTGGGATTTGACATCAGCAGCAGCAGCTTTTTTTTTTCCCCCCTCCGCTTCCTCTACTATACTAGATGTCCTCTGACGGTGTGTCGGGCCCCTGACACAGAAGTGATTGTTTAATACGCTCACACAGCTGCACAGTTCGCTCTCTCTCTTTTTTTCCCTCTCCTCCCTCACTCCCATCCTTTCGTCTTCCGTGTTTTGGTCCCACTCTTAGCTCATGTTCCCCCCTGCCTCTTCCTCCTTTCCTGCCATCTGATTACGTTTGTCATTACCTCGCTACCACGTTCCTCTCCCTTTCAATTTTAACTCCAGACGGCACGCTGTCCTTCCCTCTACCTCTGATTTTTCTCCTACCTTTCTCTACTGCACTGTTGTTTCCTGTTGGATTTGGAATAGTGCAGTGATGGCAGAGTGACAGTGTGATGACTGAGGTGATGGGGATTGGCTGAGGTTCAGCTCCGCCGGTCGTCAAACGCTCTGGTCCCGTCACCACATGTGCCCTTTTAAACCGTAGTTTTGTCAGCACGTTTCAATTAAAGCTACCTTCCAGCCCTTTATAAGACTGGAAAGAAAGCTTTTCTGCATGATGTGTGAGCGGTAATGCCATCCCACAATTAACTGCCTATCACTTAACAAAACTGATACAGTGTAATGAAGATTTTAGAAACTCAGAGACCTCCTGCATGGCAGCTTCGACTCTTATGAGGAACATTCGAGTGACATTTAAGTACATGTGATGTTAAAGCGATTCCCCAAATTTCTCCCAAGCAGGTTGTGTCTGCATGCGCTTTGTATGCATCTGCTGCGTGACTCCCTGGCAGTTCGAGACACACAGAGGCAGGCGTGGCTTAACCATGAGAGTGACACAGCATCAGATGCCTAAAAAGCAGCTGTGCGGCTCCCGCTGGGCAGGCTGTTTGTTGTTGTGGTTTGGAGCATTATAAAATCAGTGTTTTTCTCCCGTGTCTGCAGCGCTCTGACCATGCTGTCAGTGCCAGTCTGTCAGCTTGACAAGCGGACGCCACTCTGCATCACAACATGCT
This sequence comes from Mola mola, assembly GCA_001698575.1. NCBI lineage: Eukaryota > Metazoa > Chordata > Actinopteri > Tetraodontiformes > Molidae > Mola > Mola mola. The sequence goes on along the minus strand of KV751367.1, from coordinate 780,992 downwards.
GTCACACCGAAGGACGTGGGAGGAAGTGCGTGTGTGTGTGTTTCTGTGAGTGTGTGTATTCATAAAACTATGAGGCTCACTCCTCCATTCTATTACATGACTTGGTTGATTCGACAGACTCACCCAAACGTACTGAATTGTATGGGATCATCAAATTTACATATTTACATGTTGTATTGTTGCCTAAACCGGACGGTGCGGGAGTGAAGCCTGTCATTCTGCTCATCTGACCACTTCAGAAAATGAACCTTCACTTCTGACAGAGCTTCTGCTGTTGAGAAATTCAGATAGTTCGGCTCTCTGCATATGAACAGTGTGAGTGCCTCTTTGATATGAATGCTGCTGAGAGCGTAAGACTGTAAGTGAAATGGGGTAAAAGGGAAGACCTGGAAAGTATGTAGGGAGAAGCTGAGTGGTGGGGGGTACAGTACACAGGGAGAGTGGAGAAGATGATGGAGGTGGGCATGAGCAAAGAGGCTCTGCGAGGCGATGTAAAAAGGGGAAGAGGATGAGAGAAGAGGTGGTAGGGAGGACAACATGAGAAGGAGAGGGAAAGCGTGAGCAGACAGAACGGAAACTGCGAAGGCGATGGTTGATGGGAGAGGATGGAGGTACAAGCAGAGCACAGATGTAAGGAGTGGAAGGGCGATCGTGCACGGAATGACAGTGGAGGGAGATATGAGGGTGCATAAGTTATTCTCCAGAGAACCATCTCCTCCCCTCCATTCTACGTAGAGGCATCAGTAAAAGGCTCTAAAAATAGCTCCACAGTGAGCAGCATGTTTCTCTACTCAGATAGCCTATAAATACATGCAGCTTCTGTCACTTCATATCGGCTTTTCTGGACTGTGCTGCCCCGACAGGGAATTTTCTTCTGGAGGCAAGAGAAGAACATAATGATGGCGATGAGTAACATGGACAACAAGGTGGTGAGGATGGCGATATAGCTGCATATCACTGAAGCTGGCTTATGATTTAGGGAGATGTGTGGACAAGGTTTTAACCCTCATGCATGCAGGAGATTTTAACGCAATGCATCCTCATGTTAATGCAAAAGTGTTAATTATTACAAACATTAACAAGAATATACAGTAAGTATGCCTTTGGAAAGTGACTATCAGGTACAGGGTCTGGGGGATCCAATAATGCAGAGACACACTGGGAGCTTTCTGAATCAAAGTCGTTTTACTTAAATTAGGTCAAAACTGGGAAATCCAACTAGACAGCAAAGGTACAGTTAAGGAATAGGCAAATAGTAGTCGGGATACGGAACAATCATCAAAACACAAGGAACTCACGAAGAAGATACGCTGGACTGCTCACTAGGAAGACAAGACAATCTGGCACAGGAGGAAAGGAACACGGGGGTTAAATACACAAAGAAGGGGTAGACAGTTAGACAATTAGACACATTAGGGAGGAGATGTATCACACACACCTGAGGGACCAGACTTACCAGGACATGGGGAATAAGACCCAAACAAAACTTCCAAGTAAAACAGGAAACACCAAATGACCCTAACGGACAGAGACTTGACACTACCGGACCCTGACAGTGACCAAATTGCCTTTTTCATGCCCAGGTTCATTAAAACACTGGTCAAGATCTGAGCAATATCACAACCCTAAGAAAGGTACATATACTCTGTATAGATGCATATATGTGTCTAGGTCTTAGATGGTGAACGTATTTTTAACTGCATAAAAAGTGTAGTCAAGTGAAGTCAGGTCTATTTATGTACATGCTATTTGCAGAAATGTTGTTGTGTCTGCTGTTTATGCATACAGTAATATGGTTAAAAAAAAAAGTAATAAAAGTCATTGAAGAGCTAACACAAAACTCATATAGTAAAGACAGTACAGCATTAAGTGCACTTACTGCAGTATAGGTCACAGATGTAGGTGCTTATTTTCTCATCTACATTAATTCGTATGGTCTTATGTTTTTCTGAGATGATTCCTTTTCCTATCTCATTCCTCCTGTTCACACCGAGTGCATTTTGATGTAAGACTGCTGCTGTAATTGGTCAATTGATGGCAGTAACAAGCAGTTGTGGTTTGTGGTTCTCTATCTGAACACTTTTGAAACAAACTCTCCCAAGTTAGTCTGAAGATGTAGACCAATGGCACTGATGCTGCTGTTTGAGTTAAAATTACTGAATATACATATATATGGCCTTTGCTCAGTGATTGTATCATATTAATCTTAAATGTTTTTGTCAGTAGAGAGCTGTGGCTCTGTTTACTGAGAGTAATGACCTGGGATTTGAAAAAAGCTCCCTAGATATTAACTCCAGCGAAAACTTCTCTGAGAGTTGAGAAATTAAAAAGCAGTTACTTCCAAAGAAAGGAACAAGAGCAATGTATGTCTTGGAGGAAATGAGAGAAGAAAATCCTAAAGCTTCGACTGGCAGTCATTAGCATTTCCGTATTTCTATCATCTTTTAGCTTGGACAGTATGTGCTGTTGTGGCAAAGTTAGAGTAGAAAATGTAATCAGTTGGAGACACACCAAGTAAATACTTTCACATCCATCTGTGTTGATTTCCTCATCAAATGTATGTTTCACTGTAAACAAGAGTTACAGAGTTCTCCCACTTCAGGCTGCAATCATTTAAAGAAAAAAAACAGATTTTTGCATAGAGTACAGTTTATTGTGTTTTTATAGCTGGAACACATTCACATTGGTGAAATCCCGTTGATGGATTTGGATTGAATCATGTTTATAAGTGGACTTTAACCCAGTGTGACTGATGATGATGGAGGACAAAGAGGAGTCATTTTGAGCTGTGTGTTTGTAGCAGATGGACTGGGTATCTGTTAATGCACAAAATCATACAATACATAGGAATGTACATTTTACCATGTGTTTTCTTAAATTCTTTCACTAATTATTCTGTTTGTGTGTCACGATATAATAGGCTTACCAGATGAATAATGAAAGTGTTACAGGGCATTCTCTGTGTGTAGGGTGTGTGTGCTGAGAGATGCATCATCCCCCAGGGACGCTCTCCTTAAAGGGGTGATTTGCCTGCTGGCTTGTTCTTGTTAAAGGGCTGGCTGACATGCTTTGATGTGGTTCTGTGCTCCCTGCAGTTTGATTGGCACATTAGGTTAAAATTGTTCCACAGATGAAAGAAAAGTGTGAGGGAACCATGTGAATTTAATGAAACGAGAACAGCAAACACTGAATGTGATTAATTTGGTTATGTTTGCAAAGTGGTGCGCGTGTTAATCTCCGGACAGGTGTCATCTTATCTCTTTCCTGTTCTCGGTATGATCCCCTTACTCGACAGCAAATCACAAAATAAGGCTTTTCTAAAGCCTTTTATATTTGTGTTCCTGTCTTTAGTTTTGCCTCTCTCTCTTCTCATACTTTTCACCCTGTCTCTGTAATGTGCAGCAATGAGCCAGGCGCTCGGTAAGCAGCTCTTCCTGTGATGGTGAGTGAGCGCTGGCACCTTGGAGAGCTTGATTGTTTACTCTGGTAGATCTGCACACAAACACACACACACAGCTGCAAACACTGAACACCGAACACTAGGCACCAGCACGGCGAATACACATGTGTGTGCACTTCATTACGACCCCCACTGTCATCCTGTGTCAGTCAGCTCCGCAGCCTAATAAAGGTGTTTTTTGGCCCATCAGGGCTGATTTCCATCACGGCAGGACATAGCTTAGTACAGGTGTAATTTCTCAATGTCAGCCTGGCAGCAGTTCCACCAGACACTGATCCACTGATCCACACAGTTGGCTTCGCAGCTGCTAGTGGACCTGACTGACACACAGTCCATAGAGGAAATTCTGTAAAGTGTGCAGCTGTTTCTAACCTGAAGTAACTCTCCTCTTGTGCCAGGTTTCTATGGAGGGTTGTCTAAAAGTTGTCTTTTTTTTTTTTTTTGTACCAGTTTACACTTTTACTCATATTTTGTCTCACTAGTTTGACGTGAAAGAGATAAACAACAACATCAGAGTTTCTTTCGAGGTTCCGAAACAGTGTGTCTTGTGTGACTTTTAAGCTGTGTGGAAATGAGCGATCTCCAACACTTTGTCACTACTGACTGTGACTAGACTAAATCTGTGGGGGCAGATCATCCTCCTGAGTGATGGACACTGAGAGGTGAGATCCTTCAGGCCTGCCCACCTGAAGCCCCCAGAGTCAAGCGTGTCACCTTAAACACCACCTGAATAACTAAGAAAACCAGGTGTGACTCTTGGTATCCAAGATGTGACAGCAATTGATCCATGAAGCACGAGGGAGCAAGGAGCACACACCTTTAGCTCCTCAGAGCAAAAGGGCCATTGAGACTAGTAACGACTGTGCACGCAAAACAATCTATTGCCATGTATGATGTAAATATATATTTTGGAGAGCTAAAGTAGATGATGCAGCTTGTTGCCATGGCAAGGCTCCATCGCCAGGCACTGATGTGTTGTTGTGGTTTGCAGCAGTGTTGCCATGTTGTGTCGCCATATCTGGAGACTCGGCTTTGAAGTGTAAATAAGGATGCTTGCGTGTGTGTGTGTGTGTGTGTGTGTGTGTGTGCTTGATCATCATACTATTTCAATAGAACTGCTGGCACACGTCACATCTGCCAACCGGGGAAGCGGGAAACGAGAAGGTGAGCAGCAAGAGCGAATGAGACGTGAGACCAAAGTGCGAGATGGAGCTTGAAGTAGAGACAAAAGAAGAGAGAAGGATAATGAGGGAAAGGGGGAGCGGATTAAAGGAGACGGGGAGGGAGTAATGGGGACAGAGAGCGCCAATGGAGGAGCAAAGGGATGGAAGAGTAAAGAGGTAAATTGAAACAAGAGGAACAACCGCTATGGACAGGATAATGGAGGAGGGTAAGACAAGACAATTAGATCGATGGACAGATGGGTGGATGGATATTAGATAGATAGATATTGTTTTAAAGAAACTGACAATCCTCACTTTCCTCACTGCTCTCTACCATGGTGCCCTGCACGCTCTCTACTGGAAAGGAATCTGGGTTTTTTGTGTGTGTAATAGATGCAGGATTATGTCTTAAAACCTATTCCCCCTCTGGTAGCCTTACATTTAAACAAAACAATTTTATGGCTGAATAAGAAAGTCTTAATGACTTCAGCATCATTTTCTATATGTTTAGACATTTTAGTTTTAAATAGGGGAAGTAATTAGAAACCAGGGGATCTTTACTGGAATGTACTGTAGACTTGGCAGTGATGGCCCACTACCAAAGCCTGTAGCATGGTTTAAAGAGGTGAGCCAAACTGAAACGTATCTCAGATGACATGAGGAGACACATTCAGAAAATAAGTTTGTCTCTTTCCACAATGTGCATATAGGTCAGGTTTGACAAGCACCAAGCCCAAAGGACAGCGCACGCTCTCAAATCTGTGCCTATATGTTTGATTCAGGTCCACCTG
>KV751367.1:745264-757494 GCA_001698575.1 Mola mola | reverse complement strand
TTTAAATAACTGTCCACTGATATGACTGCTCTCCAAACTTCTTTCATCATCTGTTTGCAGATGGGGAATAGCTGTTTGTACCTGTTGATGATTTCTCGTGGATACTGGTTATTGAGTCCATAGTCGGTTCCTTTTAACTGTCTGCCCTGCTGTTATACCGTTTCTTTCTGCTTGAAATGCTCGAATTTGACAATAATCGACTGGAGTTGGGTGGAGTTGGTGTGTTTTGATAAGTAATTCTTATTTTTCACTGGTACTTAGCTCTAGTTATATGATTAGGCTGTGCTGTGTTTATTCTTTACACTTGTATCCAGAAAAAAAATTTGATTTTTCAGACTTTTGTAAAGTCATCCTAACGTTATTTAAAACTACAGGAACTAGAATCACAGTTGTACCTTTGTATGCCTCTGCGTTTCAATTAGCAGTTTAGATTCATGTGTTCCCAGGCTCATATACAGTATGTTTCCAATTACAACAGATGGATGTTTGTGGATGCGTCACACACATGCTCAGCACAGACTGTACTGTCTGCACAGTTTCGAGGAAGACCCCTGAGATTAATATCCAATTCAATATTTGACCGAATTTGAATTATGGTCTCAGTGCCACCCTCTCCTCCTGAGTTATGGAAAGAATAATGGCCAGGAAAGTGTTTCAGCAGAACATTATGATGTCATAGTGAAGATGAAGTCTGAACTTTTATAAATTTATTGTCATCATTTTAGTTTTTCCTCCTGTTAGGTATTTTGAAAAGTTGTCATTAAATAGTGTGTATATTCTTCAGTAATGTCTGAATTAATTTTTATGTGAGGTCACAATGACCATAACCCTTAACCTTTGTCCATAAATCAATTCAACTCAGTGTGGGTCCAAGTGGACTTTGGTACCAAGTTGGACAAAATTCCATCTAGGGGCTCCCAATTAAACCTGAAAACATAACGCATAGCAACAGCTATCAACAGCACACCTTTCCATGTAAATCAAGACACATCTATGCACGCGTTCACTCACTTTATCTCTTCTACCTCCATGGTAAGCTGTTGTTTGTCTTTATTTATGCAAAAGGGCATGTTTGTCTCTCAATCTCTACAATATAATTATTCTTCAGGTTTGCTTGATTACTCTGTTAAAAGAAAATATCCACCTACAGTCATGAATTTCATGAATTAGACTCTCTAATACAAGACGTGAGGATAAATAATACGAGGGAGGAAGATCGACATCACTTTTGAATGATAATCAGGAGCGCTGTATTTCTGGTATACTGAATGTCTGAGTGGGAGGGGAACAGCTTGGGCTGATGGACTGTAGCTGCGTGCTTGTGCGTGGGTGCGTAGTTTTCAATGTAAGCTGAGCCTTACAGTTAAAGGTAAGCAGCCTTGCTGCGTTCCTTTAGCCTCCATGAAAGCTGAATGTTTTGCATACAAAGGAAGCTGCTCCTTTCTGCGCTGTGTATTTCTGGGAAAAGTTGGGAGATGTGACGTAGAAAAGGTCAGCGAGCACAGGAATTTTAGCAGAGCATGACCCAGTTCCTTTGTGATGTAGAATCAGCAAAGAGGTAGGTGAAGGGAACAGGAAACCAGAGGAGGGAGAGCAGAGAACGGCGAACAGCGACGGAAGCCATTCAAAGCAATAAAAAAAAAAAAAAAAAGAGTGGGTTGGTAAAATTACAAAAAAGACAAATATGTAAGGTGAAGGTATTTGGCCTTGAAGGATTTGTGCTCATGACAAAAGGAAGAAAATGAACAGGGGATGAATAGTGGATAAGAACTCAAACCATTTTAAATGTTCACGTCTTCCTGCTTCATATTGATGTCTTTGTTGTGATTCTGCAGTTCGACACGTTGTCTCCTCATTGAAAAGCTCTGTGGGAGCGTCTAGCCACAGCTACCCCCCAGACTCACGTTGTCTCCCCTCAGTGGTTCCACATCTTCCGCTTCTCCTGCGCTCAGCACAAACTGACCTCATCTCCCCCGTCCTGTCTCTCCTCCCTCTCAGAGCTGCCATATGGCTGGGAGAAGATAGATGACCCTATCTACGGCAGCTACTATGTGGAGTAAGTATCCCTGCTGACTTGGTTAACACAGCTGCTCGCTAGTGAAACGGGAAACGCATTTTATGTGCTTTACAAGATCCTTTAATGAATTATAAATAGCTAAATCCTCATCTCTTTTTTATGTCCTGTTGCTCATTTGACTGAACTTTTACAGAGAAATGCTTGTCTGAACGGACTGTCAGGAGAGCACTGATTAAACCTGTTGAAAATTATTCCATGTGCACCATCGAGAACATACCGTGCTGGTATCTAGTTGATTATTTTCACAACTAATCGATCAGTCGTTTACTTTCTACGTTTCAATTTTGAATTTTAAAATAGTGGAAAATGCTCATCACATTTTTTCAGAGCCCACAGTGACGTCTTCAAATTGCTTCTTTACTGCAACCAATACTTAGAAAACAAAGACTCTTCATTTCCTGCAAGAAATGTCAAAGTAAAGTAGAAAATCCTGACATTTAGGAAGCTGGAAACTACAAATGTTTAATAGATTTGCTCTAAACAAGAAAACCAATTATTTGATTATTAAAAAAAGTCTATTAATTTTCTTTTGATCAATTAATTGATTAATCGTATAATAAGAATAGAATTATTATTCAGCCAAAGCAGGAAAATTGTCTTTGGTCTCACCAGAAAATAAGAACACAAACCCGCCTGCAATGATCTGTCACCGTCGCGGCAGTCCATACATTCGTCTCATCTTTACACCAGTTTATTCAACACATAATATGCATAAAGTCATTATTTTAAGACAACGTTGGCATCCCTGCTGCCTTAGAATGTTGTTCGCTGAACTTGATTAGACACGTTGATGTACTGCTTCAAAGTAACTTGTCTGTTCAAGCCCAGATGCTTACTTTTTAAGTTAAGTTAAAGATCGACTTTGTTTTTACAGTGCAGCAGTAGTAAGTGAAACCCACCAACATGACAGTATCCAACGGCAAACCAACAGGATGAGCTGCAGAGCTGTTGATTCTCACAGGGATCAACAGCATGGAGGAAATCTTGAATAAATCCACCACAGTCTTAAAGGAGTTCGTCGCATTGCTATTTTTGACATGAGACTTTTACAGTAATCACGGTTTCCTTTAATATGTGTCTGCTTTTAGTCACATCAATCGGAGGACACAGTTTGAGAACCCAGTCCTGGAAGCCAAGAGACGCCTGGAGCAGCAGAGGCAGATGCAGAGCCAGGGACTCTCCGCTCTACCGCTGCCCACGATATACAGAGGTACTCATGGACTTAGTGCTGTACTTAAACATGCCGACATACAGAAGTAAATGTGCCAATGCAAGGAATGCACAAATGTCATGTATGCAGCACTGCCTTTGCCATATTTAGCAAGGGACTCTAAAATCCGTGTGCTGATGTGTTTTTAAATTAATTGTAAATTTTCCAAGGTATGCAGATGACTTTGTATTGAATCATGTGTATTTTTTGTTGTAGTCCATCTCATAGAGTAGGCAGTTTTATGAGCATTTGACTGGGCAGATGCACAGTGTCACAATGTACAGGGTTGAATGGAGCTAGCTAGCAGTGCAGGGGACAGAGAACATGCTCCCCCTGAGGGCACTCATGGGCCAACCCAGGCACGCGTATGTAAACCTAGGAGACAAGTACATAATGTACTGCTTCATCTGACTGAGATCTGCATATCTACAATATGTTCGCATTTCAGAGACTACCATATGTCTTTTTGGTTGGATTTGTGTGTAAAAAAAAAAAAAAATGGCAAAAAGGTTGATTTATCAGTGAAAAGAACATGCCAGTCGAGGGGAAAATTTGATAACCAAAGATACAATGTTTGTAAAGAGCGTGGATATCTGAAATATCACTCTCAAAACCCTCTCTCCCCCGCAGAGAAGCCGTTGTTTACGAGGGACCCGACCCAGCTGAAGGGCACCTTCCTGTCAACGACCCTGCAGAAGAGCAATATGGGATTTGGCTTCACAATTATAGGAGGCGACGAACCCGACGAGTTCCTGCAAGTGAAGAGCGTAATACCAGAAGGACCCGCCGCTCAGGACGGAAAGATGGACACAGGTAATCATGTGTTCCACTGCAGAATGTTGACAGTTTGCTTGAGGAAAAAAATTGAAAGTTAAACAAACTCACTTTGCTGTCTGTGCTGATACAGTAGTACTGTTTTTATTAGAGGGCTTAAGAACAGCTTCATTATTCTAACACCTCAACATTATGGACCTTAAATTCCTGCCAAAGCAGATCAAATGCAAAGACCTCTATGCTGGCAAAGTTTCAATTTTATTCATGCAGGTTTTTACTTACCTGTAATTTGTTGTACATTTGTTGGGCCTAAACAGCCGGGGGAGTGCATTAGTGTGTTTTCTAGCCAGTAAATTTGATGCCGCTGTCCAATTTTGACATTAAAGTTCGAGTTGTGCCTCTGCCAGAACATTTCTTTGCATTACAACAATTGTCCCAGTTGGCTTTATGAATTACTCTAGCAAAGGTCAGCAACATAGACAACCAAAATCATATTGTCACACACTGTCTGTGATGTATTTGGGTCTTCAGTGGTTTTACATCAAAATTGAGTGTCTGCGTGCTTTTTCTATTTCCTTGCTGATCATCTGTAACATTGTTCTATTGTGCTTTAATTTCTGCTATGTTTTGAGGGATGTTGATTGACCGATGTTTCCGCCAATTGCCAGTTTTAATCCAGGATTTAAAAATTTTTTTTTGTGCAGCCTCAACTGCACCAAATTTGGATTTTGTGGTTCTAGAAGGAATGAAGTTAAGCTATTGGGTGATGTTTTGTGGTCCACGTGTCCTTTTGTATACCAATACAAATAATTTTTTTCATCCAAATTGAATGCGGCACAGGACACTTTTTACTTAAACCTTCACTTGTGAGGGATGGACACCTGTGGACAAACAAACGCTGATGTGAACACCGTTGCAGTGAATACTTTCCCACATCAAAAGCATCAGTTCATCTTAGAAAAGGGGACACCAACTGCCTCTGTGGCACATCTGGGGTGCCTTATATTTGTGCCCGTAGTTCTGTGTGTCCCAGACAGGGCCCTCAGCTTCCTCTCAGCACAATACAGAAAGTATTAGATTTGTAAAACAAGTTACCTAAATAGTGTTCCATAGGTCCTTGAGGTTACAAAGACGAATTTTGATACTTTTGCAGAAGCAAAACTTAGTTTAGGGCCTATTCTGAAAGAGCTTATGTAAGTGTAAGTGTTGACTCAGAGGAAGGCGTCACCGTGTGAGGCTTTATTTGTGCTCCGCTCTGAACCTGTGAGCTGGCCCTCTGCCTGACCGTTCGGTGTCTGAACTGCTCATTTACAACTCATTTGGGAGCGGGGAATCCTCCTTCCTACTCTCATTTCCTGCTCACTGCTTTTATGTCCTTCCTCTGCCTATCAGTTTGCTTTTTATCTGGATTTTATCTCCCTTCCTCACTTTGTCTCTCCGGCTTACCCTTTATTATGCTTTTTTATCTAACCATGTCATCTGACACTACTCCGCGGCTTTCAGCCTTGGTATATTTTCATTCCCTTTGTCTTTCTACCGCCCTAGTTTTTCTCTCTTCATCCCTCAACCCTGGTCTGTCAGCCCTTTCCCCTCTCTCTGTTTGGATCTCTCTCTCTCTTGCTCTCCCACCTGCTTCTCTCCACTCTGTGACATTGCCAGAGCAGCGCACACACATTCGCACTCACGCATGTACACAGTCACAGTGTCACACACAGACACTCCCCGGCTGAGATTATAGAGCCTATTTGAGCTGTGCGGCGTTGCTCTTAGGGATTGTGCATGAATGTGCGTATGACATGTGTGGCGTGTGTTTAGGGGTGTGCACACGCTCGCTGGAAGGTGTGTGTGCACGTGTGACAGCGAGTGCCTCCAGAAGTGTGATATAGAGGATTGGAGGCACATGCACATTTGTCACGGGGCTGGAACTTTAAAGCTGAAATCCATAACTTTGCGACCGCTCAAACTACAGCAGAGATGACGGAGTAACTAATGCTGGATTTGTGATGAACGAGTTCCACCTCATAAGTTTTAAAGTAAAAATAACATTTATGGTGATGATGAAATTAGATAGCAGAGCATAGAAGGATCATAGAGAAGTACACATTTGTTTGCCTAAAATGGTGACAGGTAGCCGACAACATAATGAGCCGGGACGCTGTTATTACTTGTGACTGTGTGCATCCATTTCAGTGTTTGACATTTCTGTGATTTGTCTCTGTGGATGCCAGTGTGGACCATTCACAAAGACATGCTAAAATACTGAGCCTGTCTGTCTCACACAGTGTGTTTACACCTCTTACACTCAGTCTGTATGATCTGTGTAACCTTCACTCCGTTCTCCATCCCGCTCAGGTGACGTCATTGTCTACATCAATGACATCTGCGTGCTCGGCACCACACACGCCGACGTGGTCAAGCTTTTCCAATCCGTGCCGATCGGTCAGAGTGTCACCCTTGTGCTCTGTCGGGGTTACCCACTGCCCTTCGATCCCGAGGACCCCAACGCCGCCGCGAGCACCTCCCTGACGCCCATTGGCCTAGAGCACCGTCCCCTGGTGGTGAACGGCCGCAGCAGCTACGACCCCTACCTGGAGTATCTGTCGCTGAGCTCCCAGCTGCCTGCTCAGGCTCTAGCCCAGGCCGGAGTCCCCCACCCCGGGGACACACATCTGGATGGCTCATCGCTGCCGCCCACCACGCCTGGATCGGCATCAGCGCTCACTCCTCACGACGACAACATCTCCATGGCCTCCTCCGGGAACACAGGCGTTGCCGGGGCAACAGCACAAGGGGCAGAGCTTCTGACAGTCACAATGGTGAAAGGGGCAGAGGGGTTTGGATTCACCATTGCTGACAGTCCAACTGGTCAGCGAGTGAAGCAGGTTCATGGATCATGATAATCATCTCTTTTTTTCACTGAGTAGTAATAATCCTGAAATGACACGTTTCAGACCTGTTTGATGGTTTATTTTACGGTGATTCAGGAAGTAGGTATGTCCTTTCAAGAGTGATATCTCACTAGTCAGTTCAAAAGTCTAATTGAGTTATACGTTAAATCTGAGCACAGTTAAAATTGTAGCTCAAAGTAAATTTAATTCAGTCAACCCAACTTAAAAAAAAAAAGGCTGAGATCCTGCGAGCAGAGTGAGCTCAGCCTGTGAAGGATTTATCTACTATTGCAGTAATGCATGAAGACTAGGCCGCCCTAAAGAAGCTGTTGAAGGAAAATCCGCTTCCTTGCAGTCCTGGCCATAAGGAATACGTTAACGCGAGAAAATGAATTGCAATATGTTAGATGCTTTTATTATCCCTGTTTTATTTGTACGATAAAACGTCTGCAATATAAAATAACATAAAAAAAAAATATTTGGTGTTTGGGTTTTTAGATTCATCCTAGCGAATATGTGACTTAAGGAGACTTACATCCGGCAGGGATCTGTTATCGATATGTTTGCTTGTGCGACATGGCTTAAAAATGTTAACACGTGACCTAGGAACTTGTTGGACGCCTGTAGACATCCAAAGCCAGCTACATATCTGAAATTCTGACAATTAAATATCTTCGAATCCGTGGAGGAACCCTTTGGTCTACAGACATTAGAAAGCGGTGCAATATGTGAAAGACCTGTAAATTGTATAATTGAATAATTGAAATAATATTTTAAATTCTTATAAAACTAATCAGTTATTTAGAAGGGGGCAGACTTTCTGGAAATTTTAAATCTCCATGGTGTCCAGTTGAACCATTTTCATTAAATAATACACCATTAACACCTCTGAAAATAGAAATGAATACCTTTGATCACCTCGCTGCAGTGCAATGTTCTGCTGTAAAACCACTGATCCTGACATTCATGTGGATGCCACTTGACACAAATCATCTACCCCAAACACTTTTGAAGACCAAGCAATACCCCCCATGGCACCTGCACACCCTGTTCAAGGTGGGTCCCCCAGCAGGACAGTGCATGCTGCGACAGCACAAAACTGCTCAGGAACTGCCGAAGGAGCATCACAGAGACATCATTGTCGACCACCTCCAAATTCCATTTCCAAATTCAGGCGTAGCCAATGAAAGTCTTCATATTAATGTCTTGTAAGAAGCGAGCTGAAATAATCTCATCCCACGTAGATGTTCAGAAGAATACAATTTTCAGGATTAAGAGATAGAGGATGAACACAGGTCTCCTGATGTAAAAGTAAACCATGTGCAGGTTTTCATTCTAACCAAAGTTTATTAACTACAGTAAATATTGGAAGTTCAAAATTGTAGAGAACCTCATTATTAAATGATTAAATGAGTCATGCTGTGTGATTGTATTGTGTCCTTGTGGTCCAGGTGCTTGAGCCAGGCTCACAGGGGGCGCCAGGGCTGATAGAGGGAGACCTGATCCTGGAGGTGAACCAGCAGCCGGTGCCTGCAGCCGGACATGGACGAGTGGTGGAGATGCTCAAAGAGTGTCCTGTGGGTACTGAAGCAACACTCCTTATACAAAGAGCGGGCACAGGTGAGAGACGGACTTGTTTCTACTCCGCTTGATGATTAGTTCATTTACTTCTCATTTTGTTGGGCTTTAAGGAAATGTGCAGACAACTTACCCCAAATCAACCAGGACTAGTTAATGGTGATGGAAAATGAAGGTTAAACGTTAGCTGCCTTATGATTGGAAAAATGTTTTTATGTTGCTTGCAGGGGTAAAAATATAATTTACTTTCCAGACATTTCCACTTGGCCTTTGTCATATTGGGAAACAGCAGTGTTGGCAAATGATTACATTTGCATTATCAAATCCTAAGTAGAAGTTTGGTTCCTGTACAGAACCAAGATAATTTTAGCAAAAATAAAGATGAATCCAGTGCAAGATAATTGTCTAATACTGTATTAGTGTTACATCTTTAACCCCAGCTGCAGCTTTGCAGGCGAGGAGTCAAGTGGAGTTGACAGTAAGAGAGGAAAGACGGAAAAGAGATTTTGATTATGATCATTTAGAGACTAATTCTATTTTTAACACATTCAAATCACAAATGGTTGCTTATTTGCAGTTTACTCAAGTCTTTCAATTATATTTTATTCTTGGGATTTTAAATAGTTTTGCAGCTGGAAGAATAAATTCTGCCTGTACAAAACTGCTACATTAGTTTTCCAAAAAAGTGTAATAATTTAGGTTTATTTCACAGACAATGATTGCGCTATGTCTACGATTGCTATATGTGCTGACTCATACGAAGCAGCTTAAGCAGATGTCTCGGGAAGTGTTTCCTAAATTTGTCCCTTTTGACCGTGTTTCCCACTGAAACAGCAAAGCAGGAGCAGGGAAAAATTCTAAGGCACAGCAAATGAAAAACTTGTAAAGTTTCAAACGCGGTGGAGAGCTGGGCGGGCGGAGATGTAATGTTTGTCATCTTGGGTAGCGATGGAATCCACACTGCTGTGGAGAAGCGGTTTCTTTCCTACTGGGACCACTCATCCTCAAAATAAATGCAGTTCCTTTACTGTAATGTGCTTTGGACAGAAAATGACAGTGGAGAGTGTCATCTAGCTGGCAAATAAGCCACACTGGTTGGGCTTGAGGCTCTGAAATAAATATGCTTCTAATGTACAAACAGCATTTTCACTGCGTCCTGGATTCATAAATGGTCAGTTTATGATGCCAGGTTAAAGGCGAGTCGAACAAGCAGAAGATAAAAAGCAAAAACCTCTAGAAAAATATACGCACTCCAATTTGTGCTTCTGGTTTGTGCGTCATATTCTCTTTGTATAACATAGAGAGCTCTACATTTACCTTTATCTGTGATTTAAGACCCGCCCTCCTCTGCCTTTTTGCGAAATTATTTTTGTGGATTTTTCTCCTGATTGCACACTTAAATCTTTTCAGGTTTGACACATTTTATTTGCAGCCTGTCCTTTGACCCTTGATTGGATTTAAAAACTACTCCAAAAACGTTTTAACGAGGAAAAAATGGAGGAAGGAGCCATAGAAGAAGGATCTATTCTAATGACGGGCAAGGATATACAGATTTTACCTTCCTCTGGTAAAGGTGAAAGTACATGGCCTCGTGCATAGAGTCTAAGGAAAGAAATTACAAGAATGTGCGAGAATAGAAGTGCAGAGCTCTTAATGCTCCCAGAACAGCCATAGTGTGGTCATTCTCCTGCTTTGGCTATTTCCTGCATGATTGGCCACTTTCGAGAAAATTAAATTGCACAACTGAAAGCTTTGTTTGTTTGACATGTTCTCTGCAGGGTCAAAACTTGGCTTGATAATTACTGTACCTGGGACTGACTGTACCACTGAGGCCCCAGCCATCTGAAAACCACACACAATCAACCCAGCAATGACAAACAGTGCAGCATCTTCCGACACTCAGGGTGAATGAGTCAGTAGATTTGCAGCTTGCATTTTAATGCTCCTTAAGTCGTTTTAAGCCTGTAATTTTTCTGGAGAAAAACAGCCAAGAGTGAAGAGTCAATTTGCATTGTTTTTGAGTTGATTATGGAACAATAAATAGGATTTATAGACACACTCTCCCAGGCATCACACCTTTTTCATGAATAGTATTTAATCAAAGATGAAACATTCACTCTTGCATGCATCTCAGGTTTAATTAATCCTACCATGACAGGAATTATTATTGCAGACCAGAAAGCAATCAAAGACATTAACGTTTGATGTAAGTGTCTCAGGGCGGTGTGCTAATTTAACACTATTCCCAGTCTAACAGTCCATTACTGACCACAGCGGATACATTGGTAAACTGGTCCTACAGAGTTAAATATGGTGTTCTTTGAGTGGCTAAGCCACATAATAATTACATAAGGACTACTAAATTTTGCTGTGTGCACACATGTTTAAATCGGAGATAGAGGAAACAGCGGTTATGTGTTGCATGTGTGCATGAGCAGCTGGGATGTGGTTCCTCTGAGTAGTCAAGAATTTGATGACCGTGCAGAGCCAACATGTGCCACCTGGTGGTCAACCTTTGCGAAGACACATGCTCACAGTTCACTGTCAGAAAACACCATTTAAAAAAGGATTCTGATATTCACTGTATAAATGAGATCTCCTGCACATGGCAATGCATCATCACATGTATATCCACACATCTGAAGGCACATTTACATACATACGCACACCTCCTGCGTATTGAAACCTCCTAAACCCTGAGCTCAATGTCCCTTCCCCCGCAGATGCCATTTCCTCCCGTTCCCGTTCTTTCTATCATACAACTCAAGAGAATAACCGCACAGGGACTATCAGCCCAACACACTGGGAAGCTCTCTCACTGCCTCTGTGTCATCTCTTCAGGGTGGAAGAAAGGAAATGGTTTACAGTGACTACAATGACTCAGATGTGCAAAATGTCAGAAATGTTAGAGCATGTTTGTGTGCTCAAACATTATATTTCGGTGCAGAATATCAATAGAATTTATTTGCACGCATGACTTTAAGATGTGACAGAGAGCACTGGTGCTTTGTGCTGCACAGACTTATGCTACATCTGCGTCTGTGCGCGTGTGTATGTTTTTGTGTCTGTGTTTGACTGCCGTAGTGTGGGCACTCTTCCAAAGTTCCGCTGAGCTCTGGTCGTTTTCGCAGCTCCGTCCCCAGACATCCCAGTTTGAAGCAGAGCCAACCACAGGCTAGAGCCATTCTGTGCCACCAATGAAGACGCAGATCTCGATTGTGGGGGGAAAAAAAAGCAGGGGTGTCGGACCACATAAGCCAATCAGGCCGAATTGAGGGCCATCCAGAACTCAGCAGGCTAGTCTGCGAGGCTGGCTTGCCAGACTGTCTGACCACTGACTCGTGAGAGAGACCACGTGAAGCCTCTCTACCAGTCATTCATTTGTAACTCATCATTGTAACTGAATTTTATTAGCACTTAAATTGAGCTTAAGTGCATGTTTAGTGCAAGTGGACAATTGCTGTACAGCTCATATTCACTCCCTTCAGTGGGTCAGAAAGGAGGGTTTCATAAGAATTAGTTCTGAGAATTCCTGAAACTCGTCCCTTTAAGGCCTGTGTTCCCTGCAGAATGCGGTTATTATTCCCTCTGATGCTGCCACAGTGCTGAATCATTTCAGCACCACGGACAGCTCTCCTCGAACATCATACATGTGTACAGTGCTCACAGTGAGGAGGGGTTTTACTGCTGTTTTCATCATTTT
>KV751367.1:717064-742303 GCA_001698575.1 Mola mola | reverse complement strand
TCCTGTTGTTGGTGTTCTCCTCACAGTTGCCTGACCAGTGGGACCCACATGGCAGCCCTCGAGCAAACCTGTCCGGCCCAGTTTTGCCACCTGGCACACCCTTCCCAAACCAGCCACAGCACCGTACGTCTGTGCCTGACTCCACTGAGGGCTTCGACCTGAACAAACCTGACCCTTATGACCTTTATGAAAAGTCGAGGGCCATCTACGAGAGCCGACGTGAGTGCCTAAACTTTTATGTTGGAGGTGTGGAGCAGTACGATGATCCAACTTTGGTGTGATTTGACGCCGAAGTGTTGACCTCTAATGACCTCAACGTCGTTGCTCAGGTCCGGAGTACGAAGAGGTGGAGGTGCACCTGCTGAGGGAAAAGACTGGGTTCGGCTTCCGCATCCTGGGGGGAGACGAGGCCGTGCAGGCTGTGAGTCCGGACGCCCGTGACAAGGCTCGTATGGGACGGGCTGGACCACACACACATTTAACCTCATACACACCAAACCTGGTCTGACTTGCACCTGCACACATCTCACCAGCATGCACTGCACACACCTGCACACACACACACACACACACACACACACACACACTCAAACACAGGCACACTTTGTCTTACTCAACACTCAAACCACTCAGTACCTCCCATACTGAAGCAACGCCTTGCCAACTTGTCTACATGCGAAGCAGCATGCAAACTATGTGGCAGGAGATGATTAAGAGGGTGGAAAAAAAAAAAAACGTTGCCTTGACCCAAAACTAGTCTGCAACCTCGATAAAACCAATTAGTGTGTGATTCCGCTGTGTCTGTGTCTCATCTGCTTCACCGTCATCTGCGCCGCTAATATCGATTGTCTTTGAACAGATTGTTATTGGCGCAATAATAGAGAATACTCCCGCTGAGCGCGATGGGCGGCTTCGCCCTGGGGATGAGCTCGTTTCTGTGGATAAGAACGTGGTTGCTGGGAAACCGCACAAATATGTGATAGACTTGATGCACGCAGCCGCTCGCAATGGACAAGTCAGCTTGACTGTGAGAAGGAGAGTGCTAACGCCTGGTGAGAATATGTTTTATTTTTTCTTGTTGTTTTTGTGTTCTTTTGTCTGTTCAAATTTACTGACTGGAGAACATTTGCACATTTTGCTACCATCAAATTACAAAAAGACAACTTGGACAGGACACATGCTGACAATCTGTGTGCAAGATCAGTGTGTAGTCCTCACCCACGCAGCTTTTCTGTGGCAGATCATACATGCGTGCATCTATCCCATGGGTAAAATTTTCAATCAGACATGGGCAGTGTTGTAAAAAGTATCCAAAGATCATACTTGAGTAAAACTTAAAATATCATTTGGAAAAATGACTCGAAGTCAGCAGTATGAAGTCTTAAAATATCCAATATTAAATGTACCTCTGAGATTAAAAATAATTCAGTATCCCATAAATTTTTTTGAAATATAAACACACATTGAGATAAAAGCATTGGTGGTTTGTCATCAGTGCGGCTTTTTAAAACAATGAAACATTAAGAGTTGCTGCACATTTTCAGTGCTATTTAATCCCCCAACCTGCAGCTACATGTTAACATTTTAGTTAGTTTCAACATTTTCTTTGATAGAGATTCCTTGCGGGAGGTTCAGAAGTGCAATGTTGCATTATGCAGAACTCAAACTTCTGTAATGGCTACAACTTAAGCCAAGCTTTAAAATTAGGAGGGTAAATTGGTCAGTTTTAAAGTAAGAGGGGTACTGGTTTGGCTCATTTTCTCTCTTCCCTCCCTTCAGGTGAGCCGTGCCCCGTGAACGGCCGCAGCCCTGGCTCGGTGTCAACACAACACAGCTCTCCGCGTAGCGACGCAGCCTCGGCTTCAGGGCCTCCGGCGGCCTCCGTCCCCTCCACCGCCACCTCTGCTCCGGAGGGATCCACCCTGCAGACCAGCGATGTGGTCATTCACCGCAAGGAGAACGAGGGCTTCGGCTTTGTCATCATCAGCTCCCTGAACAGACCGGAAAACGCCACCATCATCAGTGAGTCGCCTCTGTCCCTGAGCCCTGAATGCACGTGGCAATTTGTGAAAGCCTGATGAGCAATGAGGCTGAGGGCGGTGACTGTCCTAAAGTGCTTCTTTTCTTGGAGTTTTGCAAATATGATATCCATTTTTCCTGCTCCACAAATAACAAGTGAGTCTCGTGTCCCTCAACAATTTATTTACTTGAGTCGTGTTTCTTATCTCATTCAGTAACTTCAGATCTTTCATTGGCTTGGGTCACACTGAAATTGACTTGTCTTTGATTTTTTTCATTTTTGCCACTAACTGGTGTTGATTACAGAAGGCAGAAATTTGTCTTGGCTCACTTGTGCAGAGGAATCGAATAATAAATGTATATTATTGCATAAACCGAATTATTAAAAAGAGCACTTGTTACTCTTCGTGTAGATGAGAAAAAAGATAATATGAAGACATACAAAAAGACAAGAGGCAGCAGGCTCATTTAAAAAAGTGGCTTTCGTTACTGGTATAGAAATTTTTATGGCAAAAGGGCCAAATGATTTTCTATAGATGTTTTCTTTTTAGCGCAGGGCGCTCGGCAACTTTATTTCCTGAGGGCAGCAGCTAAAAGTGCAGATTCATTCATGGATGGGTACTGTCTTCATAAACACTGGACGACATTGCAGTGGAGATAAAACAGTTGTGTTTGTTCACAGCCAGTTTATCTAGTCAAAATAGCTTCACTTTCGTTGGTGAAAGAGTCTTTGCTGTGCTTTATTGTAAGTTAATGACACCCCCTCAAGGTTTTTTACATAGATGTGTCTAGTATACAGCAGTCATCGCAATCGTCTTTGTGGGATTTTCGCTGCTCAGTGAGTCCAGAAATGTTTTATATTGATGTGGAAATCTTTAGTTTTATGTCCATGCGACAGGTGTTGATAAAAAGCTGAAACTGAGAACCCATCTGTTTACATGTTGAAGCCATAAAAGAGTGATAAATATTTTTTTTATTACATTTAATAGGAGTTTTGAACAATATTGTATTTGCTGAGGAGAGCCACTGTTTGGAAAAGTAATTTTCATTGGATACACAGTTTCAAGACCATCAAGGCTCAAATCCATTTATTTATATAGCGCCAAATCATAACATAGTTACATCAAGGCAATTTACATATAGAGCAGGTGTAGATCAAACTCTTTATAGAATTATTTAAAGAGACCCAGCAAATCCCTCCATGAGCAAGCACTTGGCGACAGTGGCAAGGAAAAACTTCCTTTAAGAGGCAGAAACCTCGGGCAGAACCAGGCTCAGGGGCGGGGGCCATCTGCCTCGACCGGTTGGGTTGAGAGAGAGAGAGAGAGAGAGAGACACAGAAGGGGGAGAGAGTGAGGAAAACTGAGTTGAGTAGGGAGAGAATGAGAGCAGGAGGAGAGGATACTCAGCACAAATGCAAGCAGGAACATATGATGATGCATGATATTAGCAGTACATAAAAATATGGCAGCAGCAGGTGTTGCAGGAACATGGAGTAACGATGATTCACCACCTGCTGAATGACGACAGGGAGAGAGGGGAGAGGACAGGGGAGAAACAAAGACTACAGGAGAACATGGTTAGTAACAAGTCAGGATGTGATATACATGCATGGGGGAGGGAGAGAGACAGAGAGAGAGAGAGGTGCTCAGTACTTCCCCAGCAGTCTAGGCCTATAGCAGCATAACTAAAGAGTAATTAAACTTTAACTTTTTAACTATAGGCTCTGTCATATAGAAAACTTTGGTCTTGAAAATTGCTAGAGAGTCTGCCCCCCCAGACCGATACTGGTATTTAGTTCCATAAAAGAGGAGCCTGATAACTGAAAGATCTGCCTCTGATTTACTCTTGGAGACTCTAGGAACCACAAGTAAACCTCCATCTAGAGAGCGAAGTGACCTACTGGGACAATAAAGAACTATGAGCTCTCTGAGATATGATGGAGCTTGGTCATTAAGTTCTTTGTATGTTAACAGAAGGATTTTAAATTCTATTCTGAATTTTACCAGGAGTTAATGAAGAGAAGCTAACACAGGAGAAATGTGATCCCTTTTTCTAGTTCCTGTTAATACTCGTGCAGCAGCATTCTGAATCAACTGATGGCCTTTCATAGATTTGTTGGGACATCCAGATAGTAATGAGTTACAGTAGTCCAGTCTGGAAGTAACAAATGCATGGACTAGTTTTTCTGCATCCTCTTGAGACAGGATGTTTCTGATTTTCATAATGTTGCACAGGTGAAACAAAGCTGCCCTAGAGACTTGTTTTATGTAAGGGACAAAGGACATGTCCTGGTCAAAAATTACTCCAAGATTTCTAACAGTGGAACTGGAGGCCAAAGTAATGCCATCCAGACTGATTAGATGATCAGATAAAGTTTCTCTGAGGTGCATAGGGACAAGTACAATAACTTCAGTTTTGTCTGAATTTGAAAGTAAAAAGTTACAGGTCATCCAGACTTTTATGTCTTCAAGTCATGCTAGTAGTCTGAATAGCTGACTAGCTTCATTTGGCTTCATTGATAAGTACAGCTGAGTATCATCTGCGTAACAGTGAAAATTGATGCTTCCTGATAATGTTGCCTAAAGGAAGAAGATATAGGGTGAAAAGGATTGGTCCAAGTACCGAACCCTGTGGAACTCCATGATTAGCTATAGTGCGTGAGGAGGAGCTATTGTTAACATGGACAAACTGATATCTATCTGATAAGTATGATTTGAACCACCTTAATGCAGTTCCTTTAATCCCAATTTCATGTTCCAGTCTCTGTAATAAAACATTATGGTCAGTGGTGTCAAATGCAGCACCAAGATCTAACAGGACAAGTATGGAGGCTGATCCACTGTCTGAAGCCATGATACAAAATAACCCTGCGTGATATGTGTCTCCACTTCAAAATTGAGTTTTGTCAGTGCTGTTTTGCTATCTTTCTGCAAAATTGCCGCTGACAGCTACCTTGTTATTGCCTGCTTCCAGCTGTGCCCCACAAAATAGGACGAATCATCGAGGGCAGCCCCGCGGACCGGTGCGGGAAGCTGAAGGTGGGCGACCGGATCCTGGCTGTGAATGGACAGTCCATCATCAGCATGCCGCACGCAGACATTGTTAAGCTCATCAAAGACGCTGGGCTAACAGTGACGCTGCACATCATAACAGAGGAGGGTAGGTGTTTGTTTGTGACATTATATCTAATTTTTTTGTGTTTAGGGTTCTCTTTGAACTTGAAGGAAACTGTTTTTACTTTGCTGAAAGGGGTCCTACACATAAAACAGAGCCCTCTGAAGTAAGAGTCAGAGCAGCTTTACATATATTGATTGGTTATGAACCTGCTTGAACATTATCTTTTCAGACAGAGCCAAATGTTTACAGCTTTGTTTTTTAAGACATTTTGGAGTCCTGTTTGTTTATATTTAGGCTACAGGTTATGAGGTCTGACATTATACAGCAGTTATACGGCAGCACTGTAGTGTTGTGCACCCTGATCATTTTTTCTCTAAACCCTTCTCTTCAGACACTCTTCTCTTCCTTTCTATGCAATTCAGGTTCCCATTCCGGCCCCAGCTCAGAGAAGCAAAGCCCCATGACCCAGAAACACAGCCCCCAGACCCAGCCCAGCCCTTCGGCGCAGCCAGGACAAGGGGTCACTCAACCTGGTCAAACGCCCGCTCAGCCTGGCCAGCCACCAGCTCAGACCAGCCAGACGGTGACTGGCCCTCCTGCACCAGCAGCCTCCCAGTCTGCACCAGCTGGGAGCCAGCAGAGTCCAGTCAGCCAGCCCTCTGGCCTCCCTCCACAGCTCTACCTCCACGACGGCAGGTACAATTGCACTGAGGTGTTTGGACTGAGCAGGAGCACTTGTGTGCTTATGTCTTTGTCAGTCTTTTACATTTGGGTGAAACAAAGACAAACTTCCAACCCAGTGGACTGTAATTATCTGTTCTATTCTATTCTATCCTCCTCCCACCGGGTCTATTCTAAGAAGGAGAAGATGTCTTCAAAAGAAACCTGGACTTCTTTTGTCCCAGTCAGACTCAGGCTGATTTCTACTTTGTTGCATAATGCCACTTAGCTCTTGCAGTGTCAGTGAATAATTTACCTTGAACTATCTCTTCTATAATGCAGGAACCCAGTGATCAGACCCTGATCCAGGTCAAAACTATGAAAGTAGGAGTGAGTGTGTGTGTGTGTGTCTTGCATTAAGACGAGGGAAACACTCCCAGAGCTATAGATTTATGCCCATTTTACAAGTGGAGAAGTGATAAAAGTTTCAAGGAGAGTGATATTTCCAGCCTTTCTGCAGCAAGCATCCTTAGCTTGCAAACACTTTTCCCCCTCCCCTCTTTAATTAAGCTCAAAGTTACCTTATCCATAAATCTGTACCATGAGTGGATGCTCTCCACTGTCGTGAGCAAAGACATGTGTGGACACGTGAGGTGATGCTTCAGGAGGATATTTTTCTTCTTCACTGATTTTTCATTATGTCCCTCCGTAACTCTTCTCCCCGATCTTGCTTTCCTTACAGGTCAGAGGTTAAAGCCAGACAGGACGTCAAACCTGACTTCCGCCATCCTCCGTTCACTGATTACAGGCAGCCTCCTGTAGACTACCGCCACCCACCTGTTACTGATTATCGACAGCCCCCGACGCTGGACTACAGACAGCCGCCCGGTCTGCTGGACTTCAGGCAGCACCCTGCAGCTGCACAGTTCCCTCTGGGCATCCCTGCCGACTTCAGACCACAGGTATCAGCTGGAACGAGAACTCTTTAGCTACTAGTATATACATGTATGAATGCATGTAGTTATGCAGAATGTGGCGTGGGTGATACACTTTTAATTGCAATTGGTTTGTTGCAATTTTCCACCTTTTTTTCTGCAGGACTTTGATTACTTCACAGTTGAGCTGGAGAAAAGCACGAAAGGTTTTGGCTTCAGCATCCGTGGTGGCAGAGAGTACAAGATGGACCTATTTGTCTTGCGCCTCGCTGAGGATGGTCCTGCGATACGTAATGGAAGGATGAGGGTGAGAGGACATGGATGAAATGATGAGAGCTAAAACAAAATTTCAAAGGAAAGCTCTCTGGAAGATGATTGGAATTGCTGTAAACAGTTGAGGGTAATAATCAGGGATGGTGAAGACGTAATGCAGCTTGTATTTTGCCTTTTACTTTTATCTTGTGACTTGTGCTTTGCCTGCCTCTTGTTCTTTATGGGCAGGAAAAACTTTAAGAGTTTGAGTAAGAATATGTGCTTGCGAATTCAGTGACTGGGTAAACTTCTGCTGTCCTTCAACAACTCCTGTTGTGGTGCACTTGAACTGGCACTTAATAGCACTTTATTCCCCAGTGTCTCACCATCACTGACTGCACTTGTGTGGGAAAGTCAAGTCTCTGTGGGTAAACTGAGGCTGACAGAAATCGACCCAATCCTTTCTCCGTGTGTGTCCCACAGGTTGGGGATCAGATCATAGAGATTAACGGGGACAGCACTCGGGACATGACGCACGCCCGCGCCATTGAGCTCATCAAGGCGGGAGGCAGGCGAGTCCGGCTGCTGCTAAAGAGAGGAACAGGACAGGTGCCAGAATATGGTAGGTTTCCATGGAAAAATGTGGTAAACTGTTCAAGCCTTTCCACTCTTTTACCTCTGTTCAGATCACTTTCTCATATTCATACTAGAGATTCATTTAAGGTTCAACGTTATTGTATTAACCAGAATGGCTTTTTTCCCCTCAAATGCTATGTTTGACTGAAGGTCATAATAACATGCATTAATACCGTTATGCATTTTAGTCTTCTCTTTTGTAAACTTCTCTTCAACTATTTTGACCTGCTCTTCAGCTCCTCGTGTAATATAACCCCTCTGCTTAAGTCTAATGATTGGTATAGGCTTTTACTTGCCTTCCCTCAGGAATGGTACCTTCCAACCTGTCCATGTGCATGAAAGGTGACACACTAAGCTCCCCTTATTTCTTCCTAATGGGCCACTCTAAAGACACGGTTTGTAAACAAATCTGCATGTCTCTCTTCATACTGATTCATCATTGTGCAGTGTAGCTGTGCTCCAGGCATGCATGCATGTCTGCATGATCACCAGTTTATGCATGGGAAGATAGCAGCCTTGAGAATGTGTTTGTGTGTGCACATGTTTCAATTGTGTTGCAGTAAGGGATTGATATGGTTTGAAGTGACCCTCCAGATGAAATTATATCATATGGTCTGTGAAATAGACTGAGTGAAGTCAATCTGTTCAGGAACTATCTGTCACACAAATACACAGACATTCTTGGCACTGGGCTATCCGAGCGTTTTGCCTTTACGGCTGGGTTACCCAGCTGGGCTACCCAGCCGTAAGGGCAAAACGCTCGGAACTCTAAGCAGCGCGGTGCAGTGGCACACCGCAGCACTACGCGCCTCCTCCGGGTACCCAACTCTCCTCTCCCCTCCGGGGTTAGGAGGGGGGTTCAATGTCTCCTAGGCACTTGTAGGCACTTAATGGATCCTGTCCATGTTTTCTGCTTTTGTAGAAATTGTATAGATTTTAGGAATAACCTGTCAGCATATATGTCCATGTGGTCAGGTGTGAGCTGCTCACACACATGTGCATGTAAGCTTGCCTGGTACTGTTTCGGGATGTGGTGTTAAAATGTACCGTTTTTATTTCTGGATCCTTCTCTCTCTATGCATGTGCATGCTGGTCAGCGCCAGGTTGAGTTTATCTCAGCCCACTTGAGCATGTTTTCTACTCTCCTGACAGACTGTGCCAGCCCCTGGGATTCCCTTCCTACAAGCCACACTGCCCTGCAGGAAGTGACCCCCGAGCCCCACCCAAATCCATTGATCTCATCCCATCCAGCCTCAGCCCCAGACCCTAATCTTCAGCTCCCTCTAGAGGCCGCAGTGTGCATAGCAGACAAAGCTCCACAGCCAACAGACCACAGCTCCATCAGAGGGGCTACAGGTGGCAGGTCCACCCAGCAGAAATGCATCACCAGGGGGCAAGGGACGCCTCAGGGGTCTGGAGAGGTGGACTGCGGACCAGGCGACAGACAGCCTTGGGCTTTGCCTCCCAAAGCCGCCCTGGGGAGGTCTGTTGAAAGAAGAGAGAGGCAGAGGGAGACTTGCTCCCCCTGCTGTGAGAGAAAGGGCCTGCACACACAGGCAATAAGATCCGTCTGGCCCTGGGACCCTTACATGAGTGTGACTTTGAATGGAAACTCTCTAGGCAGTGGGGATGGATATGTCAGCCTCCAGGAGAGGCTCATGTCCAGAGGTCTGCTACTCAGAGAAGAGGAGAGGCCCAGTGTTCACAGTGGGCTCTGCTGTCCATCTAAAACCATGGATGATCCTCCTGCCAGGAGTGCAGCAGCCTCCCCTGGGCCCTGGAACGTACCAGACAAACTGCCTGGCACCCTGAGGTCCTGGACCTCCACAGTAAGCAGGTAGAATGGATCTTGCTGGTTTGGACCGGATCACATAGTCTGGCTCCTCGTTCAGTTGACCAACAGGTATTTGAAGACCTGTCAGTCTCCCTTGTCCTCTCTTTGTGTCCTGTTTTCCTCTCGGCCTACTTCTAAGATCATATTTTATGTTTCATTCGTTTTTATGAGATAGTGACTACACCCACCACCTTAAAATCAGAGGAACTTTCAGCGCTAATGTTGACATACCGCATTAAACTGATCAAGACTGCTCACTATGTTGGCATGTTGGAGTGGAGTGCTGAGTGGAGCTATGCTTTTTTTTTTTTTTTGTCTACCTTTAACTGCTTAACCATGTTGACTGGAAACCGCAGATGGGAAATAGACATGTTGACTGTACATCCAAGAGACTTACCTTTGCTCCATTTTGTCTGCAGCCAGAGGATTGAGTCTACATATCCGAGAGAGGGAAGAGACATTGTAACTCCTGGAGTTTATGGTACCAGGTGACAGCCTGGTTAACGCAACACGTGAGATCCAACATACCTACTGATACATACTGTAAATGTAAAGATGTGGAAAAATATGTACATTTGGTAATCTCAACAACATACCTGATAGTGTTTTTGAGGCAGTGTTGTAGGTAGATACATTGTAAAAAAAAAAAAACAAAACAAAACATCCGAGCAGAATTTTAGGATCACAATTTCCATGGCCTTGTCTAAGAAGTCACCAAACTCAGGCCGCTGTGGGGGCCAGTGGTCGTGTGCATGGATAAAACCATCTTGTCATTTTATACAGTGGACTCACATGTTTCAGAGCTAGAATATGGAGAGGACCTCCTCCCTGGATCTGAGCAGTACACAAAGTTGAGACAAAAAGTATTTCTTTTTTCTTGTTTTTACCTATCAAATTGAATTTTTGAGTGACTGAAAACGGTTGACTTAGTAAGAACTCATCACACTGTTCTGAGTTACACAACTTGATCACGAGTCAAACATGCGGTCATTGTGCAGAATTATAAGATGTGTTGTATTCATTTAATGCTCAACGGGGAACTTTTGTCCAGTCAGTATTTCCCATTTCTATGCCTTTTACTGTGCTATGTGTACCACATCACTGTGGGAGAGGGACACCGGTGTGGGGAAGGGACGGCTGATGGTTATGCAGTGGGGCGGAGTGCCTTACTCAAACTAATGCAGAGCTGTTGTGATTCTTTTTGTTTACTGAATTTAGAACTGGTGTTGGCGACAATGCACACATATCAGCAAACTGTTGAGTTGTGGAGCATGTTGGGTTTTTTTTGTTTGTTTATTTTTTTATACTAAAAACCAAGCAGTATATAGTTATCTTGATGCACTCTCAGCTGTATGGCTTATCTATGATTGTCCCCTGATGTTTAAAAGGGGATCAAAGGTAGCCTGTAGCATTATATCCTCTTCTTAGTGAGTCAGTTGAGCAAAGACCATTTATCCAGACTGGTTGATTCCAGATTTATCTGTCTGTCCACTGAGGAGAACTTGATAAGTTTGCATTGCTGCAGTCGGTGCCAATGCTTGCTGAATCTGAACCCAAGACTCTAGATGAAACGCGCCCGATACAGGGAGATGACAAAGTCACTATCGTCCTTCATGTCTCTATTTTTATGTCAACCATTTCTCTCCCATCAAGATGTTTGCTGTCATTAAATATAAATCACCAGACATTCTGAGCGCTGGAGGACCAATAAAGGGAAAAAAAAAACGAAACAAAAACATTGCATTGTGACAGTATGACTGAATGCAGCACGATGGTACATCCAAGCGTGTGGACCGGTATAGGCCTCCTGCTTTCAGCAGTACAATGTACTTGCTGCAGACTGGGACACTGGTAAGACTTTATGCATGAAGCATCATTGTGACAGATGTTGAGTGGTTTCCGAGTGATCTGGATATTTCTGACCTGGCCGCTAAATGCAAGCTGGTTAGCAGAGTACGAGGACATGCTCCTCGGCTTTAGAAATCTGTTTATGTACAAATATTGAAGCTCAGCAATGGTGAAAGGATTAATCGTCCTCCACCCCCCCTCGTCTCCATCCAGGCCGTCCCCCTGCCTGCTCTGACTGATTTTGTATACAGATACAAAAAAAAAAAAATTCTGCATTATTGGAACCTGTGAAGGATGGCACGTTCATAAATCCCCATTGAGATCAAGTATAACTGTGTGGTGTTAACTGTGTACTATTCACCTTGTACAGCTGTATTCCTACAAATATGGTTTACTGTATCATTGATACTGTAGTTTCAAAGACGTGAACAACTATTTTTATGAAATGCAACAGTACTGATATATTACATTTTGCTAAAAAAAAAAACAAAAAAAACTTGTTTACTGAAAGATATTCTGAAATACTGTCAAATAAACTTTTGACATGGTGTCAAATAATTTCTAGGCTTTTACTTACAACCACTATAGTTAGACTTCATCACTTTGTTGATTAATCGATTATAAAAATTGTTTGTTTATCTTACAAAAATGTAATTAATCCGATTCAGCTCCTGAAATTTGAATTCATCTGATTTGTGTTAATATTGACTCAATGTTTGGGGATTTGAAATAATGGTTGGAGAAAACGTGACAAGTTTAATCTCTCAAAATGTGCGAGCATTTTTCATTTTCATTGATATATTTAACATACCTAATGATTTGTTGGAATAATGGAATGACAGAAGCAGTCATTATTTGCAGCCCTAGGGGAGACCACATACCAGACAAGTTGAAAGGCGGTTTTATTTAATAAAACTGCCTCAATCATTTGCACAACAATTTAAAACCCTTCCATTCTTGTCACACAATCCCCCTTTTAACAGGCCTTGAACACACACAGACGGCTGCTCTTGTTAAGACGCAGCACTGACTCCATTCGCTGTGGACGGCTTAACCCAAACCTCAACCATGACATTTACCCTCTCCTCAGTTCACACCTTACACCTAACCACATCCTTAGAAATGACGTCCACATGAGATGAGGAACGGTCCCAACAAGGTCCGTGTTTATACCACAGTAGGTCCCTGAAAGGGCTTTTCCTTTATTGTAGCTGATAAGGTCTCTTCAGCTTGAGCAGAACTATGCTGAGAGTTTTCTGAGGTCACCAAACACCATGAAGAAATGCCACAAATGCCCTATTACATGTTACATATCAGCTTGATGTCAATTTAAGATAAATACGACCACTTAACTGCGAGAGAGGACCTAAGTAGCCAACACGAGTGGCAATGCCTGTGTGTGCACCATGGGAGCTCTAACACCAGGTACCACTTTTTAAAAAAATCATATATTTCTGGACAGAACAAGGACATAATTTGGTACAATAAAAAAAAAAAAACTGTAAACATGTTGCCGCCATCTTATTGTTGTGTACTGGGTGCAGGCCAAGATGGTGAGCTTTCTGCTGAGCTGAATGAAGCCTCACTGAGTGCAGTTTTCTGTGCACAATGAGCTTTCGGTGTTGACTTGCTCATTCACAGGAGCCTCCTGAAAAAAGGAGACCAGGAAAGTGTATAATGGTGGCAGTAAAAATAAGAATTAAATAAGCTTAATGGGTCATGTTACTGGCTTACCTTAAGATGTCTGTAAATGCCCATTTGGAAACGGCAGCAGACTATATCGACCAAGTATCCTACCATACCATGGAGCATGCCTAAATAAAGGTTAGAAAAGTCTGAATGAGCTGAAAGTAACACGGTTTTTGATATTTTTTGCATTAGGTTTCATGTAAGAGAGGATGTACAGTCAAGGTATTTAGCAGTCCAACCGAACAAGAAGAACTGCTTTACTGTAAATGGAAATACATTCATCATCTACTTAAGTGAGAACAGCCAGCATGATGTTCACGCACTTTTGGGTTGCCTGTACATCAAATATTAGGTAACTGGCATGTTGTGCCTAAAAAATAACCTACAGATAAATAATAAGCACACATATATACTGTTAATGTAGATCGCTTGTTTCCTATTTCACATACATACAAGTAGGTTGCTGTAGTTATCTAAAGCTGTCACAGAAGCACATCTCCGATTTTAAATCTGAATGTTCCTTTGAAGACAGTCCTTGCTAAAAGTTTCAGGGGGAGAATTTATCTACCTGTAGTAGAGAAAATGCCTCCAATGATGCCACAGAGTCTGACAAGAAACTGCCAGAGAGGCATGTGCTGCTCCGTGACTCTGACCATTAGTGAGCTGATATCGTACTTCATAAAGATCCCTGACACTCCGTGGCTGCCTGCAGCATGGTTTATTACTCGGTCCTGTAAAACAACAAGAGGGATACCAGCGTCTTCACTGTGTGCACACGTAACGTACTAGACAAATATATGACGTTGTTAAAGGTTCAAACCTACCTGCTCGGTAACCGAGTACTGATGTGTTTCTGCAGAGACTCGGTAGGTGTTTAGTTTGGTGGGCACAATGGTTATAAAGTACTGAAACATGTGATTAGCTGAAGGTAACAGACACAAAGATCAGATGTCAGTTGTCTGTTTTGGGGTTTTTTTTCCTTCTGAGACAATATTTTCAAATGTTACACAAAAACAAAACATAGAAATGAAGATAATTAAGAATGAAGATAATTAAGAGGGATTAATGTGAGAGGACACAGTCGTACAATCAGCAGAGACTTTCTCTGTGCCGTCCAGAGGACTGATAATCCCAGGAAGCACTTCTCCAAAGGACAGATGGTCGATCCGGTGAGAGAAGTTGTAAGCTGCAACAAAATACCAAATCCAAACACATGAATGCTCCATTTGTGTCAAAATTCTGTGGCATAAATGTGTGACAAGGCTTTGTAAAGAAGTTAATGAACTCACTGTCGTGGCTGACAAGGGCAGCTAAATGGGCGTGGCCTCTGGGATGTGGGATGGACCTGTGCATGGATGACACAGTCAGAGTTCATGAACTGATACAAGGTAGGGTCTAATTAGTCTGTATGTATGAACATTTTTTTATTCTCTTCAATCATTAGCAGTTTTTTTTAAGCCAGGGATAGACATACTTGCCAACTGTAATGTGGAAATTTCCTGCCACCTTGTTGACATAAAGATGCCCATGTATCCTGCAGGCGCTAAGAGAGGTGGGATTGTCTTCCCTATGCGGAAAAAGAGCAAGACAGTGGAGCGAGCAATCTAATCTCACTATATTTTGTAATCAAATCATATGTTCAACTATCTGTAAAAGAGGAAATAACATAGTTTGAGGATCCCGTACCTTTGACTCTGAGAAGGAGGAGGTCCTTTCATTGCAGACTTGAAGAGTAGATCCTTTAGAGAGTGCTCCAATTTCAAACGCTCCTGAATGTGCAGAAGTGTCCTGTTCGTGATGTAACAATTAAGGGAAAAAAAACCAAAGAAGGATTGAGACCACACCAACTCAACAGATGGATGAACGTTCAGAGAAAACAATGACTACAAATCAGGTGAACCCCAATGATTTGAGTGAATTTTAATACATTTTTCTGAAATTTTAGAGATGCTGACAATGCTATCAATGGTCTTCCAATTCGTAAATACTGCACCAACACCTGAGAGTGTAAGATTTGCCACGTAAAAAAATGCCTTGAATAAAATAGGTTAATAATGCTTAGAGCTGGATGGAAAGGCCAACATATTCCCTGGGGGAGTGTTTGTAATGCAAGTTGAAAACTTGAATCTTACATGTGCCATAACCTTTGCTCAGGAGGGAGCTCAAAGTTGACCTGAAACGTAACAAAACACAACATTCAGATTAGCATAAAAGACTTTTATCATCATAAGAAAAGAAACAGAATTGAAGGCATTTAACATCCAACGTCAGTAGATCAATATTAAATAAATTGTTATTGTAGCATAAAGGCGCTCACAACTCACCGGTTCATATTTTAAGCCATCAGAAGCTACCATTGTCTCTGCCAAATCCAGAACATCTGCACCAACATCTGCTTTCGACCATACACACAAGTTAAAAGCACTACATACGGCATCTTTCCCAATCAACCTGACATAGGAGTGGAATTGTTTTTGTACTTACACTGGCATCGCATGGCCACTGTGATGTCAACATTTATTCTCAGCTTACTGTAAGTGGAAATCAGAGGCAGTTCCATCAACACAAATCCAAAAACACACAGATCTGAAGCGATCACTTGCACTTTTTCAACTCTGACCTGCTGTAGTCTTTGTCCACTTCATACTCATAGTTCATCCAAGTGTCTCTGTACACAAAGAATTCCAGGAAGGCAAGGACAGCCATGAGAGCGAATGCTATTAGAGAAACTGAAGAAAGTATCCGAATTAGTCACATGAACTGTAGAACCCTGCGGAGAATCAGAGGCTTTATGCGGCTTTGTCGCATCTGTACCTGTGCCGCCGCTGGCCGTGGACTCCACGTAGCTCTCGGGAACTTTGGGGAAGGCGTCCAGCTCCTTCACCAGAGTCAGAGCCTTCTTCTTCGTGAGTCTCCTCATTTTGGGAGCAACAGTGTCGTGGCTTCAGGGGGCCCCTTCATAAAGTGAAGGGCCGATTAGCTATTTAACGTGCAGCTAATGGCAGAGCGCTTCCTGTCCGTGCTGACGTAGACCATTTACTCCCGAGCGATCGCGACAGATGTTAGCAACCGAGGTAACATTTGGCGGTGATGTTAGCTAGTCAGCTATAAGATACATACTGTTATTATACAGTCAGCTCACGGTTAAAGTGCTTCGTTTCACAGCCAAACAAGTCCCAAAGATGAAGCTGACATTAAGTTGCCCGGAGTAAATGTGTTGTGGAATAGCTGCTGTCATATGACCCCCTTGTCTGGGAAAAAAAACTGCGCTTATTTTTACTTAGCGCCATCTACCGACCGTTTTGATACCTGTCGGTTAAAATCCAACGACTGTGCTGTGTATAAAACAAACATCTACTGAATGTTATATAATGCAACCATGACTTCTTAATGTTTAAAATTGAACTACAAAAGTTAATACGCCATGAAAACGACACAACCCAGTGAAATCTTGTGATCTAGTCAAGACAACTGTGTAAAATAGCCCCCTTACCCCAGAGAGCCATGAAGTCCCAGATTGTCATTTGCCATGACTTGTATTTGTTTTCACACGAGTTTTGTTAACCTCAAATTACCTTTCAGTGATATTATGCTGGACCATTTCAATGTAGTGGGATATCCCATGGCCCCATTGATGGATTATATCTCTTGTGTCGTATGCCACTGCACCTCAAAAAAAATTGTATTTCACCATCTTACCATCTTTAACTGAAATGTTTTGGGGTTTTTTAACTTTAACTTTGATAATTGTGGCCTGCAGCTCAAAAAAAAAAATTTAAAAAAATACACATCTCAAAATATATTTTATTGTAACAGTAATTAAATGAAAAATAAAACAAAAAATGTCGTAAACTATTCTACAGAATATATGAGTTTAACTTTTTGAATTCAGTTACAACAAATGAACTTTTCAACAATATTATTATTTTTTTTTAGATGCACCCATACTGGTACATTATAAAAGTCTTATTCCTTTGAATAGTTACATGCTTTCTGAGCCTTAACCCCATAAATCCAGTCAATTATTTACTTTTTTGAAGGTCTTAGATGCTTTTTTTACACTCTCAGAGCATCTCCATAGTTTTTCAGACAGCCTTTATGTCTTTTCATCTTGTTGAGTTTTGCCTTAGTAGCCCATTTGGTATTTCAAACTTGAAATTTCCAGATTTAAGGCTTACATTTGATTAACATTTCAAGTAGCTGCACCTTTTGAGCAAAATGTATTTCCCCTTGCACCTGTTTTGTTTTGAATAACAATTAAAAATCTTGTATTAACTTTAACTTGAAGTGGAAATCAATTATATAAATGAATTGACACTAGAGTCTATGGAGCAGCTCCAACCTTTCTTCACTATACTCTATTTCACTGTCTCTCAAGGAGATCAATTTTTAATCCATGTAAAAATTGAGATGTAGATGTATGACAGAAAGAAAGAAATGAAATCTGGATTAGACGATCCACTTTATGGCACAGGTGCGTCTTTAATAGGCAGTGAGAAGTGGATGTATGTTCCACTCACATCATCTGGATTCGGCTCTTTTCTAATTTGTCCTCAAACGGTTGCAAACACATCGCAGGTAATAAAACTTGGGGGAGACAAAGAGAAAATTTCTTGGAAGGGATCAGGAAAGCATTGAAATTAATGCTTAAAATGCTCACAAACTGATTAACACCAATAAAATAACAACAATGCAATAAGAAAATATGATAATACTATGACATTATCTACTTGTAAAGGCTAAATATTATTATTCAGGGTGAGAACATAAACATTTGTCTTTCAAGTAACCATTAGATTTCTTCCTTCAGCAAGGTGTACACTTTTCCATCAAAAACAACAAAACAAATATGCATACAAGCACATAATGAGTGGGGGTGTTTGCTCAGGTTCACTGTCAGTAAACAGTACATTTATAGTGAGATACTATACAACTTCAAGTATTATCCTCAATATTTTAGTGCTGTGCAGGTATGGGACAAACAGGCCACCCCAAAACAGCATCTTCATGAACAATTTACAGTAAACCCTTGCAAGGCTGTGATGCTCATCCCCCCAAAATATTAATGACTTGATAAGTCAAAAAACATTGTAGAGGCCAACAGAAACTCAAATATCCAACATGCTGCTAAAATTGTTTTAAAGTTCTAAAACCTTTAACAAACAGATCGCTCTATTCTGCAGGTACACAGTCAGGACCCTCGTCCCTTAGGACGCCTGCCTCTGGGACATCGGAGGAAGGTGTCTCGGGGGATTCATGGGATGGATCTTCAGAGCATCTGCTCACAGGGGGTGAGATTACATCTGGACTTGTGTCACAGGACTCTGTGCTCTGTTCCGACGTGGCTGTTTTAATTGTTGTCGCAACACTGGGGGGAACTGGGTCAAACCTGTCATCCTCGTCTTCCGGGATGGGTGACTCATGGATATCTGCCAGGAAAATAGACACTATAATCTAGCTGATATGGGGAAGTTGTCTGTAACATAATGTACTGAATAAAATTTCTAACTCACTGCTGAAAGCATCTGGGTACTGCTTAGCAATCTTCCCTTTTAGCATCCTGGAGAAGCAGATGAGACCAATAATAGGGGGTTGTGTGAGGTTGTGTGTGTTTGCCTGCACTGTGGGAACTGTGACTTACCTGATCCTTCGGAAGATGCTGTCCAGATCTTTCTTCATCTCTACGAGTGTGCGGGTGTGGAGCAAGAAGCGCTCGTTCATCTGTTGCAGTCGTACATTAGACAGCCCGTTGAAGTTGATCAGCATTTCATTGGTTTTTTCAAAGCGATCGAGCCTGTTTTCACAATAATTCAGCAAATTATCTTTCATCAAAAGAGCAAGGCAGCATCACTGTCACATGCAAGTGAAGTGAGCTATGCCAGACAGATCACCTATTTCATACTGAGCAATATGAAGTAGTCTGATCCAGTTATTAAAACTGATCATATGATGAGACTCACATGTGTCTCTGAGCCTGGATGATAGCGTTCACATCCTCAGAGTTGACCATGCTCAGCATCCTGTTACAGAACACGCCCGACGCCGTGGGCTCCACCATGATGAGCATCAAGACTAAAAAGACATGCAAAATCTTCAACATGATTATCACGAGAAATTATTAGCTTAATTAATTATTAAGCTAACGACCAAGGTAATTTATATTCAATGACGTCTGTGCACTTATAGACTTATATACCAGAACAGTCAACTCAATAGCAGCACTTTCATTCCCTTTATTTAAGAGTCCACTTCAATGTTAGCGATCTGGTAGATACAGTTAGCTCGCCAGCTAAACTTGTCAAGAGAAGGACGACAGAATTTATTTTAGCTACCTCGAGACTC
Source organism: Mola mola (assembly GCA_001698575.1). Taxonomy (NCBI): domain Eukaryota; kingdom Metazoa; phylum Chordata; class Actinopteri; order Tetraodontiformes; family Molidae; genus Mola; species Mola mola. The sequence continues at coordinate 722,968 of KV751367.1, read as the reverse complement.
GCGTTGTTGTTGTTGCTGTTATTGTTTCTGCAACCTTTGGCTATTTATAACAACACATTTGTAGACATCTAAAAACTAAAGGTTCATCGTACAGCTGCCTGTAAACCAATAACAAAACATTTCCGGGTTTTTCATTTCAGCGTCCAGTCATAGGATCGCCGTCAGCGGGACTTCTTCGTCTTCTTTGGCAGAACAGCATATTACGCATTACCGCCACCAGCTGGACAGGAGTATGAAACTGCCGATTAAGCAGGAAAAAATACCGCGTTAATGCGTTAAAATGTCCTTCATCTTTTTTTCCACCCGAATCTTTGAATTTATTGTGATTGTGTTGTATCATTACCACAAAGATGATTAAAATATTGCATTAATGAACAGATAACTTAGCATATACATGTTATCACATCACTTTAATAACATGTTTTATGTATCACCTTCTGTAGCATCTGTATTTCTATTATAACCAGAAATGTACATTTTTTGTGACAACATTTTTATTTAATAGAATTAATAGAATGACTAAATCAAAGACTTTCATCACTGTCAATAAATCAAATACCTTATTACAGCTACATGTAAGAATAATGAACATACAGCACATCCACATAGATGAATATAAATATGTATATGTACATGCACATGCACATACATACAGTACATACTGTATATCTATTATATGTATTATAGTATGTATACAAGTATATAAATTCAGAACTTAAAAATGTAATTGCAATACAGCCATGACATTAATAATAAAAAGATGGTGACAGATGTAAACACACCAGTGCCAAAAGAAACCAACAATCCAACCCAAACCTTCCTATTGTGTCATTCTCTGAAATAAAATATTCCTAATGACGTGAAAAAAAAACTTACTTATTGCAAACCTTTCCAAGTCTATGAGAGACAAAGAAATAACCGTGTAGCACTCTTGCACTCACATTATGGGAATAATTTACTCTTCAGTTGTGTTCCTTAGGATGTTTTGTAAGTCATAACTCAGCTCTACTACTTTTTAATTCACAGATTTTAAACCATTTAATATGATTGCTGCTAGGAAAGCTTCTCGGTAACCATTAATAGTTAAATTTCACAAAGGTAACATGGTTTGTGGCACATGTAAACTAAATTCTCTTTTTGGTGTACAGTCACTATAATAACTAAATGTAGACCATTTTTCAAACAAACAAAAATAGGATAGCCTCTATTTAGAATGATCAAAGCGTGTTTTGACTGTGCTGCACCATTTTTTCGCAAAAAAGAAATGTACAGCCATAATTACATTATATATGTTTCTAACATTAACTCATTTAGATAATAAAATTAAGACTTTTATTTTGAATAAACTTATTACTTATGAATAGGAAATATGCCAATAAATTCACTCCACACTTCCAGAGAACTCACAAAATTAATTTTATTAAGGGACAAGTAAAAAAAGTACATGATGTATAAAAAATACAAAACTGCTTTGTCTACCTTGTAAGCTAGGTCAATGCATAGCAACAGTACATGCAAGTCTAGACTTGGTGTCCTACTATTGTGGGTTGTTTTTTTTTTTTTTAGCTACAGGCTAAAAGGGGAAAAGCACAGTTTGGTTGCAATCCATTAAGTCTACATGATACAGATTCAAAGTGACGGTACAGAATAAGTTAGGCTGCACGTAACTCAACCGATGAGTAAATAAATACTTAACAACATCTCACAAATATTGACAGTCAGTAATTCGACGCAGTGGCCTGCATGTGAATTACATTTGATTTCCGATGTACAAAACCATACTACTTATAAGCTAAAGATGAAAAGAATAGTATTACACTTCTACGTAAGGATGCAGTGATACAAATAAATATGAAAAATAAATAACGAAACCCATGTAAGAGCCATATAGCTCACCCAGCCCCTTATGTACATAGCACACCCTCCGTTCCTAACTACAGCGTCACATGTATGAAAGGTCTTATTAGTGTTTTCGTAGAATACCATAAACATATATTTATATATTTATATATATGTACAAATGACCTCGGACAAGCACAAGTGTCCATAAAAAAACCTGCATTGATTTGACATTGGGTGAATTTCAATGTGCTTTGGCTTAAATTTGATAAATAAAGTAATATTAGGCTATATATCACAAAACATTTGTGGTATATAAAGAGGCGATGGCATAGAATTTGAGTTGTATAAAGTCTTTTTTTTTTCTTTTTTTTTTACTGTATATTGATCCAGGAATGAAGGAAGTCACTGATATTGATATTGCTGAATGACTATAGAGCGATAGCATGTTTTGCTGCTGTATTATGTGGTATTATTATGCAAAGACACTTTTCTTTTTCTCTTTTTTTTTTGTTTTTTTACATATAAAAATAAGTTAAAACTTCAGAGAAACGGACCCAAAAAAATAAAAGCAAGATTTCTAAAAGTTTATAAAGGCCATGCAATTTTAGTAGGCTCATGCATCAGGTCATTCGGTCTTTTGGATGAGTGGGCTCGCCATTCATGCAAAATGCACTATGTGTTGTTGAGGCCACGACAAATATCCCTTGTCCCTTTTTGTTCCTTAATACCAACCCAGAATTAACACTAGCGCCGTCTGTGACACATAATTAAGGCTGGTGTATTTGCTGTTGAAGCTGTGAATAGGCCTTTTTTTGAATGGGACCCATACATGTATTTGCACACAGAGACATTAATCCAGTCTACAAACACAAACTCTCTGATACGAGCGGATGTCAATGTGAACGGACACAAACACAAGGGGACACTGTAAGGATCTGTGCTATGTCAACGGAAAGCGGCATTCACTCCAAAAACGAGATATTTCGTGAGAGAGTTCTACTCTTGACAAAGGAAGCAGCCTCATTATCTCGGTCACTTTAACACATATCGAGGACGAGCTGAATCGGCTGAAATGTTGAGCGATGGATTTCAAGTAGCTCCCTTTTCTGCCAGCGAATGGATCTATTGCAGTTTGGAATCAACTTTTTTGAAGTGTACCATCAAACTAGAGCTGCAGCGTTTCATCAAAGGACGATCGAAAACACCACGGAGGAGGTGTATTTAAAACAAAATAAGAGACGAAGTGGAAACACAACAGTCCATAAGAAACAAAACTCTGACGCCGTCATGGAGAACACCAAATGATCGACAGCTGCTTACGATTGAAGGCAGTCTGAGGCAACTTCTATCTGTAGGTGCTCGAGGGAAAAATTAAAAACAGAGACAGCAGCCCACGATTATTTTGGAGATGTGTGCAGGCGTGGAGGAGGTGGAGTTCTCCAGCCGTCCCCCCCCCCGACCCCGCTCCTGGACGGAGGTGCTGCCATGGAGTCGCACAGCTTAGCAGGCTCCAGATTCTCCTCCTTCACTTCCTCCTCTGTCTGGGAGGGTGGGACGCCCACCTGGCCCTTCTCTACCTCCACCTCTTCCTCATCCTCCTCGTCTTCCTCCTCTTCGTGCTCCTCTCGCCGCTGCTGTTGCTGCTGTTGTTGCTGCTGCTGCCGTTGCTTCTTGCGGCAGCACGGTTTGAACAAATGGGGGTCGATGAGCACCTCCCCGAAGCGCCCTTTGTAAATGATCCCACAGCACACCTTTTGCCTGGGCGAGACAAGACACAGCGGACACCCGTTCAAGTGCAGGAAAACAACTAAAGGGCTAGTCCCGTATCTTACATGCCTCACAGTATAGCAGGAAAATGCTGCGATGGTGAACCTACAACAAACATCTCATCTAATGCAAACTTGGTTAATTTAAGGCATCTAAAGTAAAATGATTATAGTGATTTTTCATAAGTTATCAAAGAAAGAGAATATTTAATATATTTTTGACTCATTATACATAAACTGAAATGTTTCAAGCATTTCAATATGTAAGCAAACATTATTAACTTAAGTTTGACCACAATGTCTTGCAGCTCGCGTCACAATATATTACAATATTTAACTTAAAGTGTATAAGATATAATCATCAGAATTTAGACAAAAAAGGCGGGAAATATTTCATTTTACCTGTAATAAATATAGAACATATGAAAGTTTTACTTTTTGAGCTTAATTATGAACTTTTCCATGATATTTTACTTTTTTGTGATCCAATAGTTTAGTGTCGCTCGAAAAAGGAAAACAAAACATACAAGTTTTTGTCAGGCCCTGAAATTTCCTAAAACCTTATTAATTCATTACTTAAATTTTAGTCATGATGGAGTGCTGGATCAATATAATACTAATTATTATAAACTTTGTATTTAATAGCACCCTTCATGCATAAAGACTAAATTAAAACCTCTGAAGGTTCCAAGATTACTACTACAGGTTGTCTGGCACCAGAAATCCAGTGTGAAAATTATTATTTATGTCAATATGATGCCATCATCATCTGAACAATAATCTATGAATATTGTTAGGGCTTTTGACCCAAAAATTCCCTCATTGTTCTAAATTGCTGGCTGTAAATCAAGCAGTGGAGAAGTGAACTGTGGGGCTGGACTACATTAGTATGGGGGCTTCAGGAAAGTGACATTTGAGCGCGTGAGAATGTACAACTATTAAAACTCCTTTCATGTGGGTCAGGTACAGGCTCAAACCTGTCGTTCTAAATCCTAAATAATTAGTCAGTGGTTGACAAAGGGGGCCAGTACCTCTTCCAGTAAGTTAGGTCCAGAAACGAGAAGACCGGGGAGCGGCTGGATCCCGGACTGAGCTCGCTGTCGGAGCCGTCGTCGGACAGGTTGCTGTAGCTGGGAGACTGAGCCGGGGAGGTGCTGGAGGTGGTGCTGTGGGCATCTGAGTCTAAAGCAAACGTCAACAGGGTGATCGAGGAGCAGACGCGTGAGTGACATGTAACTGGATGACAAAAAGCAGAACTCACTGTTTCTTTTAAGCTCCCTCTGCAGCCTGCTGATCTGGCTCGGCCGCGCTCTCTTGTTGATGGACTTTATCTTCTTGGGCCTGGAGGTTATCTTCAGGCTGGGGCCTCCTCTGGCATCAACAACCTGTACAGGGGGAATTTAATACTGAGCATGCCTATCAAATTAAGAGTCCAAGATTGTGACTGCGATCCACACTCACATGGTTCCAGTTCTTCTTGGTTCCCACAGGGAGCTTTTTCCAGCGTTTCACCAGGAGCACACAGGCGTTACAGATTTCTCCAGATCTCGTTTCACTAAGCCTGCAAGACAATTACAGTATGTGAAGAAAGGACCAAGAAAAACGTCTCGTTCCAAACTCCCCGTGTTCCTCTTCTTACCCAAAACAGCTCCTGAAGTCCTTCTCATACCGCTTGCTGTCTGTGAAACGAGAGCTCGAGGACTTTGCCCGACAGATGCAGCATCCGTCCAAACTCCTGTACATTTTTGGCTTGTGAAAGCCAAACATCTGCATTAAAAACATTCCAGAATTAACATCTCGGGCTCTGATTAGTGTGCATAATGTGTAATGTGCAGATCCTCCCCGTATGCCTACATTCCTGGCCTGGATTTTTTTTTTTTTTGTACCATTTCAGTTTAATTTCACGTGAATTGATTAAAAAAAAAAAAAAAAGACTTTTTTTGGCACAACCACAGAGCACTAAAGACATTCCGGGAAAGCGATTTTGTTGGAGCATCCCTCGCTTTGACCCACATGGGGGGAAGTAGGTCAACAGTCAGACAGCGTGTCAGACAGATCATGTCACCATGGTGCACTCACAGGATGCACGCCTCATTTTGTTATCCCAAAATATAAGCACGCACACAGTCCGAGCCTCGGGGCAGAGGAGGGTGTTCGCTTCGGTTCTAACCCAAGTACAAAATACAAGAATGCACTGGCGGAGAAAAACAAATATGTCTCGAAATACCATAAGCGCTCCAAATTGTGCAGGGATATTATGATTTATGTTGCTAGGCAAAATTTAATCTCCACAGCA